>JACDOX010000005.1:7384730-7408215 GCA_014549065.1 Cardinalis cardinalis | reverse complement strand
TATGTTTGGGTCTGCCATCTGATTTCTGAACTCCTCTTTTTCATGAGCGGGTAGATGTGTCTATAGTGTTGCTCTGAACCTCCTAATAAAAAAGGCTCTCACCCAGTCATTAAGTTTTGCCTCCAAAGAGCTGCCTATCACTCTATCCATTATGGGATACCCATGAGATTTCCATCTGACTTACTTAAATGTAGAGACAAGTGGCATCAACAGAATCACTTCAATTTCTCTTCCTCATTTTCCCCTCCTCTGCTCTTAGATTCAGGGGAAAAATCAAGGGAGTTGATCCAAATAAACAGCTCTTGTTCATCCCTGCCTTCTTGTGAAGACTGACTGGGGCCCTTAGGGGGAAATCTGCTGTGTCCCTATATKTTGGCAGGATGGGCAAGAAGGGCTGGCAGGCAGTTACCAGGATAAATTCAGAGAAGGCTTCTGCCACTGGGAGGCTGCCTGAAGGGTTCTATAACCTGCAGCTCCCCACCCATTCTGGGCATGTCAGGATTTATGCATGCTGGCATTGTTCTGGTGACCACAGAGGGCAGGGAGCCCCACTGAAGAAATTCTAAACACTCAGAGGGATGGGCAACTCYTAGGCTCTACTTGCTTCCCCCCATTTAGCATAAAAGAACAAACAGAACTTAAGAGCTTTGCAGAAAAATATATAATAATTTATGTGCAAAATACTATTTACAAAAGATGAGACATGCTAATGACATCATTCTTACAGAGATGGCTTTCAGTCTACGCAATATTTGAAACAAGGAATAAGCTTTCTAGGGTAATTTTGTTAGCAACATTTTCTGCCCCGTAATTATAGGATACTTGTAGCAGAAGTGGTGGGTTTTCAAGAGTCATTTTCCTCAGGCTGAATGTCTGACTGCTAATTACATACAATATGTGTCCTTGTTCTACTGCATCAAGTTGAATACATGCACAGAAACTGTTTAAATAACTTTTTTTTGAATGTCTATTTCTGGCTAATATTATCTCTATGCATTTATTTCAGGTTACAGTGAATTCCCTTTAATGAATGTGCAACATCCCCAGTATGACTTCTGCCAACACTCACAGCCATTGTACAGACCAACACAAAAATTGCAATCTAGTGTTTAAGTTGTCCTTTGCTGGAGTCACAGCACACAACACTTCTTTGAAAGGCCAAACAAAACTCCCCACTAATCCCTTTTTGAAGAATAGAAAKGAGGGAATACGACAGGTTTGATTTTTTTTCCTTCTGGAAAATGGCCAATCTGTAAGTTGGATGGAGTTTCCTACTTTGCACAGTTTGGTCAGAGTCTCACATCCTTATTATTATGTCTCACAAACCATATTGGATTCACCATCTGAGCAGAAAAAAAGCCCCCAGAATTAGTAGAGTCCTTTAATCAAGGTATTAAACTATCATGTTAGGTATTTTAACATCCACCATAATCATGAACCCCATCAGACTTAGTATATGTCACACGTATTTGTTATTGGGCTGTTGAGTATTTAAAAGTGGTCAATCAGAGCATGTCAGGGATGCATTGTGTTGACTGATGTGGCTTCCATGTCCTCTGTTTGTGTAAAGGTGTAAAAATACTTTTGCTGAAGAAAAAAAAATTGATGTGCTGGGATAGAATTTAAACTTTTACAGTTCCGTACTAGCCTTTGTCTTTTTTTCAGACTGTGCATAGCCTGAATGACATAGGAAGAATCATTCCAGTGCCAGACATGATGATGCCTGTGGCTGTTATTTTTATRCAAAGATCAAAACAGATGTTGGTACACCCATATCTATCCATTTCTGRTTTCTTTTTAGCTTTGTTGAATTTCTTTTTTTTTTAATGATGCAATTGCTTGTCACCTACTTGCTTTTGTATTACTAACATTTCTATCAAGAATTCTGACAGGAGATAGGTCTTTTTTTTATCTCAGTTGTTATTCTGTTCTTAAATTCAAAGAGTAAGAGAAAGCATCATAATCTGGGAACTGTGGGTTTGGGCTGATGTTCTGAATTCTCAGACTGTAATCTGTGTCATGAACAAGCAATGGAACAGGCTACCCAATGGAGGTGTTGGGGATGCCCCACCCATGGAAGCATTCAAGGACAGGTTGGATGGCACCCTGAGCAACCTGACTTAGTGAGTTACATCCCTGGCCATGGCAAGGTGTTTGGGACTATAGCATCTTTAAGGCATCTTACAACCCTAACTATTCTATGATTCAATAATTCTATAAATTATTTCCCATATTTATCAATGATAATTCATATTTATATCTTCAGGGACAAGTATGTATTTTTCTGATTAGTTTTAATATGACTCCTTGAAAACTGTGCAAATGCTTTGGAGAGGTGCTCAAGTCATTATTCGTCTATGGCTTTGGTAGAAACCACATTATATATATGTATATGTATATGTATATGYATATGTATATGTATATGTATATGTATATGTATATGTATATGTGTATATATAGGTATAACATAAAGCAACCCAAAATACTTTACTTAACCCAGCCCATGCAGTTTGCCAAACAGCACCTGCAGGTGACATTTGAAATAATGGCATCTCACTCTACTGAAAATCTTTTTCTTTGTGTTCTCTCCCACATTCTTCAGATGCTGTTTCTAGGCTGAGTATGGTAAAATCCATGTTCTACATTTACTAGTAAAGTACACATATATGCTGAGCTATTAAAAGAAATAGTGGCCAGAATCCAAGTCTTGGTTAATTTTAAAATCACCAGAAATATGGACAGCATCATTAAAACGCTGGCAGGAAAACTATCTAATTCATTCCACATAACCATGGTTAAAATTCCTGAGTCCTCACGGTTCTGAACTCTCCCTCAGTTTCTGACAGCCACAGAACATGCTGACAAGGTTTGTAAAAAGTGTGGCCTTGTCCCCTCTGCTGGCACATTATTATTTTCACATAGTAAGATGGTAATATGATCCTTTTTGCAAAATTGCTGGGGGTGGGGGCAATGTGGAATTCAAAATTAAACATATGCTTGGACAGATCAACCAAATGTCTCTTGGCTCTTCTCTATGAGAAAATATAAGTAATTTCATGACATAAAGATTTATCATGTTATTTAATTTTACTCTCTTTTATAATGCTTTAGTGCTCAAGGGAACAAAACTTTTCCCGTGTATGCTTTTGGAACACTAAACCTTTCTGTAGGTCTGCAGTTTTTGTAGTCTGGGATGACACTGTTATGAAATCACAGAAACAGGAGTCTGCTTTCATGCTGCTCTCAAACTATTTCCCCAGCCATCTTTTAAAGGATCCCCAAACTTCTTTGTTTATTATCCTCTAAATTATACAGCTGTAAAGATGCTAGATCATTCTCAGCGTATTCCATGCTGTCATATAGGGTTTATGGACTTAGAGTTCTCTTCCTGGTCTCATTTTACTTATTGTAAAGTTTTCATGATTCTGTTACAATTTCCCATCATGTTTAATATCTGTTTCTGTTGAAAAAGCTATTAATGGGAATCACTTGGGATCAGCTGTGGCTTAGACAATAAACATTCACAAATAGTTTATTTGCATTTGGCATGTGGACCAGGTCCTTAATGCAGCTCTTAAAGCCCTTGTAAAACTGGAACGTCCCCTTTGATTTCATTAATCCAGCTGCATGTTGAGGAGTGATTTCATTTGGTTTTCATTTCTACCTGTACAATTAAAATGCTCCACAATCACCCAAGGGTGTTTATATGGAYGACTCTATAGAAATTTTACAATCTGAGCAAACATCTTGTCGGTTAGTTTGCAGGACAATGACAGGCATCACATTTGAATATAACTCCAACTCCCATCACACCTTGTAAAACTAGTACCTCTTCATTATCACTGAAATGATTTCTTTTTATACAGTCTTCCAGTGTCTCTCTTCAAGACTGTCTTCCATAGAGGATTGAACACTTCTTTTTCTTTTAATAATTCCTCTTTTTTAACAGACAACATTCTAACAGCAGAACTGGCTAGAAACAATTTTTTTTTTGCTTTTGTTTAGTCAGAAATATCAGAAATATTTGGTTCAATAAGCCAAATGCATGAAACTGTATCTGAGAAAAGTTTCTTGGGACTGGAAAGGAATTTCTGTTCGGAAAAAAAGGTAATGACTGTGGTCCCAGAAGCACCAATTACTTTGGTGTATATTGCATTTGTATGGAAAATCAGGCTCGAATCTCTGTTCTGCCTAAATCAGACCAGGACCTTCAACCAGCCACTCCACATTCCAGGTTCATGCTTGCCAAGCAAGTTACTGATTATTCTGCAAAGAAAGACATCAATCCTTCTTTCATTTGTCATGAGAGAAGGGAAAAAAATGGAGTAAGGCAAGGAGAGGTCACCTCATCATCTTGATGTGAAACTGRAATTTTTCAAAATCTTGTGCTTGTCTGACCAAGATTCAAATCTGCTGGTGTTTTGTTTAGTGTTTGATGCTGCAGATTTTAGATTTTGGGCACATAAATGGATTAGATTGAGTTATGCTATGTTAATGAAGTACCATTCAGGAAAGGAGCTGCCACAGAACATTTCAGTGCAAACATTAAAAAAAAAAAAAAAAAGTTTCTTCTCAATCGTATTTGTTTGCCTGTAACAACACCTTCACAATTTTTGCGTGTCTACAGTTTGTTTGCTCACTTTACATCATTTGAAGTGGACTCTCTGTCCCTGTGAATTTTAGGATTACTTCATTAAAATTACAATTGCTGAAAAATCAGATGAGGCTGAAAAGCCCCTGTAACAGGGCTTGAAGCTCTTCTTGATCCTCTTGGATTTGGATAAGTCTCAACTCCTGAAAAGCATACAGTTCAGCTCTTTCACTCTGCAGTCTGCTTTACATTGTTCTTACTTCTCAATATAATTTTCAATATGAAGACTCAGATCTTCAAGCTGTGCTTGGAACTGCAGTTGTCACATTGAATTCAGTGGCAGCTTTGACACACTACTGCTTTTTGCTCCATCAGAACAGACATTTGTCAGCACCTCCAAAAGTGTGGAGGGTAGATATGCGGCGTGAGTTTTTTTGTAAACTGYATTGTATGTTACATGAAGTTGGAATATCTCCAGTACTTGTTTTTCCAAAAATGATATTCCATCAGGTCTTGACTAACCTAACATCCTCCTTTAGTTGAGTATAAATTCAAATCTTTATATAATAAGCTTTATAATATTATATGTAATAACTCATCCAAGAGATTGGCACTTTATGCCTTTTCTGGAAGWAGAGAGTATTATTTTTTCTATACTATGTAGTAAGATTTATTTTACAAATTATGATTACAGCATTTTATCTGCCTAATAATTATTATGGCCTTAATAAAGTAGTTATGGGGTTCAGCCAAAAGTATCCCTTGAAGTTTTACTTGTTCTCTTTTCCACATGGCAACCACTAGTCCTACAGACATTCTTTGTGTACACGTAGTAATATGATAATGAACACAGTAACAGCTTTGTTCTCAGCCTATCTTTGATTTCTTGCCCTTGACATTCCTCCTCCTCCGGCTAGTCTGTTTCTGTTCCAGAGCTAAATGATTTATCATCTTGTCAGTGGATTTCTTCTACACCTTGTATTTATTTGTCCCACCCTATGCCTCCCARTATTTTTTATCTGTTTTTTGCATTGTTTGTCAATGTCTTGACAGTTTTCAGAATCTGACATAAAGTACAGTGTGTGGCCAGGAAGAGAACTTTCCACAGTAAAACAGGATTTTAAGCCATGGCTTTAAAATTTATCATAGGAATCCACAGATAAATGGAATAACTTGTTTTTCACAAACACATTGGTAAGACATGCAATGTATGTCAGATCTTCCTATGTTGTCTGGACAGGTCTGAACTCAACTCCAAATGCTCCATAGCATTTCCTCTAGAGATATTTTACTGTTAATTAAAACCTGGCTATGGTGGGGTCAAGGCTTTAAATGATGTGACAAGCTGAACCAAAAATAGAATGAAGAGAGTGATGTGTGACAGACAGTTCTTGTAGCAGAAGGATTAGAATTAATTAGAGAAGTTAAATTTAAGTTCAAAGCTACAGATGGTTTATGTTATTATAGAAAAAAAATTAATTAACATTTTAAAAGCTCTCCTCATGTTAGCAATCAAGTCACAAGTTAAAACACTCTTGGACTTGTGCAATAAGCTCCAGTTCTTCCAGTTACCTGGTGCTCAGCCAATTTCCCAACTGTGCCTATAATAGTGCATTAACAGCCATTCAGTCTGTTCCCCAAGCACAATATTGGATCTGTCACTGCAACAAATTGCAGATCAGTGACCTCAGTGGTAAATGTTTAGTATTGTGTTTGGCCTGGGTGCTGTATTTTTGATCCAAAACAAAGGCAGAGATTCAAGACAAACACCAATGTTCTTTATAACCTTACACCTCGTGTTTTAAAATTAAAGTGACATGGAGGAAATGGCATTTTAAACAGTGAGAAGATGAGCTGTTTCACTCTCCTTCATTGTTTGTCTTTTTGGTGGTATGTTCATGGAAAAATATGGCAGGAAAAAAGAAAAAGAAAAATAACAAGTAACAGCTTGCCTCTATTTGGCATCAAATGTAGGGAAGCAGTGTCCTTCCTGAGGCAAAGAATGGGCTGGGACCAGTGAGCCGGGTCAGCTGTGCGAGCGACGTATGAATGAGAAATTGGTGCAGTGTGCTGGGAGGGGTATGCAGAGGTGTGCTGAGGGGCCTGAAAAGTACTCAGCACCCAGCACAAATGCTTTGTTCATGTGTTGTCATGTTCTGGGGAGTTTCTTTACTATACTGGATGCAAGGACTGCCTTATATACTGGATGCAGATTAAGTGTGTTCTTGGAACACCTCCTCTGGTTTAGTGACGTCCCAGTGTAATCCAGCYGGGATACGCCAGAGCTGCTCTGCAATGTGAACAATAAGAGAKTAAAAAGGGGTGGACACAAGTCTTATTTCAAAACTAAAGGACTTGGGAAGGTAGACAACACAGTCTTGTGCCTAGGGAGTGAAATAATAATTCAGCAAGGTGCATTTTGSTGTCAAGAGGCATGAATAATTAATATGCAAAAGCATCTTGATATTMATGGATATAAAATTTATATCATTTTATAACATTGTCATCATTACATTGCCATGCACTCATCATCATTTGTACCTTCAATAAATAATAGTGTGACCTATGGAGGCTGTCGGCTAGGTGAGAATGACTTCTCAATAATGTTTAAATCAAAATTCATTTAGGCATCCTGGAATTTAACTTTGAACAAATGTAGATGCTACTTTTTCCATTATAATGTAGATTTGATGCCCTCACCAGCTGACCATCTAGCTGTAAGTGTGCTCTGCGCTTGGTATAGATGCAAAGACACTGCGCAAGGAATTATTTATTGTTACTGTAAGTCCACCTAACAAATTGGACTCCAGCAATCAAAGGAGGTTCATCTMTTCACTGTGTGACCTAAGCATATTATTTAGGCTGATAGGTATTCCAGATCTTTAAAAAGGCACTAATACTGTGGATGRACAGTTCATGCAGACATAGGCCTGAACAAATAGAACAGCTGAGTGTAAATTTTGTAAATAAAACAGGCCAAGTACTAAGCTGTTCCAGGGTGTACGAAATGAGACAGGGTGGTCCTTCAGAGACCTCCAAAGAGGAYGTTAGTAGCAAAATCCTAGGCCTGACTCCTAGCACCATATTATTAAATGTGAAGTTCAGCTTTATTTTTGTGTAAAAAATACTACCTTTTAAAGTTTTTTTATGACTCCATTCTGTAAAATCATAGAATCCTAGAAACATTTAGTTTGGAAGAAACCTCTAAGATCATTGAGTCCAACTGCTAACCCTGCACTGCCAAGTCCACCACTAAACTGTGTCCTCAAGTCCACATCCACACCTCTTAAATACCTCCAGGGATGGTGACTCAACCAGTTTCCTGGGCAGCCTCTTCCAATGCTTGGTCAGCCTTTYAGTGAAGAAATTTTTCCTAACRCCCAATCTAAACACCCCCTGGCACAATTTGACGYCATTTCTGCTCATTACTTGTTGCCTGTGAGAGGWGACCAATTCCCCACATCACTACAACCTCTTTCAGGTAGTTGTAAAGAGCCATAATGTCTCCCCTGAGCATCCTTTTTTCCAGGCTGAACACCCCCAGCTTCTTCAGCCACTTTTCAAAGGACTTGTGCTCCMGACCCTTCACCAGCTTCATTCTCTTTTCTGGACACCCTCCAGCACCTCAATGTCCTATTTGCAGCCAGGGCCCCAGAACTGARCRCAGGATTTGAGGTGCAGCCTCACCAGTGCTGAGCACAGGGGGATGATCACTGATCACTACAAGCCTCTGCACTCATATAAGCAGATGTCAGTGGTAGGTGGAAATAAAACAAAACTGAGATTCAATGTATCATCTCTTGCCACATCATTACCCCGAAGGCTGAGTGAAAACAGGCAAATGCACAACAGAGCGAGTTTGGATAAACATTCATGCAGAGGTAGGTACCCCTCTGACTGATGTTTGAGGAGGMAAAAAGAACTTCAAATTGCTTCAAAGGCAACAGCCCAAGGTGAGCAGAGAGCTTTGCTTTCTTGTGGACAGGCCCTGGCTGATATCTATTTGCTGGTGAACCAGCCTGTATTAAGTGTATTTCCATGGTTACTTCTCKCAGGTGTCAGGAAAGAAACTTTTGCAGTACTGCCACTTACCTGCTACAGTGATAATCTAACATTAAACTTTTTGTTTTCTTCTGCTTATGCCATTCAAAGATCAACAAATTCCTCATCAGCAAATTCCCCAYATGTTTTTATCATCCCCTTCCATTTGTTGTCAAATGAACTTTCTCAACAAAGATGAAAGTCACTAAGATAATATACATTTAAAAAAAAAATCTGGTTTAGTATTTTGCTTCATCTTCAGCCTAGAAAATGCCTACTCAAAAGTAAATGCCTAAATGCAGATTTATTRRTTTTGTTTGGAGCTKCCTGAATAATAACATTACAGCAAASAGAATTTGTCTCACAACTTTGAATCTAGTATTTTAACACTTAAAAACCTAAGGTTATGCATGTCAGGCACCTTGGAAAATTTTATTTGTTGAGATGAACACAATAAAATCAACAGAAATCTATCTCAGTATTTTTATCTGTAACTCCTCTATTGGTTTCCACTTTTTTCCCTCCCTTTCTATACCTTTAGAAATGTGTCATTAATGRGTATAAAATCTTTATTCAGTTGAGAATAATCCATGCTTCTGTGCACTGATTAAAGGTATCCCAAAAGTGGAATTACAAACCAATACTCAGAAATGCAACACATTAATTTTCTTCTATTCTAATATTCTGAGTAATGGTTAAAAAAGTATACTCTAAAGACCTATGTATTACTGATGGGCTTCTCTTAACATCCTTTGTGGTTGCTTTATTATTTTTCTACTCTTTTTCTTTTATTAGTGCCATGTCTTATGCATTCAGGAAAAATCTCTTTTCAGGGTTGTCCTGCTGCCTTCCAGACCRTGATTCCAACATCTATATTGATGGAGAAAATGTTTTGGTACACAAATTCTTTCCACATTCCCTTCCTTGCTTTTCATGTAATTTTATGTCAATTTTTTTCCACACACAATTATCTTACAATAATATCAGTCTCATGGAAATCAACAGGACTCACAATAATTCTAGTGACTCAAATATTTATCTTTTTTATTTCAAAGCAAAAATTTATCCAATAATTTCAGTATGTGGTTACTGCTGCCTCTAGAATCACAGGGTCCTTTCTTTACAAAAAATGAGACCWTTCAATCTTTTATTTGATTATTGTATGTTTACATTAAAGCCACATTTGGGACCATTACATTATACAGTATTATTTCCTGAAGATCTCTAAAAGGGATATTTTCTTTTGAACACATTTTGTTTCTCTGTTGTATATCTCCTCCTTCTTATGACTCATTTATGAGGAGAATTGGAGAAACATTTCTGCAGTCTTCTCAGAAATGTCTGTTTTACTACCATCCCACTCATACCCCATGACATAGATAAATATCTTGGGGTTTGATACTTTCTGATGAATACTTGGTTTTTTGGGTTTTTGTATTTTTATTTCTGTAGTGTCTTACATATAGAAAATACAGGAATGCCATTATGAAGCACAGGGTGCCAATACAAAGAAAATGAGTCCTTTCTATTAAAGGACTCATTTAAAGTATGACAACAGTCTGCAAAATAAGATGCCATTGTGGTTAACAAAGATGCTATAATACATATCTGTGCAGTAGATGCAGTGCACCCACTGTAAGTTGTGAGTCACAGGTAAACTTGATCTTTTTCCAGGTGTGATTCAACCCTACAGAGAAAAGGTAGAGCCACAATTATACAATACTGAACTGAGTTATTTTGCCCTGGGCTTCCTCAGAGCAACTGCACCGTTTTCACTTCAGTACTGGCTTATACCAGCCTTGCTGTAATGTTAACAAATCAAGTTTTAGAAGCAGACATACTTACACATAAAATTAAACCCAATTACAAACACCCTTCAGTCCAATATTCTCTCCAGATTTTTCCCATTGTATGGAGAGCTGCCCCTCCAAGTTTCCATGCTTTTTAAATGCAAGCCTCCAGCTCACATCAAGGACTGAATTCCTTTAAAGTATCTGGACTTTAAACTCCAATGGGAAATGCCATCTTGGTAAAAGTGATAAACCTAGGTACCTCTTGGTATTTTAATCTAAATCTTTGGGGACTTTTTCTCATCTTGTTTAATCAACTTAAAACTCACAAAGGTGCTTGGGGTTTGGTTTGGTTTGGTTTGGTTTGGTTTGGTTTGGTTTGGTTTGGTTTGGTTTGGTTTGGTATTTTTTTGGACAGATTCTATATTCATGGTTCTAAAGGGAATGTATTCTACTTATTGCTTTGACTGCAAGTATAGAAGCGTCAGTGTTCAAAGTGCCACAGGAGGACTTTTAAATTTAGATCCCTACAAGAGCAAAAGGGAAAATTTCATTACTCCCATGATTCTATAACTTATCTGGTGTGATATCAGCTTGGGCAGATAGCTGTGCTCTGTGAAAAATGGTTCAAGTTGATTTCACGGCTCAGGAAAACCTACGGAAAAAGTCATACATTTAAGGTAAAATCTTCAACYGCAAATTACTATGAAAATTGAATATGAAACTTTATTTGCTCATTAGGTGTATTTGTCTCTGTTAACTRTCTTGTACACATGCAGAGAAAAGGACCTGACATGTACATAGAGCACACTCTGAGTTTCTTTTTTGGATTTCCCACTAGATTTGTTTACCAAAAATGTAAGCTAGAGATTCAGTTTCTGTATTAGATGTTCTGCTTGAAGATTTTGGATTTGATCACTCCCTAAGCAAAGTTTCTTTGTCAATATTAACCTAGAAAATATTGCTAAAAATACTTTCAGTAATTCAGTCTGCAATGGGAGGTTTAACTGCCTCCTCAAAAATTTATACAGTATCTGTGATCATCTAATGGAAAGAAATATTTCCTCATTCTCATGTGTCCCAGACATCATGCGCTTTATTAGTTCAGAGTTCAGACTGCTAAAAGAAAGCTATGCTCCATATGTAAATCATATAGTAGTACGATAGTTTAAAAGCAGCCTTGAACCAGCGTGTCTACAGACACACTTGATACTAAATAACAGCATAACAGTGAATTACAGAGTGCAAGCAGTGACCAGTTTAAGTTCAACACCTTGTTTGGGAGACTCCACTAATCTCAATTTCTATGAGTTACTAACCTGAAAGCAGTWATCTGTAGAATGCACTTAGAAATAATTTTTAATTTCTGTTCTTCAAAAAACCCTCCCCACCTACCAGCAGCCAACTTTTTAAAGGCTGTAAGATGTTAATTGCTAGCTGTCTAATAGGGACTTTTTACTATTGTAGAAATTAGATATTTCTGCCTTGTGTGTGGCATTTTTCCAGGAGAAAGTCTGCAACAGGAGTAGTGTTCTTGCCAGTCCCACTTAGATCTGTTTGTGTTGGCTGCCCCATCCCCTGGAGCRGATTGTGTGTTGGAGCTATTCCATGCCCATGACGGGAATGTCCTTTAGGTACTCCATGAAGTGTTTCAACTCAGAGTGTTACTGCATCAAACTACCAACAAGCTACAGAGCAGGGRGAAGTCAATTGGCACTCTGTAGGAATACTTTCTGGAGAAATTTGTTAATTATAAATGCCATTGTTGAAATCAGGTTGAAAAATGTTTGTTAGAAAATACGCTTTTTCRAACTGGCTGAAATTGTTCAAATTGCTGACAATATTCTTTTTCCTATTAAGCAGGGAACAAAAGGAAACATAAAGGAAACAAGGAGAATCTTTGCTCAAGAAAGCACTCAAGGAACCATAACAAAAAAAATGTATTTGCAGAAAAGGAACTGAAATATATGTTTTTTTAATAATGCTCTTTAGTTATCCTGATAGGCTACTGAGCCTGTCTTTCAAGATTAAATACCTATYTACTTAACACACAGAATAGGACATAAAAATACTAGCTCTTTTGAATACTCTAACCAGTATCTTAAAAATTGTAAAAAACGTTGTGAATTTTACATTAATCTCATTCTGCTGCTTTAATACCCTTCTTATAAATAAGATATTTGCACTTCTATAAGAATTGATATTACTTTTCAATTCTCCATACAATATGCTCCTCTGCATATAAAACACATATAAATTAGTTTAAATGTTCATAATACCTTCTCATGAGTTTCATTAGCTTGCATAATTATGCAGACGAAATACCACAGTAGATGATGGAACTAAGGTTGACAGTGCACATCAATAATTTAAGACAAAATGCATCAGAAGAAGCTTCTAACCCCAAAACCCAAATGTTATAAATGAGGAAATTCAGTGTTAAAGTTATATTTTAAGGATATATTAACCTGTGAAACTATACCAATATTTTAAGATGGACACCTAAATAGATATAATTGTACAAAAAATGAGTTTTCCCATGATAATTTTRAAGTAATAACCCTCATCCTGAAGAATTATGAACACTCTTGAATTTCTTTGTTATTAATAGCCATACTGGCATCAGTGGGACTACTCATAGTGCTTAATAATTAAGCAGCTGCATGATCCTTGGAAGAATCTCGAGAGCAAGTAATTTACTTTTAGATACATCTTCCTCATTACATAACTACAGGGATTTATGCCAAAATGGTGTCTCCAATGTCTGAGGTTTACATTGACCTTCTCTTCATCCTGCCATTAGGACARTTTGTCATGGGTTGTGCACGATGCCACAGCCTTTTGTGGGAGTAGGAGCAGAAGCAGATTTGTGGCACATCAAAAGGGTCAGAAATAGAAATAAGAAAAAGGACAATGTAAGGTTGCCCTTTGGAGCAGACACACAAATCTATGTTTTGGTGATATTTAAGTCAGAGTTTGAATTATAATCTGGAAGTGAGCTCTTTTTCTAGACAGACTTTTGTAAGATTATTTTTTAAATAAATGAATATATATCATTGGAACATTTAATTATTTCTGGGGTTATTACTGATCAACACATATGGATAGCTGTGATGTTTGATAAAACTGCAGCTGAGCTTATAAATTTGTTTTAGTAACTAAAACTTCAGTTGATAATAATCTTGAAGAACATAAAAAAAMCCCTAGAAAATCTTGTGGCATCAGCAGAGCAGCCTTTTATTTCCCATTCCTGTTATTCATGTTATCTTGACAAGGAACACAAGTTGCCTAATTTCACAACTTATTTTACATTTGCTGTCCTAAAAATTGTTCCTCTGGTATCACCAACAATTCTGTATATTTGATAAATTCTAAATAACAAGGTAATGTGCTAACACAGTAACAACAGGGAGGATCTCCTTTCCAGGGTCCAATAACAAAGGTTGCAATGAAAGAAAAGACATCTGCAAGAATAAATGTGTTTTGTAAGACAGACTCACAATGAGGATAGCAGGTATAAAATCAAAGTGCATCTATTCTCTGGACAGATTTACTACTGCGAGGATTTGCTAGCATAGCCAAAGACAGTACTGCAATTTTCAGTAATTGGCCTTCCTGTGTGTTCCCAGTAAAAAGACTGCAATCTGGAGGGAAGAAAACTGCATAAAAGAAAAGGTACCTCCTCATGTATGAAGGCTGCTTTGCCAGGAACTGCAGGGTGCTGAAAGTGTAATGTGTGAAACTTGAATTAGATTTGACTGTTCTGGTGATAAAGATGGGACTTCTTCCTCTTAGGTTAGAAATAGTTTGTGAGCATAGAGTTCACTTGAAATGAAGATGGAAATTCAGTATTGTCAGATGTATCTCATGTGGGGAAGCAAGAGCAGAGAGCAGCTTTTGGGGAAATACTATTTTTTTATTCATAATCTGGACATGTATATGAGATTGTAGATTTATAGACTTAGTTTTTCTTTTGATGGTATCTATCCTGCTGTGCAGTTCATCGCCCACAGAGAAGTGTTTCAAGGCAGAGCTTGAGCACACGTTACTGGTGGTGGATGAAAAAGCTGATTTTCAGAGTCAAATAGCAGTTGAGCTAGGCACTCCTTTTGCTAATAATATCTGTATTCTCTATTATATAATAGTCTGTGACAGACATGACCCAGATATACCTTTTTACTGGTCAGTTGTGGCCTGCAAGTGAACTAGGGAAACAATTTATAGCTGGCACTAACAGCAAAAATTTAGCTGAATGGCAGCAATTTATATGTACTTAGGAAGATTGCATAACATCATTAGTAACTGCTGACATGACCAGTAGATAACAGAAGTTGCAGCCCTTGGGTAATGCTGTCCAGCATGTGTCAGCATAAGGGGATGTGCTGATACAGGACTGTATTGCAGGACTGTCACTCTTTAACGTTGGGAGGTTATCAGAAAGAAGTGGCATTGCCAGCTTTCACTCAGAAGAAGCTCTTTTCTAATGACAAAGTCGTACAAGTTGCACACTCTGTTGTTTTGGGTTTTAGGGATTTTTTTTTGTTTTTGTTTTTTTTTTTTTTTTAATAAATTATTTTAAAACACAAGAAAATCAGCCTCACACAAGAGCTGCACTCCGCAGCTGGATCTGCTTCCAAGTCTCAGTCTGAAGGTGGGGTATGGACTTTGGATATTTNTTTTTTTTTTTAATAAATTATGTTAATGGAAAAAGTCACCATTAGGTCAATCACACAGCACATGGCACAAGATGTGTGCCAGTTGCATTTACAGTGCAGCCTGGTGGCTGAAGCTGTTCATCTCAGAGCACTGTCAGGCACCAGCATGTGACAGCCCTCACACAGTAACCAGAAGGTGACTCTGATAGCTGCCACTTAGATGTTGAGGTGCAGGGCAGGTGAAAAACTACCAGGGCAGAGAAGAAAAAAAAATACTTTATTTGGAGCCCATGGGGTTATATGTACATGTAGTGAYATCAAAGTCAGGAGTGTTACTCATAGAAAAAAATGTGTTATTTAAATAATTAATTAAAGTAAGAACATTTCCTGTTTAAAAAAAAAAGACAACTAAACTCTAATTTTTACTCAAAGTTTACAGGGATGATAACAGGATTAATTATAGATTAAACATAAGATATTTATTTTCCTTCTCTCAAATCCAAGTAATGAAGAAAACCAATACATATGTGTCAGTAACAATAGCACATTTTCAGTAAATATTATGCACTAGTACTGAGCACAAAATTACTTGAGGAAGAAGAAAAGAAGAAAATGAAAGTTGACTCTTTTTTCATCCATTCTCTCTTCTCATCTCATCATCTTGATCTCATTATCCATTCCTTCAACAGTAACAACAAATAACAACAGTAACAATAAATAAATAAATAAAAGTGACAGCCATTCCTGCACAGTAGATCAGAAACCCATTTATTATTTAGTAATTCAGTCAGTTCACTTCTTTCAATATAAATAGACTGCTGAAARGGATGGTTTTCTAGTCAAAATGGTTTGTTAGAAACTTCTCCACAATCCCCACAAAACCTGCAAAATATCTTTGCCTGACCTCTGAAGGGTGGGAATCTACTCTAATACTTCTGGAAGATTAAGGATACATATAATATTATATATATATATATATATACACATATATTTATGATCTGTTTTAACATTTTAACAAGGAATGAATTTTTACATTATCGTATGAAGGATACTGAGGAACTGACCACACATTTGGAAAACCAGCTCAGTGAGATTCAGTATCAAGATCACGGACACAGGAAGTTTCTAACCAACTGCTGATCTCCTATGCTCTGTATGTATAATTTTCCCTTCTCACAGAGACATTGCCTGTGCCCCAGTCCAACAAAGGCAGAATGCCTTCAGGCTACCAGAGTTGCACACTAATCCTCAATTCACTGTTTACTCCTCGCCTGCCATCGGAWAGACTGATACAGTAGTTTAAGTGGCTAACCCTAATATCTGCAAAGAATACCCGTCTGAAACAGTCACATCAGCCCTCAGGCACAAGGGCAGAGAGCACTTGGTCTGAATGGAGACATCAGCTGAAGAGTTTCCACAGTGAGGGCTTCTGGGAGTTGGGCAAAAAGCTACGCAGCTGCACAACAGTGACCTTAACTTCCAATTTTTCACCATAGCCTACTTTCTGCAGCTCTTTGAAGTGTGTTACAGAGAAAAGATGTAGAAAGCCCACTGAACTCATCATCTTGGTCAGCCTTGAGTTGGAGTTGCTCTCTCTAGAGGTGTAGTAGCCATTCCCAGTGATCCTCTCTTCCTCATGTTCCTGTAAATATATTCTCAGAAAAAGGACTTTTTGATCTTTATAGGGACYGATAAGATGCTGACCAACTCATGTTTGGTTACCTTTGTGTTCCTTCTTTTCTTTCTTAAAGGTAGGTGAAAGTTTATCCTGTTTCCAGGCTGTCCATGCTCTTTCCAAGTCACACAATTGTTTTTCCACAGTCACTTTAAATGTTGCCTTGTTGTTGTCTCTGCAACACTTAGAGCAACCCCTGSTGACTTCTTTTCTCTCTATAAATTAGATTATTCACTAAATAATTCTCTTCTCTAAATATTCCCARACTTGTTTCTGGACACCTTTCTTTCCACAGCATGTTGGTGGCTGAGAGATTTGAGAGCAAACTTTTTTTCTACAGATGAAGGCAAGAAAGGTCGAGTRCTTCAATCATTTCTCTACTACCTTAGTCAATGAAAAAGAAAAATTAAATTTAAAAGAGTAATTTGTATTTTGACCTCTATCTTCTTTCTTTTCCCTCTGTTCCATATCCCACTTTCTCCCAGCAACTTGATTCAGAGGTCAAACAAAAAAATATAGAAGACACTTTAAAAAAGGGGGAAAAAATTAAAAAAAAAGAAACGTCTGTCACTCTCAAAGTTTTACTGGTCTTCACAACTAGTGGAGGGATACACATAATTTGTCTTGGCAACCAGCCATCTCTTACGTACTGTTGTGTCTTTCATAGAACCATTCTCCATGAGGGTGTTCAGTTCAAGGAGAACRCCTCTGACTGTGTTCAAATGGTCTGAACTGCTCCCTCAGCATCTGAGGTCTTCTTTCACCTGATGTGSACTGACACAACCATTGATATGGTTMAATTAAATATCTGCAAACTGCAGYCCYCTGAGATACACTCAGCTGAGGAGAATTTGGGGCCCAAGTGAATCCCAGTCACAGCTAATCTAAGGACTTCTAAGTAATTAGGGCTTCTCCTTTATACAAGACAGCGCAGAGGTTCTGGAGGATCGAACTTGTCATCTACTTTCATTTTCTAACTGTGACTCAATAACAAGACTCCATCACTTTAAAATGTTGCTGAATAATGATCATTTGTCATGATGATGCATACATTTGTATGAATTCATTGGAAGATGTCATGGAATGGCAGGTCCACTTTGGGAAGCAATTGTAAACTATGAGGAAATTTTCCCATGCAGTTGGGAATTGTGTGACCYTTCCTCCTCTGAACCTTCCTCTTCCAAGGAGCTGAGAGAGCCTCTCGTTCTACTTAAGTAAGGCTCTTCTGTCCTCATTCCAAAGCACTCAAAAATAGGTAGTATATATACCTAGGAGTTAATTTTGTGGGTGATATTTAATGAGAACTTGAGATCTCATTTAAGTACTTCTGTTGTCTGAGCTACCTCAGAAACACCACAAGCTGTAAGAAAAAGCACATTCCTTGCACAGATAATGTGAAATTTATTTTTTTGAATATACAGAAGAAAATATCATTTTACTAAGTGGTCTTTGGTTGGATCATTGYCATGTTGAGCCAGAGATGTGCAGAAATGTGTCCACAATGCCTTTAATTGCAGCAGCTGCTATTGCCCCATTCTGTTTAACATCTGTTTCAGAGAAATAATTCCATTGATGCCTCTGATGTATCTGCCAGCTGTTTCTAATAAACCACGAAATGTTACAACCCATTTAAGTGACAATCATTCAAGATGCTCCATAATTGCATAACTGCATAGAAGAGTGAGGCTTTTTCTGAATGCGGTCAACTGAATACTTTGATTATTTCTGTAGAAATCTTTATTTCTGGATGACAGATCAAGTGAGGGAAAAACTCAACAAAACAGAAAGAACCATTGAACACCAAAGTTTATCATGCCATCTGAAAGAAATTAWAAGGGAAACTTAAAGAAATTTCTGTACTATAAAACCAACTAGAAATTTCAAAGACTCATAAAGTTTGTAGCTCAACTGGACATTCATCTAGCAATTTATATTAAACTCCTGAAGGCATTTTTTCTCTTCTTCAGCAGTAGAAGATGGGTTAAATGTATTGTAAAGTATAAAAACCACAGAAGAACAACAAAAGGGAGGTATTCTCACTGATTCTTTTTGGAAAAAAAATCTTCATAGAAACATTCACCTTGAAAAATATTCAGTGAACTATTCCTTCATAACCAATAATAACTATGGTAGTCATCTATTACAGCCAATGCTTTGTTAGAAAAATTGAATAACTCCAATTGCTATAAAGAAAAAGTATACTTTTTTCAGGCAAAGAAACTCATGTATTATATTTGCTTTGTCTGGCTCAGTGAGATATCTTGTTTTTCATTCCCTTGTGCGTACACAGGGAAGAGTATAAATTCTGAGCGTAGTTTTGAAATGTTATTTTTTTGTTTTCTGTCATCTGTAAATGTCCTAGGTACCAGGGTTTGGCCCAATCAGCCCATGTTACAAGGGTTTTGGCTTATACTTTGGGCAGATTGAATCCCCAAAACTTGAGAAGGTATTTARGCTGCTCTGTGAGTCCCAGTCAGTGGCCTTGTAGATCATAGCGTAGGTCATGTTTCCATAAAATCAAGGACATCTTGGAGAACACCACAAGCTGCGCATTTTCTGCACATAGAATATCTCACTTCAGGGAGCAGTTTCCTACATGTGCATACCAAAAGACATTTGGGGGGTAACTAGGAATGCACAAGCATCTAAGAATTTGAAAATATTCCTTTGCCTCGAAGTCAACATGTAATCATGCAGCCCTGCTCTCAGCAGCTGTACTGTGATGTGCCTGCAGCTGGATTGCCCTGTTCCACACAAGTTAAGTGAATCACTCTGGGTACCTCRGTGTTTGTGCTGTGAACATTTCTGGAGTGCAGAGGGGAGGCTTCTCTCTCTCTGTACAGAGTTTTGCCCTATATGGTACTAACTTTTTCAAGATCACTATGGTATGGATGTCTTCCTGTGGGGCCAGAAGGTCTGRAAAATCAGCTCATGATGGAAAAAAAGGTTTTTGCTTTTGCAATCAAGCTGTGCTCTCGAGGATACAGGCAGTATAAGAGAAAAAGAGGGTTATTGTTAGCAGGTATATATTTTTTTGCACAGTGATTGAGGTATCATTTGATCTAAAAGTGTGCAAAGAAAAATATCCGATGTGACGTTTTCTTCAAATCAGTTGTATGCTTTTGGGAAGATGTTTCCAGCTTGGCCAAGCTACTTGTTTGAAGCCTGCATGTCAAATGTTACATAAAAGCCAGTGTTGTCTTGCGTGTGATATTGACCTTTGTTTCAACCTTTTCCTGATTGGTCTTGTTCTTGTTTCCCAACAAACCAAAAGTGGAACCAAGTAGGAAACACAACATGATGTTGGCTGTATRCACCATCTCTGTGAAGCAATAAAAGGTTTTTTCTGAGATATGAGTACATGAAGTACAAGAGAATGAGGATGATGTAAAAGCAACCAAGCAAGAGAACAATTTTTCTTACACATGAAGGGCTGCAACCCAACCCTATTTTATCTTAGTAGTACTGCTGAGAACTGATAGAGGAAGCAACACTTTCACAGTTATGGAAGAGTCTTAGGAGATGATAAAAAAGAAAGGGSTCAAAAATAGCTATTTACACACTGTGGGACAGGAGATCCTGAAACATTGATAGAATAACAAACTGAAAATGGATTGAGTCTTAAAAATGCTAAGGAAATAACGTAATGTTATAAAAAACCACTGTATTTGAATGCTGTATTCTGCTGTCRTCTATATTTAGAGAGAAAATAAGCATATTGCAGATCTGAGGCAAAAGGGTTATATCCAGCATTTTTTGCAATACTGAGAAATACAGAGGCAAACTATGCTTAATGTTGATGATACAAAACTAAATGAGGCATATTAATTTGGGCTTTCAGGAAAGCAAAACACATGTCCTTCCCAATCAGAGATAATATGCAGGCCATAGACTAAAATTTTTCAGAAGGTCTGAGAAAAAGAAGTCTGACAACAGCTTGACYAGAAAGTCTGTCTGTACCTTTTTTGTGACAGCACATCCTCACCTAGGACCWGTCAGCTTTGAGAGTAGTGCTCAAGAAAATTAAAATACTGTTATTTTGTACACAAAATGACTAGTGACCAAGCCTATCCAACAACAAAAATAAAAAAGTCACAAATTCCTTTTTCAACTAACAAGAGTGATTTGAGCAGTAAATTTGGGAGTGAAGGATAACATAAATTATTTACCACACTCCCTCAGAGACTTTACAGTCTGTATTCCATTGAAACTTCAATCTGAAAGGAATTATTTCACCATATCAATTATGAAACAAGAAAAGCAAAAGAGGCATAGTACATGCTAAAGCACATTGTACCCAAGCCAGCATTAACAGCACATCACTTGCAAGCRCCTCCAGAGACAAAAAAATCCCAAATAAAGCACTATACATGACTCATCTGTCACACTGAGCTACCACAACATAACTGCCACAACTGGAACTAAGCTTACACATGCTTGAGGTTTTCTACTACTCATGTGCTTATTCTGGTCAATTCTAAAGAGRTAAGTGGCAGACTTAGCCTCTTCTATATTTAGTGGATATATTTAGATGACTAAGGAATATTTAAAAGTGACTTGCTGATGAAAACATGTTGACTGGTTTAGAAGAGAAGAAAATCTCAGCAAATCAGAGGAAAGCAAGGCTTTGAGAAAGCATACAATTTACTAGGCAAAAAAGACTTACATTTCTCATTTTGGAATTTCGCCAGCTAGTAAAATGCTTCAACAGAAACTAGAAATTTTGGAAAGATTGCTGAGATAGCAGCTTGTAATGTGATAGAAACAACATGATCTTGGAAAGGAACCTGATAAAAAGAGGTCATATAAAACTATCAGGTTCAAGAAAAGAAAAATTCCATTTGTGGTTAGAAGTACTAAAATACACCAAATCTGTATTCCTATGAAGAATCCAGCAAATGACAAAATGAAGCCAAGTGACAAAAGCTGAAGTCACAGCCAACAAAAGACCAAAAGGCACTTGCTAGTCCATAAAAGGACTATAAGATGACTGAGAGATGCATGCTGTGGCAAAGGGGTGAGAGAAGAAKGGTGCTTTTGTCTGTTCCTGCAGGAACATGACTTATTTGATTGAATTGTGCCTAGGGAAAAGAACTTTCTGTGGAGGCCTGAGAGAACACAAAGGGCAATGTGAACATATAAGTTTTAAGAGGGCAAGCCTGACTAAGAACAGCAACAAATAAACACACCAGCACTTGGATCCCGYTTGCTCGTAGGTCAGTCATTTCTCAACAGCAGTGCCATGCTCTGTGAGGTTTTATCTGATACAAGACAATGGCCACTTCTGATGCCATCAGGGAGACAGATCTGCTCCAGCTTTCTCTATCAGGCCCCACWGCATGTTTCTGATATATAGAAGCTGCAGAATAAGAAAAAAAGTAAAACAGTTTCTACCCATAAAGTGAGACTAAATGTAAGAATCAGATGTTTAATTTAGAATTCCAGAGCTACTAGATTGGACGTATTCCATGATAATCAACTGCAGTAGCTGACATTATGCAATTGTGTGGAGCTCTTGCAATTTCTGTAGTTCCAGGCAGGTATTTCATCCCCCCTCAGCAGCTGGAAACATCACAGAATCACAGAATCACAGAATTTCTTGGTTGGAAGAGACCTTTAAGATCATCGAGTCCAACCCATGTTCTAACACCTCAACTAGATCATGGCACCAAGTGCCACATCCAGTCTTTTCTTAAACACATCGAGGGATGGTGACTCCACCACCTCCCTGGGTAAATGATTCCAGTATCTGACCACTCTTTCTGTAAAAAACTTCCTCCTTAATTCCAGCCWGTATCTCCCTTGGCGCAGCTTAAGACCGTGTCCTCTTGTTCTGTCTGTTGTTGCCCGGAGAAAGAGACCGACCCCCAGCTCACCAGAGCCACCCTTCAGGAAGCTGAAGAGAGTGATAAGGTCACCTCTAAGTCTCCTTTTCTCCAGGCTGAACAACCCCAGCTCCCTCAGTCGTTCTTCATATGGCTTGTGTTCCAAGCCCCTCACCAGACTYGTTGTCCTCCTTTGGACACGCTCAAGCATCTCAACGTCCCTCCTAAACTGAGGAGCCCAGAACTGGACACAATACTCAAGGTGTGGCCTCACCAGTGCCAAGTACAGGGGAAGAATGWCCTCCCTGCTCCTGCTAGCCACACCATTCCTGATACTGGCCAGGATGCCATTGGCCTTCTTGGCCACCTGGGCACATTGCTGGCTCATGTTCAGCCGACTGTCAACCAGCACCCCCAGGTCCCTTTCCTCCTGAGCACTGTCCAGCCACACTGTCCCCAGCTTATAGCGTTGTAGGGGGTTATTGTGGCCAAAGTGCAGGACTCGGCACTTGGRCTTATTGAACTTCATCCCATTAGATTCTGCCCATCCATCCAACCATTCCAAATCCCTCTGCAAAGCCCTCCGTCCCTCTAACAGATCCTCACACGCTCCCAGCTTAGTGTCATCTGCAAATTTACTAATGAAAGACTCTAAACCCTCATCCATGTMATCAATAAAAAATCACATCTGCTTATGAGAATTGACTGCACATTCTGAGTGTGAGTGTCCCCGCACACGCATAAGTGGACTGAGACATTTTCTGGATACTTTTAATGTTTGTTGGACACAGTGTTAATGTATTTTTGAGATATATTTACTGATGGGGAGTATTAGAACATAAAGTCATGGAAGAGGAAGGAAGGAAGGAAGGAAGGAAGGAAGGAAGGAAGGAAGGAAGGAAGGAAGG
>JACDOX010000005.1:7083166-7384695 GCA_014549065.1 Cardinalis cardinalis | reverse complement strand
GAAGGAAGGAAGGAAGGAAGGAAGGAAGGAAGGAAGGAAGGAAGGAAGGAAGGAAGGAAGGAAGGAAGGAAGGAAGGAAGGAAGGAAGGAAGGAAAATATTAAATGATGAAAACTCTTTTGTTATGTTCCTCTAACAAATGTTCTTTCCTGTTTCAACAAGCTGTTATTTTCAGCAGCTTCTTGGATTTSAGAAGCCCAAATATAGAATATACTTCCACACAGCATTTTTATCTAAGTTTAAATTCAGCTCATTGTGTGTGTATGTCACTTGACGAGGTCCAATTAGTCAATTAGTTCAGCAAGCAGACTTCCGGACGAAGCTTCCCTGTACATGTCCCCAGCACACTTTGCAGGCGTCTTTCTTCTTGGGGAATCCTGTGCTCCACAGATCACCCCTTTACCTTGTAGTTTTTAACTAAGAGGAGTACAAAGTAGCATATGTGGATGTACATTTCCCCATGATTCTAGGACTGGCAGATTTTCCCATGCTCAATATTATCCAATAAGAACCTCCTTTTCAAGAGTAGCGCTACTACAGGCTGCCAGTCTGGGAAAATCAGTTATGGCTCTGAGCATATTAAATGAGCAGTATTTCTTTCCTTTGAGATATTTCTTAAACAAAAACATACTTTCATTTCATAAGAGTGAAAAATGATAAATACATTTTTCCTGTATTCCATGTTTATGTCCAAACTGATGGTCAAGACCACCTTGAAGTCTTGAAATATACTTCCAGAATCCCCATCACTACATGGGTCTCACTCTAAAATTAGCAGGAAGATATACATTATACATATACAGCACACTGTCATCAGTCTTTCCTTAACTGCATGCAATAACAGAAATATTAAGGTTCAGAAGGAGACTATCTGTTCATGAAATCAAAGATTTTCCCAAGTTAGCAGGGATCCATAATTGAAATGCATTCTTCTGAACTATTTAGGAAGATGATGAAGAAGAAAGAATAATATTGATTAATTTCCTGCAAGTGATAATCTAGCCAACAAGCAGCAATGTCTGAAGGCTAGAAGCCTCTATTGGGTGCACATTCCAATTCCAAATCATTGTGTGCCTCATTCCTAGTGCAAGGATGTTGAAAGCAAAATACAGATCACCTCAGTCAAATTTGTCTCTGCAATCACTTTATCATATTGGCAATTTTCTCCCTATCGCCTTTCCATTGTAACACATTACTAAAACTAAATGATGTTTTCACTTGTGAAATGAAAAGTGAAATGATTAATACAAAATAACTCTCATGCTGTGGTGAGAGTTATTTTATATTAATACCAAATATTAAATAATAATAATACTAAATAATAAAGTTATTTTTTATTAACWCAAAATACTAAATAATAATATTTAGGAAAATGGAAAATTAACAATGGTGAAAGACTTTATGAGTTTCTGTAAAGTCAGTCATAAGTAAATTTCCTTCTTCTTTTTTTCCAACAAACCTAGTCAAATGCTCCTAATAAAAATATCCTGCCTTAGAACAGACAAAGCAACCAAACTTGTCAGTATTATTCTTGTACATCTAAAATTTCAAATCAGAATAAAATAATAGTCTCTGTCCCTGAAACAAGGAGAGGCACACTCACCCTAATAGTTATGTTTTTGTACAGGGGCTTGTCCATTGTGTGTTCAGTTCACACCCACACTCGAGCTGAAAATATGAATCCAGGATAACAATTCCAAATACTTGATTGCAGGGAAGAAACTGGTAGTTAGAGATTTGAATAACCAGCTGTTCACCTAAATCATACTTCAAATGCAAAMAGGATTACAAGACCCAGCCTCTTCAAATGTTTACACTTGCATGTCTTTTTTATAAAAGCAAATGCCAGCTAAGGGTCATTCTTCTTCATAAGTCCTGCTAAATTTGAACTCCCACTCTCATGAGATCCCTTGATCTCCCAGGAGTTATATACTTGTACTGCAGCTGAAAATTTTTGCCCAGTGACGAGTTATGCAAAGATTTACATTATATGGTAATAATAGTGCTCATTGTTCAGCATTGCATATCACCAATATACCATTCCACATGTCCATTAAAGCCAGTTTTATTACTGTAATGTGCAGCTGATGTGGCAAAAGTACTAGCTAAAATAGAGAAAGCTTATAGGATATAATTTTGGTGCAATCAGTGCTGTAGCAAGTCTTTGTCTGAACAATTTTCAGTGGATGCACCTGCAACGAGTGCATATCAAATGCTTTTACTGTTCTTTAGAGGTTTGTTCTGCCTGCAAGTTTCCGTTAGGAGTGCAGTCAGTTTGGTGGCCAAAAYGATTACCTGGCTGCAGACTGGTCTTGCTCATCAGCATTCTGTACCATTGCCACAAGCTGAAGGAGAAAAAGACRAGGAGGAGGGGGGGAAAAAACCCTCAAAAACTAGATACACAAATGGGAGAAGTGATTAAAGAAGATCACTGAAGTGGAAAATAAGCTCACTGCCAAGTTGTTTAGAAACAAAATTCCACATACTCTAAAAGTAGTGCATTCCAGCAGAGTATTTGTCCTCCTGGTTCTTTGTAAGTTTCCCTTAGGACTGAACTACAATGYAGAAATTAATAATTTGGTGGGGCCTAAAAAGGAATATGTGGTACATTTAGTGGAAGGTCCATATATAAACTTGGTACTGACGTGAAAGAAGATAATAAGGTGTCCATACAGCTGAGGGAAGGACAGGGTGAACAGGTGCACTGAAAAAACCTACCATGCCACCAATCAATGAACCAAACTTGGCTTTGTTCCTCTTGTTCTGTTTAAAGTCATAAGGACCATTAAATTTTGATGTTCCCACTTACTTTTTCCAACATTATTATTTCTCAGCCTCAATTTTGAGTTTTGTCCTTTGACCTGTTGGCAGCAATGTTAGCAGTCAGAAGCCTATCTATATTTGGAAAAGAGGTTTAAAATTCCATTATTTACATTTATTTTATTATTACAACTTAGAGTTCATGTACTAATATTCATTAAAAAAATAAAAAGATTACTCATTGGGCATTCAATTTAAGTCACCTGAGTTACATATTTACATTTTCTAAAAGGGTCCTAAATTCTAGGTATTTTGACTTGCTGTCATCAAATACCCACAGTACTTGAGACTACTCCTGATGGAACACTGAGAAAGTAAAGGATTTAATTTCTCTTTGCATGAAAACCTTTAACCAGGCTGTTTGAACTGTGGTCAATTGTGTATGAATGGGGCATCAACAGAAGTAGGGGAAATGGATCACAGTTGTTTTTTCTCTGCTGCAGATACCCTGTCCACTGTGACAGAGAAGTCAATAGTATGATTGGGGGATGAGAAAAAAGTAGTTCTGGTTGCTTTAAGGTATACCACTCCTCCAATACTGAATGGCAGTTCTGTGCTCTGAGGATGTATTTACATCAGTGTTCGCTCAGATTAGGAATCAATTTTTGAAGCAGATCTCCCATGTGCCCCCAGTTGCCATATTTTAGTTGACATTGCAGAGCACGCAAATTGTATTCTCAGAATAAAGTAAGCCAAAGATACTCCAGGAGCCCACCTAATGTCACCCAGTGGGCCAGAATGCTCAGGGGAGCACTTCATTCCACCTCATCTCACATCACTGCTTCATAAGCAAAGGCATCCAGTCCAATCCTTTTCACTGCCTAGATCTTCTGCTGCTCTTGCTCATCCCATAAATGTAGATATGACCTGAAATCCCTATTTCAAGCTAGGCTGACCAATTTCTTGAAAGGATGCTGACTCCCTAATTCTGAGCCCTCATGTGTCCGAAGCTGACAAGCCAAATTACTGAACTGAGTGTTTCCTGAAATCAGCCCTATGGACAGAAAAAGTCACAAGCTAAAGCACACTAYGCAGTGCCTTTAAAATACGGACCAAATCCAGGCTGAAAACTTTATCACACAAAATTATGAAATGGAAAAATAAATCAACTTTTTTATATGGGTGGAGACTTTACCTCCTTAAATTCCAGATTTTTCAAGAGCTACTTCCAAAATGTTTTCAGAAGACTGCTCTGATTGTAGTTCTCAGAAGCATCTTAAGTGTTCCAAAGATATCACATTTATGTTTTGCAGCAACACGAAACAGTGTGCCACCTATGGCAAGAGGCCAAATCACATATAATCCCATTCTCTTCAGCAGTTGTTTTCTCAGAACAGATGCTTTAAGCCCACATTAGATTCCATTGAGTGAAACCATCTGCGTACCATTTTCTAGGGTTTCTTCTCTTTCTTGAACATAAATACATCTTCTCAAAAAAATGACCTTTACATCAATACAATAACAGCATGTGTCAGCAAAAATTACGATTGCTCCTCTAGCACAGAGGAAGGGTGAATAAGTTTTGATACCTCTTTGCTGCTATAAGCACATAACCTCAGTGGAATCATATTTTTGTCACTTTCAATTTTAAATATTTCTGGGTGCAATATCTCACTTTTGTAGCAAAAAACTGTAATGCTACCTATCTGACAAGATGACCTTCCTCTAGTTCCTTCATAGTCTACAATACACAAAATCTGACAGAGAAACAGACAGTTTTACAGTTGGTCACTCAGGATCACATCTCAGTGCCAGTTTCAGACACTATCAGCTTTGTCATTACTTCTTTTTGATCAGAGAGAATATGACCAGCTATTTATAAGCCTTCTCTGAAAACTGGGAACACCAAAGTCTGTCACAAGCCAGACTCTAAATGTGTTGATTAGTTCTAGTAAATTCTGTCATTGTTTGTTTCAGTATTTATTTAATTTTAGAAAGGGAGATATGTGTTTCTAACCYCAAATAACAACTCCGAGGAATGTGATCTTTGGCATTTGATGCAATTTGATTTGATGCCTTTCAATTATATTGTAAATAATTCCTACATAAATACACTGAATAAGTACTTATAATTTCACAGATGGTTTTGAGGGGATTGTTTGATTGAGGGGGGTGGTTTTCRTTTGTTTGTTTTTTTCTTCTTCTTCTTTTTCTTCTTCTTCTTCTTGATACAGCTGGTGGTATGAACCAGTATAATATTTATCTCTTTGATGCTTAATGGTTCTAGCACTAATTTCTTGATCATCTACCATGATGCTGGACAGATAATTCTACTTTATCATCTCAGATGATAGAAAGCACATTAGCATCATACAGTCCCACATGGTGAAGCTTAAACTATCCTGCCAGCTCCAAGCATGAAAGCACAGTGGAATTGTTTATACATTTCATGAATTACAAATATTTATGAGCATAAGAAGGACCTAGATACTAGCTGATTTAACATTTGTATGTGAGGATCCTTTGACCAACTATGGTAATCCTTTCCAAAAGAGAAAGATGGCTACAATCGGTATAGAAATGAAGTGCTTTCCAAGGAATAGTTTTAAAGGCATTTATCAGCATAAAATATGGATAGTAAAAAGATATTTATCTGACAGTGTACTGAGACACCTTCAATTTACTCTGAAAACTATTTAATCAAGAAACAGAGCAAAGCCTTAGTTTCATATATCATTTATGAAATGGAAAATATCACGCTACCCTCAGAGTGCAATTATCTGTTATGATTTGAAAATGGTGCTTCCTAAATCATCTTCAGTGTCACTTTTTTGCCGTACCCACCAGATTTTGGGAAAAGAAAATGCAGATTTTAAAGTGGCTCAGGAGAGCTGATTGGCACACATACAAAGATGGTTTGGCTAGAGGTTGCACCTAAAAATTAACCATTCATTTCAAAAATAAAATCATTTTTTTACACAATAAATATATTTTGTAGTATCTCCCTACTTATAAGGGCCTCCCTAAATAATATAGAATATCTAGATTCAAAAAATAATAATTTTCAAAAATTGTMATTTGTTCAGCAAATAAAAATCAAACTCTCCAATCATCACTCAGATATTTCTTATGACAGAACCTTAGAAATGATTACATTTTTACATATTTCCTTTTTAGTCTACTCTCATATGGGTATAAATATATACATAAACASACACACACACCACATGCATGAGAATTGTTTGAAATGAAAATTTTTAATGTCACAAATGAGAAGCTGCAATCTGGAAAATAATTGATCAGTCAGAGAAGATGCTATGGCCCAAGTCCTGAAAATACCTCAAGCTCTTGAGTGCTTTAGTCCCCTGCCTTCTTTCTGACTTCAAGTTTGAATAATCTCATTGACCTTGGGGATGTGTCTTTGACATTGGTCCAAGAAGTTTCATGTTTTATTGAGCTATGATGTCATGTGCAACAAAAAGCTTATGTTCGAAGAAAAGGCCATCAACAGTAAAACACTGAAATCTTATGTAACTGAATATAGATTTTGCTTGCACTCAGCAATGCATATTAATATGGCAGTGAATCACTGCAGCCTGCTACTGTAAGCAATACTGTTTTAACAGGAGGCAATTGGAATAAATCTTGACAGTATATGAAGAATGTTTCCATTTTGCTTTGCTTTAAATTGCTAATCAACTGCTTTCTCTTGATTGCTGTTTCCCAGTTATTTCAAGAAATAACTGTATGTTCAAATGAAAATAAACAGAATCAATGTGCTTTTAAAGCTGTTTAGGATTGTAAATGAATGACACATTACCTACACTTCACAATAGATGCATTGTAGGGCCTTCTCTTTCTAACTGAAATGTGCTTTTCACAGAACAGATTACCTGCTGGGAACTGAGCAGGCTGCATATGTAAGCTAACCTATGTGCAGGTGGCTTTCAATTAAAGGCATTTCGTGTAATTAAAGGCAGAGTTGTGACCTGGCTGACATTACATTTTCTGGGTATTAAAAATGCAGCTTTTCTTGTTTTGCACATTCTGTCAGGGCTCCTCTAGCTGAGGTAAGGAGAGATGATGCCTCCACTCATTATCCTTTTAGTTGCTTTGTCATTATGTCTGTTCTTCACAGACATAATGGTATCCTGTCTTAAAATGGGATTTTAACTGTCTAAAGAAACTCAGTTATATACCCTGCCCCTTGCCTTCTGATGGGTCAGAAAATGAGGCATTATTCATAATGGTTGCTGAGAGAACTCAGTTCTCTGTTCTCCTGGTAACTGTCAAAAAAAGCCATTAATATCATGCCAAGAAACAACAAGCCATGGTATTTTGAGGTATTTAATGTATGCTACAACATGGTTTTAACCCTAAACTTAAGAACTTTGCAAGATAATTTTTAGTTTTGTCAGCTGATGCTTTACAAACTTACTTTATAAGAAGAGCTCTATGTTTTAGGGGTAAAGTGYTTCTAAATTGTAGCAAGGGGGAAACTGAGCAGAGGGAGATTTTTTAATAGAATGGCTGACATAAAACATATATTTAGGAGGGACATTTATGCAGTATCATTAAAATTTAATTTCTTGAAAAAAATGTTAGAAAAAAGTAAGAGTTTTTTTTCAGTATCCCAGTTTCTCTGCTGATCTATTCTTGCAAGAGCACCAGAGATAATAAGTCCTTTATGCTGGGTGAGGAAGGTCTAGGCTAACACCTTGTAAAGTCCAAATCCTTCACTAGCAGAAACTCAGTGACCAAGCTCCTCAGGAAGCTTGAGTACAAGAGTACCCAGATCTTTAAATAACTATGTTGCATTCTCTGTGCATGAAAACTACCCACCCTTGTGATTTTGACATAATGGAAGAAGTTGTACTGCTTTGAGTTCTTAAAAATTATTAGAAAACAAAGAAAATTTCCCTTATTTGTAAGGAGCTGCCTCTCAACTTGTTACAGCATTTACATGCTAAAGGTTATAGGTAAAAATACTCTCCAAAATTAAACTAATTTCTTCCTAATGACTTTTTATTTAACACATCTGCAAACTCTATAAATATTCCATTCTCACACACTGCATAGACATCTGAAATAGAAAGCTCTTATTATTTACTCTTTGTTCACAGCAGTTGATGTTTTATAAAGAGGCAGCTGTAGATTAACTAAGTTAATTCCTCTGGTGGTGTTCAGACGATTCAATTGCTCATAAATGTAACTTTTTATTCCTAAGAAAGTATCCTAAAATGTTGCATTTTAAAATTACAGAATGGATTAATGTGTATCAAGTATTTTAGCTGAAGAGTTTACTACATATGATGTTTAGCCTCATTTAATTTCTTGCTGTTTATCCAGGTCATGATTGAAAGTAACAGAAGTTAATGAAAGGCATCTGCAAGGTTATTAATTGAAATTAAAAAAAAAAAAATCACCTTGCCTATAAAATACTATTCTTTAGAGTTTATAAATATTAATAAATGCTTCCTTATTCAAGTTAAACCTTCCCCTACTTGCTGTAATTAAAAGTATCAAATACAGCATGTGTACAAATCAGGAGCCGCCTTCTTTTAACCTCAATTTCTGGAATAATCAGCGATGTTTTGTGTGTTACTGTGGACTTTTCAGGAGCTKCTGAAAAGGTGCAATAATTTTTAGAAGTCCAGAAACTTCTCCAAAGAATGCTCTAGGTCAAGCCATCTTCTGRCCTCTCTCTGGAACAGGAAATAATATAGTGGGTACATTAACAGTGATGATGATGAGGCAGGGAAGGAAGGAGAGAGCACACAGATCAGCCATACAGCTGCAGCATCAAAGTTGTCCAAGATTCTTCCCATTTCAGATCTTGAGGTTTCGGACTCCCACTAACATTATTGAAAGAACTGAAGCCTTGAGAGCAGAAAAGTCAGCTGAATAGCAATAAATATTGCTGTTCGTTGTTCTTTGTATAAATAAAAGTTCATGAAAGAAGCAAACCTAGACAATGATCCAAATTCTTAAATGCTGTACTTGCAAACCAAAATATACTAAGTGTTTCCATTTTCTGAGAGGATATTATCTGCTTATTTTAGGAAGCAATTGAAGCTGGATAGCAACCATTAAAACAAGCTATCTCTTTGTAATCAAAATTAATCATTCATCTAATAAGTCATCTAATTTTATGCCAAGCTGTATCCCAGATATTGCTATTGTGAACTGACTTTACTTTTTGACAGATGCGCAGAAATTGGCTATGAGCAAAGCCCTGACTTCTAATKTACAGAAGAGTTCCTTAACTTTTAATATATTTCACATAGATTTGAAACATTGATGACTAGGGAGTTTAATAGTTCTTTATGTTTCAAGAATTTTTGGGTTTTTTTCAGATTTCCTTTCTAATCCCCAAACAACTCGTATTATCACATACGAGTTTCTGACTTGCTCAGCCCCATGGGAAGTTTTTTGGCTGTGGTGTAGTAACACCAAAAAACCCTGAAATCCAGGTGTGGTCTATCTCATTCCACTGTTGACAATCAGTTTTACCCCAAACAAGAACTCATCAATTTACTTACTATGAACCTTTTTCAGGTTTAATTCCTACCATAAGTTTGCAATTGTGCCTGAGCACTACCTTTAGTATTCAAAACACCAAGGAGAAGAAGACTGTCACTCAGARGAGAAGCATTTTTTATATGAGCTCTTTATTAAATTTTGCAAACATGYGCTTAGAGGCTTTCACATGGTAATTAATTGTGCTTTCACAGATTAAAGAATTTCATTTCACTCCAGTGTAAGGTTGTGGTTCACAAGATTTAGCTTTTTGGTTTCACTTTTTGCTTATGAAATATGTGCATTTAGGCATATATCTGAAAAGCACAAAAACTTTCCATGTGAAAACAGTTCTTCAGCTATTAGTTCAAATGGATCTGTTTATCACAGCTGTAATAACCAGTGTCAGTGACACTATTGAGCCAAAATTCAACTAATTTGGAAAGTTTCTGCTAGAAGGGTTGTCCACACCAAGGACAACCAATAATACGTAGTGGAGAAAACTCTTTTCTCAATGTTTATTTCCATCACGTCTATCTGGACATTTTTCTTCTGATACAGAAGAYATCTGAATATTGTAAATAATTTTTATTCTCAATAATTTTTCATATTTCCTATGTAAACCCAGACMTATCTGCTAAAACTGTAAAATACTTTCTGTTCATATATTTAAATTTCTTTTACTAAAAACATGGTCAGTAAAGATAGAAATTTCCACTGTTTCAATACAGCACAATTCCTCTATAATCACAGTGTAGCCAAAAGGTAATAGCTGTATAAGATAGATATTAAAGTAATCCTACTAACAGAGTGCTGTTTTAAAATAGAAGAACAATGAGTTCATCTTTTTCTGAAATTCMATTTTACAGACTGATCAGTGTAAAGTAACAGGAAATGAGGAACAGAAATATAATGAAAAGAGTGAGCCTTTAAGAAATATGTAGGGGGAAGTTAAGAAAGAGATGTTATACAGACAATAGAAGTAGTTCTTGCTGTAAAAAACTTCAAAAGAAATAAGAAAACCAGTTTCACTCAAATTAAAATACAAATATGAAATCATATGTTAAGAGAAACGATGATGTTAGAGAATGCACTGTAGACACCCCCTTCACCACTACAATGATCTATATCCAGCCTATGTTATCAGAAGACATTGTCATCTGAAGGATTTCTGCAGAACTGAGAGAAGTGGATGGTCTTCTCATGTGAGTATATTCTCTTTCATGATTCTCAGATGTGCAAGGGGCTTAACTGGTACTGAGAATTTACTATCTCCATTACAAGAGATCTCACAAGGCACATTAGGAAAACAGATTACGTGCTTATACAGCACAGTTTTCTTTTGTAGTTATTGCTGAAAAAACCAGGCTGAATGTTTAAGTTCTTTTTAACAGTATGTGAAAGTGCAACATAGGAGGCTCCAGTGCAGTCACATTATTATACCTTGAGCTATAATCTTTCGTTCATTAACCCAGAGGGCTTTGTATACACATGTAAGTAATGCCACAGCTTAATCCTTTCACTGGGCAGGAATTTAAGCCATATGGTTTTTAACATTTAGGAATCTGGGAGCAGTTCATGCACAGTTACTGTGCCTCAGCATGGAGGGTCTAAATTGTTGGTTGATACTAATTGGGGCTATGTGTCTGAGCCCCAGTTTTGATCTACATTAGCCCCTTTTCTCATTTGCAAGTAGTGTGAATTTGCCAAGTGCATGTCACCTTTCCATTTGCAGCAGCAATCACASAGATATCAAAGGCAGTTTTCAATTAACTTGTTCAGGTACTGGTGAACACTTCATTGCAGAATCCTGAATCGTGGAACAGAAGTGAGGTTTTTTCCAAAGCAAAAATAGTACCTAACAATATTTTTATTTTTATTTTTATTTGTCTCTATTGTTCCTATTTTTTACCTGAGATAATCAAGGCTAATATTGAAACCAGTAAATATATCAAGTGCATTATAGTCACTGTATCTCATTGGGAAAATAAATTTAGTTAGCATTTCCATTTGCAGCATAAGAATTTAAGTCTGGAGACAGGAGGTTAATGACATTTTCATGCACTATAGCGTTTTGTGAAAATCTGGTATGGTAGAAGGAAATAGAACTTTATGATGCTTACTGCATAAAAACTTAATATTCTCCCTCACCCTCAGCACAATCTGTGCCAGTCAAATATACAGTCCTGTAGTAATCCAGCTTGATATTAAGAACTCTCTTAGCTCTGCTGCTTCAAGCAACATTTTCTTGATGATAGGAAGGAAAACCAATTAGGAAATGCTTACTTTTTTTCCTTTCTGGAAAGTTCTCCCTCAAATTTGGTAGGTTAAAATGACATAAGTASCATGTCTTCTTATAAAACAATGTCATTGACATACACCTGAGCAGAAAAAATGAGAATATATGTTCTGRAAAGTTTTTACTTTTACAGATTGTGCTGTATTTAAATTTACTGAGATGCTAAAGCTATGAAATTCCGGTTTACCCCTCAGGTCAGGACCTATGTTTGCACAGTGGCAACCAAATCTCTGTTGAATTGGCACTCCTGTTTTTCTGAGAAAAGCAATATAAACAGAAGATCCAATGCTTGTTGCTTTCTTCTTTAATTTGTCAGCACCTTCTGTCTAGAGGGTCTGTGGTGCCAGACAGAATGCTGCATAAAGAGTGCAGCAGACAAATTGCATTACATATTGAGGCATGTATACTGGCATAGAAGTGCCTTGAAAAATCTAAATTATAGCTTCTGTCTAAATCTCAGCCACCACACTGGGGATAGGTTGAAATGGATGATTTTCGGGGCTTAGGTGTGACAATCCCAAATGCWGCGCCCCCTTCTCCTCCCTCCAAAAGACTCTCCCAAACCAGATAATGCTCACTTGTTCCCCCTACTTCCCCTCACTATTCTGGGCATGGAGTTGAGAGCTGGAGGTATAAAAGGGTGAAAATTACAGCTTGAGATGAAAACAATTTTCTGGAAACAGCAACGAGATAAGAAAATGAACGCTAACAACAACAATATTGATTCTAAAAGGTATGCAAAGAGAGAGAATTATTCACCTGTAAAAATGCTTATTGCAGAGCATGACTGACCCAACCACAGCCACCTTTTCAGTGACTGGAGAAAGAAACACCTTTCTTCCCAGAAGGGAGAGAAAAGAGCCCCTTTCCCCACCCCCTGGCAATGATATAAGATAGTATTTTTCTGTCCTTTTTGTGCCAGTGACAAAAACCTCCTATCTTATGGGTTACAAAGCTGCTGCTTTCTTTAAATTGACTTTACCTATGTATTTATACCAATATATTCCCAACCTCTGGAATGCTATAAGGGAGACGACACACTTCTACCATGATTGCCATTTTAAAAGCCATTGAATTTTTATGGGTTTTCAGGAAGAACTGATTATGTCAGWGCACAGATAACAATAATGTGATAACACAGCCTTTTTGGTGTTTTCCAGATGAACACTAAAAATGTATTTGGAACAACATTATAATGCAWATCTGGGGGAAAAACTATTAGGGAATTATTTTCAAGAATTTGGACATTGGTATAAAATTGAAGTTTGGAGAAAATTCATTAATATATGGATGACTGTCAGCAGGAGATATCTGAGAAAGCGAATTTTGCATTTTTGATTTTACATATAATCTGCTACAGCATAAGSAGGTCAGTAAAAATCAAACTGAAGTTTCCTCTTACTTTAAGAACTAAATGCACTTTGTTTAATAACTCCATATAATCATTCCAAAATTTTGGAAAATCTTGATAGTGACTTTACTTGAGCTATCTTTCTGGGCTGGCTTACCTAATAAAAAGAAGAAAATATTTCATATTCACAGTTCAACCAGTAGAAAGACAAGATTCTGTTAGCTATGTTTGTCTTTTCATTGTCAGCTTGGAGCATCTGGGGAGGTGTTAAAGTGACTACCTCTTCATCAACTTTTTCCCTGTTATTCTATTTTATGACATCTTTATGACATCTAGACTACTGTAGAGGAAAATATGGTCAGCAAAACTTATTAATTTGTCAATGTTTATGATCATTACCATGTTTTAAATGCAATTTACCAGGAAAAAACAAAGTTTTATCTAATACATTGGGAATAAAATTCATCTTCTTAATTGCATGATTCTTAATCTTTTTGAATAGACAATGAAATTCACAGTTGCATGACTAAGTGCAAGATTTGACAACTTTTTCAATTTATTACAGTAAATTACAATTTCACTGAAGCACTCATTCTAGGTTAATTAAAATACAAGTTGCCAGTAAATGAATTATGCAAATAAGATAGTGCACAAGTCATGCAGTAATTACCAATTCTAYGTTTATAACCTTATTGATTTTCAATAACTTGCCCTAAATCTTAAATGTGTAATGTGTAATTAAAGAAAAGATTAAGCACGAAGTGATATGTGAGGGGTTTTGAAAATAAACTAATATTAAATCATTACTTTTCCTTCTTTTTGCAGTAAGACATTTCAGAGATGCAAATTTTGATATGGTATACTTTGATATTATAGCTTGGCCAATCTCAGTTTTCAGCAGAGTTAGACAGATTGCCTACAAACCAGACAGTCCCTCATTTGTTACCCAGTTTTAGAAGTCAGAATGTCAGTTCTTCATATGCATCACTTATCTTTATAACTGTACAAGGAATAAGTCTTAGTAAATTGACAGGCACTGGAAGGATAAAAGATGATCTGGTTTGCTTCTTTGCCTTGTCTTTCTCTTCAGAAGCTGTGACCTAGGCGACTCTTGTGAGACATTTCAGGCTAAAAGCAATCTCTCACTTCCATCTTTTGCAATTTCTAAGGACTGTAGTAAATTTCACTRCAGTTTCCTTGCGATGCAAATAATCACATCTATGAAAGGGGCATCTCTGCAATGCCAAACTACAGTGTGGAGGTCTCACTCCTGATGCCAGGTGCAGGAGTTCACACAGGACTGTCTAACTCTCTCATCACCCAGAAASTCAGTTGTATCACAGTTGGAAAGTATTAACATGATTTAATGGGCAAAAACTTTGAATATTATTAACTAAAATTAGCTCTGTATTATCAGATTGCTTCTGGACTGTTTTAGTGTCACTGTATCAGACACTAATTGCTGCTTTCCCCCAGGAGCCCCCCAAATTTTTGCCAGTAGTAWGATCTAAAATGTGGATTGATATGGAGGTGTCATTGCTGAAACATTTATAACTAGGAGCGACAGCAAAAGTTATAAATCTGCACATGAAAGTAAGAAACAACTGTCTCTTTGGTTAATTAGAATTTAATTGCTGTATCACTTCATTAATGACTTCTAAAAGGTTTTCACTTTCTTTTTATTGTAACTTCAGGGCATCAGAAAGGTATTACCTTTTTGTGGTTTGTATTCCTCAGCCTTCCTAAAGAAACTAYTGCAGAGCACAGTGGTACAAAAGGTCAAAAGTCTGCTGGGCTTCATACACTTAACACATGTAGAGGTAATTGCCAGATAGCAATGTGATTTCAGCTGCTGCTGGCTATTAGCTAAGGTTCAGGCAATTATCTGTGCCTGAAAAGCACAGCCTAGTCCTGGAAATATTTTGGATACAAGAGGAAACAGCACTAGATGGTCCAGTCCAGCCAATCAGGTTTGCCCCTGGCCTGTCACCCAGCACTGCTTTCTCTGTGGCCCCAGCAATGCCCCAGAGGTCGTGGTGGTTGCAGGAAAATCAGGGCTGGCTTCTTCTGGGTTTGTTTGAAAATGRGCAAAACTGCCACAGGAGTCATTTGCCAATTGTCTTTACGCTCCCTGGAGAAATAAGGCAGCATTACACTTTGCTGCTATGTAGTGCTGCAGTAAGCAAGAGAGGAAGAGAATTAYTTGACTTTATCCTCATGTATGGGTATAGATATAACATCCAAAAGTAATATACAGTGGGATTCAAATATTGATTATTTCATTTCTTGCTGATAATAGCTTTTAGTCTGAGCTGTGCATTTGTAAATCTGCCTTAAAATAAACATCTACTGCATCCAAGTTTAGAATTACTTTGATGAAAGCAACATCAGCTATGCTCAGTCACTTTAAATGTTTTCTTGAAGTGTCCACAGAGGATGCCAAAATACTGCAAAACTCATGCCTAGCTTGCAACACAAACAATATGGATGGTTTGTGCATGAGAGAAAGTTCCAAGGGGAAGATCCCAGCTGAAGGCAATTGCCACTGCCTGTCCTCACAATTCTAGAGATCCCTTTGGCTAAAAAGAGCCAAACCTTTGGATACCCAGATATTCTAATATTTTGTCTCCCCTCATCCAAGCAGCCAGGTTAAGAGAGATCTATAGACTGTCTGAGGAAATCATTTCTTGCTCAATTCTTTCCAAAACTTCATGTTCTCTTTTAAAATGGTCTGTGGATGCCACAGTCTTATGTACTGTGTTATTTACCATGATATGTCAGACAGCAAACATCAAGGTCATGTGAAGGTTTCAGCAGTAAACAGAGTCTTTTCAGAGCCAAGATATGAAAGTTGTTCAGTTTTAGAATAAAAAGAATATAAATTACTTAGAAGGGACTAACAAAGGTGTTGTAAGACAGGGTGGCAAAAGAAGTGTGAATTGCAGCCCCAAGTGGCASAAAGGAGCTGAAGGTCTGGGAAGACTCACTGTGAAGTACTGTGCTGTGTAGAAGCTCTAGGACATGCAGAGCATGTGTACTGCTTTGGCAGATCTGGTGGAAAACTGTGTGATTTTAGTGCACAAAATTAATACTTAGGACAACCTAAACAATCACTGTGATGAAAACTCTGTCTTAATGAATATATACAAGTGATTAAGTGCTCCAAATTGAGAAGATATCCGAACTGTATTGCTTGTTCATATTAAGTGAGCAAAAGTAACTTCAGACAAAATCCAGGGCCAGTGTTTTAAAAAGGAAAACATATAAACAGCATTTAAGAAAGCAAAATAAAACCTGATTCTCTAACTAAACCACTAACTAAAAGTAAAGATATAACAAAAAAATTGTAACATTCACTTCCATATCTGAATTTTGACCCAGTACTTCAATGACTATTCAAAACAATTTGCATAAGTAAGGTTAAAAATTAATGTCATTTTTGTTTTCTTCCATTGCCTTAAAAGAAACAAACATGGCCCCAAACAAACAAAGAAAATCTCCCAAACCTCAAACCCCACAAGTTATTAAAAATCCCCTAAGGGACCTGGAATTCATTGACTTTGAAATTTACTTGGTGCAGGGAGTGATCTGGGCTGATCCAGTGTAAGAACATTTGAGCTGCACGCAGGGTAAAAGCTTGCTAACAATGAGGTGTAATAGACTGTGGAATGATCTCCCCAGGGAAATAGCAATGCTTGATGCCTAAAGCCAGACTAGATAAAGCAACAGGAAACACACTGTTGTGCCCAACACGAATGTGGCCAAGAAGTGACTCATTTGCTATTTCTTTTCTCTCTAAAAATCTATATTTCTGTGATATTGTTGTGGTAACAAGCAGCTCTACAGCTCTTTTGATAATATCCATTAGGTAATGGAACAGCAATGACTATGTAGAAAATGGATAGGAAATGTTGTCCTGTTTGATATCGGAATGGAAGGCTTTTGGCAGAAGGGAGGAGATTTTTATCCAAAATCATTTCATGAGCTGAGGGAGTTCTCAGTGAAGCACAGCCCATCATGAAGTGCTAAAAGCTCACAAGGAGGGGGCTTCAATGCACACCAAGGTTCAAAAGAACACTGCAGAAATAAGAGCCACGAACAATCATTAGAGGTAAAAGGAGTTACTGTCACTGACTATTTTGGTGTGAGTACAACGAAGTTCTCTACTGATTCTCAAGTATTTCTGTTCCTGGCATTACTGCTCATCTTCTTTGGGCTGAGAATAGAATATTTCTATCTTCTTTTTACTGTTCTATAGAACTGAAACAATAGCATCAGCAAAACTGGATGTAATACAAAAGAAACAAAGAAATTTCTTGCTTTGAAAACTCAATGAAAAAGCTTCGTAAAAAAACATGAAAGGAAAGAAATTTACAACAGAGAATGGCTAGAAATGTCAATTTACTTTAAACTGAACAGTAAAAGTTATTTCTTGCAGGAACAAGAAAATTGCACTGGGACTAAAATAGTACCACTTGGTTTAAACCTGTTTTTAATAGCTAGAAGGGTAGCTACAAAGAAATGCTTGTGACAAAGGTACATTTGTTCTGTTGTATGTTGCAGTTGTCTGTATGACAATTTGCTTTTCATATTAGACCAAATAAATAGAAATCAATTTTCTAAGCAAATGGGAATTGGAAAAGGGAAAAAGGGAGGCATTATCTGATCTTGAGCTTTAGGAAAAATTAATGATTCCTTTGTTGTAAATTTTTTTATCATGAGGATCTTTATCAAATGCAATGCTATGTTTGSAGCAATGTCCTGAGGCAATAGCAGAAGAAATTCGCTCAGTGCCACAGCAAATGATCAGATTGTACAGGGGCAATTAATTCAAGGCACAAACAATAATATTTAAACAAATAATAATAAATGATCCAAACCAAACAAACTCTTTAATTAAAAAGCCTCCTTCAGAGAGTTGAAGGATCTAGGGAGGGAGAGAGATCAAATCTTTGTCAGGAAGGCTAGTGTGAAGAAAAGCAGTTCARGAGAAAAAAAAATGCTTTCTGAGGAAATTTTTATTTTACAAAATATGTTTAATGAGATCTTCAAACCTAAGGATCAAATAAAAGGAAATTGATGGGAAGGAATGATTTGGTAGATAGCTGCAAAGGATCATTCATCTCCAATTCCTTTTTCCAAAAGAGTGATGCAGAATTGGTTAACAGTGAAATCAAATCTGTCTTCTCCCTACTAGAGATGTCCTTATAAGAAAAGAAAATTTATAATGAAATAACAAACCATGGACTTTTCAGGACAGGTGACTCAGCCAGGATGGTGTGACAATTCTGGCTGAAGATCCATTTTCAGTCAATTAGACACCACTCCTGCATGTACTAATTCAATTTAAATAAGATCTGGAAGGAAAGTACTTATTACTTCAGGTCAAATACACCTGAACATGGTATTCAACAGCAAAAAAAAGAAAAAAGAGTAACAGACTATACATAATAAAACACCCCACCCAAAAAACCAAGCAACTACACCCAAACACTGATCATCCAGGTAAAAGAGAATCTGGAGGGGTATTTTGTTTGAATTACCCTGAAGCGCCTTTCTGAAAAAAAGTTTGAACTTCTGTCTGTCTTTTCTTCATCCTCTCAGAGTTGTAATCAGTAAACAATTTTCCAGGTTTTGAGGCCTGACCTACTGTAAAGCTGAGCCCATTTTAGCTAGATTAGCAAGTAATGGAGTATTCAAAAGACTGACACATAGTGGGGAAAATCACAATATTAGTGATGGTTACTGGAATTCATATACTCTTAAAAATACAAAAAATGAAAAAATGCAAAGCTTGTAGGAAAGGTAATAAGCTTCATAAAAGCAGATAATCTGTTGGGAAAAAAATCAAAAACATCTCACAACCAGATTCATGGGCTTACCAGTACTTTATTGAGTCTGAAGTACCAGACATTGCATATGGTCTTTCTTTATTGCCTTTTCCAAGMAAATGGAGAGCATTTGCACAGGTTGCCTTCCCTGATATAGCTGCAGATCTGTGTTTCAGTAGGGCTTTGTTGGCAAAAAAGACATTTCTTGTTTTTCCTAAGAGGCCAAATTCAGTGACATGCACATTAATTATATTGATTCCTGTTCATTTTCCCACCCACTTTTTGGATCAAAACTGTGAATCTAACAAAGAACTAGAAAACAAAAGCTTTCTTGAAATTCCAAGGTATATATTCCAACTTTGAGAAATTCCATACAAAAGGTCATGCACAAGTGACTTCCTTGTGCTTCTGACAAGCAGTAAGGAATGAAAATGGCAATCTTCAGCCCACTAGATCTTGGAGAAATTGGATGCAATTTCATAGGATGAAGGAATTKGCTCAGTTTTTCCTCTGCTGAATTTCAAAAATTTCATGTAAGTGATAGAGTTGTTTGAATTTATTTGATTTCATTTTTTGCCAGTTTCATGAGTCTTTAATCATGAAAATATTAGACGAAATGAACGTGACTTTTACTACAGCTGTTGAGGCACATCATCRAAATACACACTTCAAATTCAAAGGGAACTCTTGGCTGCTTAGTCCTTTTCAAAATGATGGCATTTATTCAAGAGACTCCTGACCTTTTTTTTTCTAAGAGAAACACTCCATCACATAACATGTAACTTCACTTTCTCATCTCGAGGCCAATCCTGAAATCCTTTTCAATATTCATCCTGGCAGGAATTTTTATTTTCATRGGAAATAAAAGTTGACTAAGGATTTCAGGAATGGCCAATATAGTCTATGTTCATTTCACTCATTTTCTTTAGTTTTAGGGGTATAATTTTTGTTTCTTTCCTGGCCAAACTCTCTTCAATCCAAACTTACTTTGCTCACTAGTTTAATGTTCCAATCTTCCAAAGAGTACCATTTTTAGAACAGTTTAAGGAAAACATTGTTAGAGTGCTCRATAGCCTGGGGCATATAGCACTTTGCAGAAGAGAAAAACAAAGTGTGTTTTTTGCTGACAGAACTAGAGAAGATGAATTTTCAGCAGTTTGTGCCTACAGGCACTGTGTACCATTGTCTTAAGTCCAGTCTTTGGAGCTACAAGAAATCACTTGTTTTTCCTATGCTATTATTGTGCTTAGATCTCTCCACAGCACTGGATCCAAACTTGAGCAGTTTTACATCCTGTGAATAGAACAATAATAGCCATAATTATGTGGCATTGAGTAATCTGAGACCAAGTTCCCTCCTTGCCTCACATTATACAAATCTTAATTTGGGTTGTAGATTTGTCCTAGTTTCCTTGTTCATAGCAAGTGAACAGATTTCAAGGTTTTGGAAGTTGACAGTCTTGTTTAGAACCACTGGTCAGCACTTTTGCAGAAGGGACAGACTAGCAAGCTGCTTTTTAGTGACAACAAAACCTCACACATCTCCAAGACCAGTAGTCTTGCCACTGTGTTTCATACTAATGTCTATTAACTCAAGAATAAAGTATTCCACCTTTTTTTCTTAGGTGTCTGTTTTGTTGATCCCAGGCAAAATACTGGCAGTTCCATTTTCCTCACAAGGAAACAGTTAATGAGCTACCTCTCCCCGGTCTAATATTTCTGGTAAATTCTAATTAGAGACTAAAAGATTAAGTTTAAGCATCATCTATAAGAAAACTCTTTCTGTCTCTTACAGTATCTGTTTTGGTACTGCAAGTTTTCCTTACTGACAAAAAGAAAAGGGTGTTAATGAAACATATCATTGTATTCAAAACACATTTTTGAAAAAGAAAATAAAATTACTTAAATATCACAAATTTTGTACAAAAAAGTTTTTTAAAACCAGACTTTATTTTGCTAGCTATTTTTAATCTTGCCTGAGARCACATCTGTCAGCAAACAGGAGAATACAGTTCTGAGATATAGTCCAACAAGAGAACACACCGTTTTGTTACATTCTACTCTACTCTTACTCCTCTCCAGATTTATGTCCCAACTACCACAGCTGCAAATGAGAACATAGAAGCAGTTGAGGGAGTGATAGACAAGTACAGACATAGCTACTAGTGACCTCTACATTAACTTCGATTCTTAATACATTATTAAAAGCTGTTCTACAAATAGGTATTGTTTTTGTATGAGGTTAGGGATCTTGGTATTTTTTAATTACAATAGATTGAGCTTGATGAGCAATCCATTTAATTTAAAGAATCTCATTCAAGAAACAATCTGAAAGTAACCTAACCTTCATTAAGTCTGGAAGTTCTGTCCTAACTTTTCTTAATGTTTTCAGCTGTAGATACTCACCTTTGAGTCATCTGTCTGTACTAAGGGTTGTACAATCAATTCATTGATCTAGCCCTCTGAATTTAGGATTTACATCATAGCTGAGCTCTGGGTGCACAATATCTAATCACAATTATGATCAAAGGATGAAAKTAAATTTGAGTGACTTGAACATGGAGAAATATGCTCCTACAGCAAACGTGTCCCTTCAGATTAGGACATGTGACATGCAATAAACCTGTTCAGCTGTCACAAAATCTCCATATTTCTGTACTTTTCATTTCACATTGTCCTGATTTGTGACACTGCCCAGTAGAGTATCTGCATAAGGACCGAACAGAACTTATGGGCAAACTTTTTGAATAWGGTATCTCAGGGTGAAAGATCCAGTGCAAAAGTGTTCATTGGAGCGTAGAAGAGCCAGGGGTGCACTGACATTGTCCTGTTGTTTTTTAAATCTCACCTTCTTCAAACCCTAATTGTAAGACTCAAGTCTTGTCTTTACTAAGATTACCTTTATCTGAATTTAAGTGAATATACATAAGTATATAAAAACACATACACAAGGCCAAAGGAAGAAGAATGTAGTAGCATTTATTATTGCATAACCCTACAAGCAAGCTTTATTCATTTTTATTAATCATAGTCTGTCAACTGGAATGTCTGAAGTCTTCTAATTACCTTGCTGAATTAGCAGTCAAGTGGCATTATTTGTTCTTTGAATTTATGGAGTCCACTTTTATTTAAATGATTAATGATGCATATTAATAAAGAACTGAATTTCTGCAGAAAACTACCAGCTTGGGAAATAAAGCCAGAAATTAATTAGCTCGTTTGAGGTGTGATTGAACTTTTTTTCCCCCTGAAAACATGCACTTTACAGTTTCAGATAAATGAAAAGAACCTTAATATCTTTRAGTTTTGTTTGTAGTGTGGAAACCTTCAAAATAAATTCAGGCTCAAAGTCTTATGGCAACTTGTCCTACAGGTTATATGAATATTATATATTATACCTTTATGCATTAAGTAGAGCAGAACATAATTAAGTGTATACTGATTGATTTTCCTTTACAGGAAAGGCTGGGATGATGAACTTGTACCATATGCAAGAGCAACTGTGTTCCCCTCTGTTGGAAGGAGACCCTCCCCATCCATGTGGGCAAAAGGTTCACTCCCTTGAAAGACAATRTGGATCCCAAGTTTTTGCCACTCCMTTTCACAGTCCTTTGCTCAGTGTGAAACTCACCATTGATGCAGACAAGAGCATGCAAAAATTGTTTGTAGGTATCAAAAAACACTGATAATATACGAATGTCTAGTTTCTGTGTTATAAGCATCTATATCCACACACACACGTATTTCATCTCCATAGTTAGTTGCTTGTCCCTGTTTTTAGCTAGCATTACCTGCCTGTAAATTAGTTACCCATAGTAGTAGACTGTCAGAAACAGCAAAATAACTTTGCTTGACTCTGTCAAGACTTACTCTCAGTGGTGACTGCTCCATCCCTAGAACAGGTGGAGGAACTGAATAGACCATCATTACCACAGGAGACCAGGGCTAGGCTCCATCAAGAGAAGCTGACAGGTAATCCTCCTATTCCTCTGGTAGCAGCAGCCTGAGTMAAATTTTTTGGTTTTTGGTATTTTCCATGAGTTTTCTTTTTAGTTTTTTTCCTTATCAGCCTCTGTTCAGGACTGTGTTTGCATAACAAAGTTGAAGGTTGTCTGTACCTGGCTGGACCTGAAAGTTGGTTATCAATTTAGCTGATGTCACAAGATCAGATCCTGAAATCAGCTGAAGAAGGAGATTGGCTTTCATGGCCTCAGTGGCGGGTTCAGCAAACCCAAAGTGCMGCTGAGTGTGGTGAGGAGCATGTAGGGCTACCAGAGGGGCTTTTACATCAGCAGCAGACAGAAAATAAGAGGAAAAGTGTGCCAGCTGTTGAATGGGTTTGGGGCCCTTATCACATAGAACAGGGGAAAGGCTGAGGTACTAAATGTCTTCTTTGCCTGAAACTTTGCCACTAAAGCTGGCCCTCAGGAATSCCAGGCCCCTGCCACCAGGGCAAGTCTGGAGCTAGGAACACTTACCTTCCACGGAGGAGGTCTTGGACTAGACAATACCCAGCAACAACCTCAGCTGTACTGTGGTTCTGTGGTTCTGTAAAGGGTGAGAAAATTTCAGTCTCCAATGTCTGGAGAAGAGCTGAAATAAAAATGGTGTTGAACTTACAAATGTCTAATTGTTGAAAGCTTGTCAGTATGTACAGATTAATTTTGCTAGATYTTGTCTGTCTGTGTCTCACACCATTTTATTGTACTTCTTTCAGCTTGCCTGACAGTTATCACAAGATGTGAAGATGTTTGCCTTAAAAGATCTTCAAAAATTTTAAGGGTAATATGGTTAAAACAACATAATTCTTAAAAAGGAGTTTCACAGTGGAGAGAATCAATTTAACAATCTCTGTTTATCTCCCACTGTAATGAAGTCTTCAAAYATTGGAAAGGTCAATTTCCATAAAGCTGAAGCTGTTTTCCTTCATAATAAAAGTTAAGAATACCAACTTCTGACCCACATCTTCCTTACTTGCATGAGGAACTGAACAACCCTGTTTGAAAGTGACAAAATAAAGGATCCAAAAATAAAATAAGACAGAGWAATAAGTCCTGCTGTGGAGTTAAACCCTTCCACTAGATTCAAAAGGCAAGCTGTCATGAGGTGGGTTCAGCCTGGTGACACAGCTGCCTTACAGGATTTACTTTCAGGATTGCTTTGCTGATTCAGCATATGGCTCTTGTCTCTCTGGTAAAATAAGAAATAAATTCTCTATCRAGCTTTTGAAACCTTGGCTTTTTTAGAAATAGAAGCCTTTAAATAAGAAGTACATTTTAACTATTTAGTGTAGCTAATGAATTAATACTATATAGGTTCTCCTSTCTGAGTCAAATTCCATCTTGGATAATTAATATCTGCCTCTAATGCTCTCTGGTAAATTCTACTGGTAAATTTATTTTTCACTTTCCAATCTTCATAATGATGTAATGACATTAATACATAATCTTATCATGGTTGTTTGTTTTTAACACAGGAGAATTCAGCTTCATGGGTGAAAATTAACAGCCATGTTCAGTAAATGCATCAGCTTAGAATCGCTCTRGGGTTGAACTATTTGTGAATTTCAGTTGGTTTTCCACTAAGGATTGCACAGGTGTCCATGCACAAATGGCAGACACACCTTTTCAGACAGCTTGTTTATCCTTAAACTTTTGAAGTTTCCCTTTTACATTTACCTGAACAGATACAGAGATGAGTGTGCACACACACATGTCCAARTACTGTTTCTCCCTTAAAGGTTGCCTGAACCCTCTGTATTTTCCCTTCTGATTTTTGTAAGTTCATAGTTTCAGAACTGAATTTGTCCGATGACTCGCTGAAAAAAGCAAATACAAAAGGTCTATTTTATTTCCCCTTCACAGTTTTTGGAGGGAAAAAACAATTTACTGTCTAAGAAATGGTCAAGATGTAGGTTTGTGGCTTGTTCAGTRAACATTGTCTAAACATGTTTCAAAGCACGAAATGAAAACAAAGTCAACAGTTTACTTTTAATAAACCAAATGTAATAATTTTTACTGCATTTTCCTCTCAAAACCAATTTTCTTCAAAGGAAGAGATTTTCTGTGTCATTTTTATGTTAAACATTCTGATTATTTCACTGAAAACCTATAGGTCTTATCAGTTCACTAGCAAAACTTCACTTGTGAAATTGTCATTTGAAACTTTATTTCTAGCTAGAAGCAGATAAAAAGTTGCCTGAAGAATGCTGACTCCAAGCAGTGGCCTAATTTACAGAGGGATGTGGCTGCTTTCATAACACATTACAAGTCACTAAAACTGAAGAATGTCAGCACACCTCAGATTGTCTTTTTATTTGTAAAATTTAGCTCCTCACTGATCATTTATCTGGGCATGCAGATGTTGATAACTGCCAAGCAGGTGACCAATTTCCAACTAAACCTCAGGAGATCCTTTAGCAATGCRTTTAGTAAAAATACAGGAGTAATTCTCTTCACAATTCCCCTACAGCAACAGGATTTGTTTGGAAAGAAGCATTTCCTCACCCTCTCATTTGTAGCAGAGTCAGGATCAACTCCATTGCAATCAGTGACTCTGATGCTCAGTACAACTGGTTTACTATTTTCCATTCTTGGTAAATTATTCAATTTAGATCCAATTCCCTGATAATTTTAAATAACCTTCACTTTGACCAGTTCCCAGGGTTAAATTTTAATTATCCACATCCTTTAACCATAGATTTTGGGTTTTGGAGTTCACTTSATCCATCATCTTATTTTTATTGTTACAACAATTTTATGTTAAAATTAGGCAGATCCTGCTGTCATTATTTTTTCCTTCAAAATTATAGAAGAATTGATTGAAATATTTTTTTTTCCAAAATATAATTCAATTACTACGAAATTAAAATTTTTCACAGGAATCTTGCTAATAAATTTATGTATGGAAATTTTCTAAAAATATACAGAATTCAGTGACATTTTAATACCTCAAATTTTTAATTTGACAAATTAAATTTACTTTTGATTTAGTCTGAATTTAATGTTTATGAACATAAACATTCCCTTCTACGTTGCATYAAGCCCTCTTTCTATTCTACAGTGAGCTTTTCCTTGACTACAYCTTCCATGCAAAAATGTGGTTTCCCTTCTGGTTTAAGAGTTTATTTATGGTGGTTAGAGGGTATGGCTGAATCCGTAACACTAAATTACATGGGAAACACAGTGACATGAATGATCTTTAGCTGACTTAAAATGAAACTTTCCAAAATTTTTCCAAATACTTCTGTTTCTGATCTTTGTGTCTGAGAAAACATTCAATAATGTGGCAAATAAATGTTTTTTCACTCATTTGCTTTGACAAAAATTGTAAATTGCAACTTTTGTTTGGTTTTGGATGCATTTCCACATAAACCACACAGAATCAATGAATAATTCTACACAAAAGGAATAATAAAGCTACACAAAAGTAATGTGCATTCCTCCTTGTTTCCCAGGCTAACCATTACTTCCTTGTTAGTTTAAAATGCTTAAATAACATATCAGTGTCCTTGTCTAGTGCATTTGAGTGCAAGAAGTGATGATTTTTTTGGACRATGCATTTCTATAACAAAACAAATGAGTAAAGTTTCTCTGTGTACACATTAGGTCTGAATTCTTCAATGAGAAGTAGATCAGCGAGTCGACTGTCATGAATGTGCATGATCAGAAAAGGAAGCTCAGAAAATTTTAAGTCATTGGAAAGTTGAGCTTGACAGACATGTAGATGCTGATTGCAAACTAGACTAGATGCACTAGTCTAACGAAATATGAGCGTCGTGTATTGAACATGAAAAAAGAGAGATTTTATACTTGCTATAACAATAATGAATATATTGAAGTGCTTGCTAAGTGATAAAAATAATTTTATTGGGAAACTAAGATTCATCTTTTGAAGAAGCAAAAGAACTTCTGTCATTTGCAATTTTGACAGGCCTCAGGGTGAATTTACCTTTGAATTTTTGTATGGTTAATTCACATGTGGCAAAGGAACCTGAGATTTCCCATCTAATTTGGGAAAAGGAAAGACCTATCACATCTGTCTTAAAACCATTACAGAATGCTGAAAACATTTATTTTACTATTAATAAAAAATGCTCAAATGACAAGTTGGATTATAAACTGCTCATGTTTTCCCTGCTTGCAGATAATTTTACTGCTAAATGRGGGAAAGGGAGTGTGTTTTTTGCATGCAAAATACAGTTGCCTATGTTAAAAACTATGCTCTTTATGTAACATTTATAATCACTGAAGACAATTTAAATGCTCTGAATTTTTTTTTGAACAATGATGGCTGTACTTTTATGTGTGTCTGCCTTGGTATATATACAATACATTTATGATATAACTATACACACAAAATATATTATTGTACATATAGGATGTCTATTCACACACATATAAGTATGTAGGTATCAATATGCATATAATGTATGAATATGCACACATATGGGCTTGGATAATTCCTACTTGTATGTAGTGTGGAGATTTAACAACTTGGTCACCTGAGTCCTGGCTGAACTATCAAGTCCTAGCTTATTTTCTGTTCTCACTGAGACAAGCGGTAATCAAGATGGACATTTTTAGGACAACATCTAGGAATAGATTTTCTTTGGTTTATGTCTAGTGCTGCTTTGAGTCCAGACAAAAGCTTTTGAAGCTTTACCTTTCCTTGTACCTTGCACCAGCAAGGGTGAATGTGAAGTATGGAATGTTCTTGTGGTGAAATCACAGAGAAATACAAATCAAGRTCAAGGAAACCACCAGTTCATCTGCTCAGAGGACAGCCAAGATCAGGGTCATTCCTAAATGTCTAACTAGTTCTCAAAAGAATTTCAACAACCAAACTCCTCAAGTCCTCCATCAATCCATAACAGTACCTCATTACCCTGTTGCAGTGATGTTTCTACTGTCTGGATTTGTGCTTTATGTTACACTTTAAATCCATTATTTCTTGTTCTGTTCACAAATGTTGTTGAAAACAAATGTTGCCTTCTCCTTTGTAGTAGGTCTTTWTATGCTTAAAAAAACCCCATTATTCTAGTCTTCATTATTGACATTTTTCAAATAAATTAAAGGAGTACTTTCTCTAGGTATCATCCTTTTTATATCAGAGCATTCTTATTGGTCTCTGGGGGTCTTGTCCTAACCAGTGAACATCTTTTTGGGGGATGAATTGYCCAAAATTGCATGCCTCTCTAATTGAAGCCTTCCCAAAGAAAAAWTCAAACCTAAGATTTGGAGCTTTTTGTAGAGAAACTTCTTTTTTATAAAATCAATATCTTCTTTATTCACTTTGTGCTCTCTTCTAAATCTAGATGATTTTCAGAGATTTTCTCTAACTGGTTGTTCCCATGTCCTTTATTTTGCAACTGATTTTGATGTCACATTTTCTGATTGATTTTCAAACCATTTTTTGAGTAKATCAAGAATTGTTCTTTGGCATTTTAAGCTTGTCTTCCAACAGGCTTATTGTCCTTGTCTGATGTTGTTTTGAAATTTAAAAATTTAACAAGGTCATTTTCTGCTACATCATGCACTTCATTWGTGAAAGCATTGAATAGAAGCAGATGCAGTTTGATTCTGCAGAGCTGTATCTGAAAACTTTCTTTTATTTTCGCAGAGAATTAATAGATTACTCCCTACATATGATTATCTAACCTATGTTGCACAAATTTCAGAGGCTTTGCTGTCCTGGCTGTAAAGCTGTTGTCCTGGCTTGTCAGGGTGGTATCAAAGCTCTTCTGATGGCAAGAAACCCCAGGAAAAACATCCCACTCATTTCCCATCAGCAAGATCTGATGAAGAAGAAAAGTCTATTATTTGATAGGATAGGTCATGAAAAATCTGTCCTAGTTCTTATTTATCTATTTTTTATTTTACAGTTTATAGGTCTTTGCTTCAGATCTTTGCTGGGTAAAGAATTGAAATGTGACTAACCTGAAATTCTCATGCTACTCTGCTTTCCATGCAAAAGAAAAATATTTCCTTTCTTTGTTTGCAAATGCATTTGGATTTTGCATTTTGTTTRTTTGATTAGGTTTGTTTGTTTGTTTGAAGTTTTTTCTTCCTCCAGCAGTTCTCATATTCCACAATGGGAAGAAGGGCTGGCTGTAGAGCATCCAGGAGCAGCACCAAGTCCTTTTTCCCAGTGGGAGAGGGTTGCACTCAGAGATTTCACAACCCCCTAACTGTCCCAATAATCTTCAAATTTGTCTTCCCTGTTCTATTGAAAATCTTKCTCATTTTCCTCTACTGTCAGCTGCACTAGTTATAAACTGACTTTTTAGGGAAGATTGTCTCAAAAAAGACTSTGACATTTGTTGTTTTCAGTATCACCTGCAATTAGCTTCTTTGTTTCACAGAGGGTGTACGCCAGCTCTTGCTTCAGACTGCTTACCTTACACWGTTACTGCACTTCTAAAACAGTTCTTGTTATTCCTGGTCTGGCTTGCTAAATGCCTCTATTTCTGAATTTGGCCTTTTTGATTTTGTCTCTTCTAGCTTGAAATATTCCTTTACAATYCTCTCAACAATGTGATTTTATTTCTGCTGTTTGCTCCCACCTTGTGCAGAAGTCAGTGAAGAATTTGCAGCTGAAACAAGATGAGCCCCTACTGCGTTTCTCAATCTTTTCCTGTGCTGTGACATGTTGTGTTTATGTGATTAACAGGTCTTTTTAAGTACCAGCCTTCCTTAACAATTTTTTTCCTTTCAGAATTGCTTTTCAAATCAACAGCACAGCAATTACTTAATAAATAATTACAATGATTATTGCTTACTCAAAAGGACCAGTAGCTCCACACAGTCTTCATGGGATTTTTTACTCATCCATTTTGACAGTTATAATTTCTACAGGTAGGTATTTTGAGAATATGCAAAAATTGTAAGTAGGAGACAAGTTCCAGAGAGACAGGCAGGTTATCTCATACATACTGTCATGCTCCTAACTGTGACCAGTTGCTTTCAGCATCAGCCTTAATGAAACGAAATGAATTTCATGTACAAATGCTACCCATCAGCACAGGAAGGATAGATTCCAGCTTACTCTGAAAATATATGTAAGTCCACAAAAACTTTAAGGTAAGAATTTACCCCTTCGCTCCAACCAAGAAGGACAATTTACTTACTAATTAATAATTTTCTTGTTTTATTTTTAGGGTTAAGTGGACCAGATATATGGAAAATTTTCTATTTTTTTTTTTTTAGTTTACTAATTTCATTTTAAGGTCATACTCCAAAAACAGCCTAAAACCAATTTGTAACAAAAGGGGAACATATGAAAACTGTTGACGAAACAACTGCATTTTGCTTTCTTAAATCCAGTGGAGAGGTGAGATCTGCTTGGTTTTTTTCTTTCTTTCCCTTTTGAAAAAAATGCTGAAAATCTATTTATTGTAATTGTAAGCACTTGCTGGAGTCTGAAGTTCTCTGATCACCTGATRGTCTCCAAGAGAAATAATGAAATAAAGACATCTATTTTCCTTTGTGGATTTAATAAAGAAGAAGAAATAAAAGACTGAGAAACATGAGATGTACTATGAGTCAAACATAAAACTGACTAAAGAAATGTGGGAAAGTAAATTTCCTACCACTTACAAATGTCAGCTCCTCTTAATTAAGGATGAGACAATGAAATGTCCTTAGTATTATCACTAGAAAATKTATGCTCAAAGGAGGTACAGTCACCATTTATTCATTAGGATGTACATGTTCATTCTTTGCATGTAATGAGGACAAAATTTCTTAGGCTTACCTAAGAAAAACTAARTGCATTTTTAAAATTCTTTCATTAGAAGCATGTTTAGCTCAAATAGGAACAAATATGAGCACATTTGAAAAATATCTTTACAAATCGATTATTCTTTGTGAAATCCTAGCTCAGTTATGGACAGGGAACATATCTGTGCATCTGCAAGTCTTATTTATTTAATTGCTGCCATCTTGYAGGAATTGCAATGAAACACGCAAATCCAGCTCAGAGCACACACTGAGATTGCAACCTGTCAAGTTAGTTATGCTCACCTGAGCTAAAAAGCCAAAGATCAGCTGTCAACACATTAGTAAATTAAATGAAGACAGAGGAAATTGTATTTTGCTGATTTTAACAGAAATCTAAGCGACCTTTTAGCTCACTACACAGCGTAATTTAAATATTCTGACTTGATTCTCTATTGCAGCTTCCATCTGTTCTCTAATGCTCCGAGCCACTTCCACGGCATGCCTTTCTTTTCAGGTGAAGTAGCGAAATCTCAGTAAATAGAAGTTGATAATGTGAAGTAAACTGCACTTTTGGGATTGAATTAAGATTGTCTTGGATTAGGATTTTCTATATTTTGGGCTGCTTCTCCCTCTCCTGTTCATTTATTCAGTCATCTTTATGACTTTTGTTTACCACTGTGGAAGGAAAGTGTGAATTCTCRCACTAGTTGTGCGTGACTCATGAGGGTGTTCTACTTAYTGGGGGATGGCTCCTTTTTGTTCCSCCCTTTTGAAAAGCAGAATGAGAAATCAGCTTTTGCATGGGAGAAAAGATCCATCTGTGTCTACTGAAATAATATTCCTAGAGTCATCAATATGATCAGCATGTCATAATACTGTATTGAAATGCCCAGTCRTGGTGTTTGGAAGATAAGGAGGATCCACTCATCAGTTATGACTGTTGTACAGATCTTCATCCATGGCATACATCAAAATTTAGTTGGTTTAGGGTCAAGCCTACTTTTCAAAAGGTCAAGCCTTTCTCCTAGTGAAATTAGCACCTATACTCATGTGTCATGACTGTGAGCACAAATATTATGAAACATTCAGTCATGTGAATTGTCTGCGCAGAACTACAGCAGAGTGTACCAGCACCCATTTATTTCTGTGTGGAAATCAGTGCTACAGAGGAATTTAGGTCATGTGTGCCCATATAATCCCMTAAATTTTTAGGTAGCAGCCATTTCATTTTGCAGTATATCTTAATCAGGTTTTCCAGATAAACTGCACAAGAATTATGTATAGCAATTTTACTATGCAGTAATACTGAAGATTTATAGTTTATGAGCTTACTTTTATCTTGTTTCTCACAACTCACAGTTACTTATGGAAAAGCACATAGCTGCAATWATTTTCTGTTCAGGCCCTTAAAATAAAATTTGAGAATAATGCTATTGTTATGTGTTTGTTTTTCCTAGAAGATACAGAAATGTTTGAGATTTCTATTGAAAGCAGAAAATAACCATCATGAGAAATTTCAGAAAATATATCCTTTCTAGTTGAAAAGTCGTTCAGCTTTAGATGATTATTTTTATTTAACAGTTACTTTGGGACCATTTACATAATAATGCCTTTCATTAGACTAGAAAAACCTCAACATGTTTTCTTACTGAAAACCTAAAGTAAGCAGGAAAAAAATAAAATTATGGAACAATATTCCTGTTCATTAGTTTCTTTTTTATGTATGTAGTCATAAATTAACACTTGCTGGGAACACATTTGGAAGTGTAAAGTTTGGAGCTGTGATTGCGGGCAGAAATATGATAATGAACAGACATCTGAAAAATTAGTAATGAATGATCCATGATTCAAGTTAGAACAGCTGTACTGAAATCCAAGCAGTTATGTAAGTCAGAGGACTATGTATATCTATTACAAAGTAATAAAACATCTTCTCTTGGGGAGAAACAGGCACAGCTTTGTTAACACACGAAAGATAAGGGCTTTAAGGGTTTTTTGTGTTGATTGAACATGGTTAATGACTGTGGAATATGAGTTCTAGACCATACTTTTACTTGCAGTAATGTTCAGGATGTCAYTGAAACAACTAATCACAAAGATATGAATATCACCTCTACTGTGAGGCACCTCTTATAATGTAAGGATAGTACTACCATTGGAATTCCATAAAGAGGTCAAATTTTGGTTCATGAAGTCTATCCATTTCTAATCTTGGAACTGCACAAGCTCTGTTAAATTTCAGTAAGACAGAAAAGTACTCCTTGTAATCTGTCTCACAGYGCRAGGAGGRGGAAGTAACAAYCGCCTTATTACACAACTCCTGCTCATTTAGCTTAATTCCTTAAAGTAATTTCATTATGATGGTCTTAGATATGATACTTGACTACTTGAGTCTCACGTCTCATATGAAGGCCCCAGATGTTCATATAAGAACATGCTTCATGTCTTAAAACATTTCAGCTGTCTGAAAAGTACAGTACAATTATGCTCATTGGTTCCTACAAAGTCTACAGGAAAAGATTTCCAGGAACAAGACATGCTATTACTGCCTGTGCCTTCTTGGAGTATGAGCATCTCTTTAATAATGAGAGATTCACCCCACCTGTAGCTGCAGACTTGATTGTCACAAAATTTGAAACTAGATCAGCAAATTTCTTAGTTTTCCCTCCAAGATAAGAAAGCTAACCAAATGACCTTCCTCCCTCAACCAACTATTTTCCTCCTTATTTAAAAACGTCTAAAAGGCATTTATGTGTCTCTATGTACCGTGACAGTAAAATACAAAATTAACATTACATGTAAAAGTATTTAATAATGAATTTGTAATTAAATCAGATTTTGTGTCAGCAATTGAATGATTTGCTAAAGGACAGCTCTTTGAATTGATGCTTAATGCTCATCTAAGGACACAATAAGTTTTGCAATATAATTAAATGAACAGAAATGCATAAYCATAATATTATTAATATGTTAACCTTGTAAAAATATTTTAGTATTGCAGGCACCTAACAAGATAGCTATGGCAAGTTAATTAGATTTCAAGTAAGTTTCTAACCATGCTAATTCATATTTTATAAGAATATTAATTAAAAACCAACACGCTATAGCTTCACTGCACTGTCTTGCTATATTTTATACCAGCTCTGACTTACAATTAAACAAAGCAACTATAAAGGACTAGAAAAGTGCCAGAAACCATTTCTTGCTAATATAGTAAAAATTATTCTGCAAATGGTTTATCTTTTATTATATTTCTTGAAGATCTCTCTTTAGGAGTCAGTGTAACATACGAATTTTCTACACAAACTTAAATATGGAGYTGACAATGCAAATATGTATATTAGGGCAATTTTATTGCTCTCTTTTCATTCAGAGGAGAGAATTAAATTATCAAAGGCAAGAGTTATAGAAAATCTTGAAATAATGAACTGATGGATATTTTTTCCTTAGGTCCATGGCAAAGTCACCAAATAAAGCATTCTTTTAATTTATCAATTAATCTATCTTTTTAATCAATGATTAAATCGCTCCTGATGCTGGACTTGTTTCAACAGCAGTAAATGTTGTGCAGGTATTTCCATTCATAACTGTTGCACATAAAAAACCTTATTTATGGCTAGATGCTATAATTACTGCTATTTTATCACATTCTTGGGTGGTAAAGACTCAAGAAAGTCAGGAAGTCATCATTAAAATTAGGAGCACAAATTTTCTTTAGGAAAACTCAAGTAGCTCAGCTACATMCTTCAAGATATCTATTTTGATCCATGAAACTAAAAGTCCTTTGATCTAGGTCAAGTAGGATCCTTATTCTGGAGAACAGCATGAACCTGGAGAAGAGCAGAGGGCTCTTTGATAATCAAAATTATCAAAGGCTCCATGTAATTCTTCTTGTTACTCTGAACTCCAAAGAACCTGGCCTACACAGATCCTCATTTATTTTCCAGGTCAGCATTCAGGATGTGCAAATCTAAGACACCGATGTTTCTCTTGCTTACTTGGGTTCTGTCAGGACCATCCMACTTTCTGAGAAGATGCCAAATCTTTTTACTGTTGCTTTTACCTGAGACATCCTCAACAGAGTTTCGTTCTTGACAAGATTTTCTGCAAATTCCATGGTGAGATACTGCAGCCCGTTTTTCAAATGTTGGCATTGCTTTGACTTATCTTGCAAACCACAGTCCTTGCTAATTTGTGAACTCTGATTTAGCATGCCTTTCTTGATTCCTTGTAGCAGTTTTGTTCCCTGTTATGACCTCAATGTCAGGATTCTATTTACTTTCTATAAACTTCAGACTGAAAGAGYAAGTTATTGATCTGCTCCATTTTCCCTTCAGGGTCCCATTTTGCTCCTGTTCAGAAATCAGTCTGAGGCACAGAAAATTATTTGTTTCATTTTGTGTTTGAGATTTTGCTCAGTTTAGCACTAGAAGATGTTCCTATAATTTCATGTCTCTCTTAGTTTAGTTTCCATGAACAGGCAGAAGGACAGAAACAAAATACATCAAACTYATTAATTTTTAAATTTTTTTAGCTTGCACATCAGTGGTTTTTTTTGTTTAGAACAAAAGGCAACTAATGACATTATCCTTTCTCGATAAATTTCTCATACATGCAATTTTTTTCATTGCTTCTGTGCTTGCTATCTGCCAGGCTTTACAGTCCCTCCCTTTGTTCTTCTCGCTCCAGATGAAAGGCAACCATTAAATGAAGATATTTCCTCAGCAATGCTGTGCTTATCACTGCATGGGTAAAGAGGCCTGTTCCACACATCCCTAAAGCTCATTAGATATTCTAGATACCTGGCAGTGTTACACACTCGCACACAGACAGCAATGCAGGGAAGAGCCAGGRTGCAGGAAAGTGAGGATTCCCCTTTGTTGATGTAGAAAAATTTCGTTTCTCCTTACCCCACTGCATTGTGTGACGACTTTGATTCATTCACTTAATTGTTTATCTTGCTTTATAAAAATATCTATAATCAAAGCTTTAAGTATTTACTTCTTCCATTTGCTGATTAGAAAGTAATACAGTTGTAATGTAATAATACAGTTATAATGTAAGATAATAATGAAAAAAAACCTGAGTGTCTTTGAGTCCTTTTATCCAAGCTATATATTTTTATGCACAGTGCAGGAAATCTTGTGCAACATGGGCAGTTAGTTATTCAGTTTGAAATGTTCAAGTGTTTACTCAATCACCCCTTTACAAAATTATTCAGTGTAAGGTTGTAAGTAGCACATGCAACTATTTTATTAATTTGTATTTCTCTACGCAGAAAAGGTATCTCAAAATTTTGCTCAGAAAAATGATTGTGAATCATGCCTTGGTCATTCACTTTATTTCTTGCAGATAGAGCATCCAGAACACTAAAAGCCCAGCAAGATACTACATGTAGAAAAAAAAAAAGTAAAAAAAAAAAAAAAAACAAAAAGGAAAAAATAAAAACCAAAATAAAAACCAAAAGAGGACATTTTACCAACAACAAGAAACACATCTTCTAATTTTCCTCTTAAGGTGCCTCAGATCTCTTATGGCTATTAAAAGGTCATCAGGTCTGTAAAGAGTCAAAAGACTTATTCTGAGACTAAGTTGCTGACAGAACTTTGGTTTTGTACATGATAGAAGTCTAGATCAAACACCTCTAAGAAAAGCTAAAGTACTTGTAATAAAAGCCCCCTTTTATACTGGTTCATGTCCAAGGTATTATAGCCTTTCTTGACAGGCAAAAATGAGCTCTCTGGTGCCATTCTGCATCAATACCTTTTCCATTCTCCCATGTGGTCTGTTTCAGAGATACAAGACAATAAGCTGCATCCTCCTGAGCCCTCACATCTTCTTTGGACACCATGTGGTTTTTGAAATCTGCTGATAGAGTGTATCACAGTGAGTAGCAAAGTTCAGAGCTGTAAGAAACAAATGCTACCTCTTGAAAATGCCTGGATGGGAAAAATATTCTGCTTTTTTACTATCATCTAATAGCAAGTGATTGTTCACAGCAGAAGCTAGTCTGTGAACTTTTCTTATTAATCATAGGGATTTTCTCAAATAAAAGCCYCTGTGAAATCCATCATCTTCATCAGCCTTTGTTCCCTCTAGTCCACCATTATTGTGCTGGGATTGTGTCCAATCTAACAAAGCTTCAGCAAAACATTGCCACCCAGCTCCAACTATAAGGGGAACAGTAGGATGAGGTACTTATTCCCTTGTTTTCTCACCTCTGCAATTCTTAAAACACAGATGGCATTCACCCTTATATATTACTGCTCTTTAAAAAAGTACATTTCCTCCTACAGTAATACATAGAAACATAGMGTTGCAGATAAATGTCCAGCAAGAACAAATAATTGTTTAAAGGAGCAGTCAGTATCACTCACYTACCTCCAGATTACTTTTGCTGACAGAAATGAGCTGGCCTGAGGTCACAAAGTTCTACTCACAAAATGTGAAGTTTCTTCTAAAATTGAGAAGGCTTGTTTATTTATTTGGAATTTGCTTTTAAATCATGAAGATTGTTGGTTACTGCGGTGCGAAGTCTTGAACAAAAATATTTTATGTTGTGCATTAGTGCAGGGACTTTCCTCCCAAGGCAGAAAAGCAAGCACACRGAAGGTTACTGGTAAAATATGCAGTGAAATACAGTGTTCTGAAAACCAAAGTGCAAGAGGGTTACGAGTATTAAGTAGGTCAAACTTTAAAGGTCTCGCTGCCCTTCTAATACTGTAGTGGTTTAAATTTTTTTTGAGCAGTTCCAAATGCTGATGTCCCATTGTTCATGTATTCTGAGAGCTGCATTTGGTTTTGCTTAGGCTAGAACTTTTTATCAGATCATTCTTTTGGCTTCAAAGATAGTATTGTGGTAACTCACAGACAGCATTTCTGTAGATGAAATTGAGGAGAAATAGAAGTGAAAGAGAAACCTTCATGTGGCGGCCAGCCCTACCCTTTGATATCTTGAACCACCAAACAAATAGAGAAAAAGGCTGGCTTTTGGCAGTTCTCCTTTTTGGGCGGTTGGGTTTTTTAGAACCAGTTTGGGAAAAAAAATTCCTGCAGTTTTATGTCTGAAACATCAAAAAAAATGGATGTCAACAACAAAACTGAGAATAATTTGACCTAATTTATAACTTTTAAATATTGGTTTCACTGCAGTTTTTTATTAGTATGGAAGCCAAGCTCTCTTATCATTTTTACTCTGATGCTTCTGCTTTCATAAATCATATATCAAGTTGATAAAGAGAAATTCAGCACTGCCCTAGGAAAATTCAACAGGTTGTCAGCTATTTCTTATTCAATAATTGATGAGAACAAGATGTCTCCATTACATAAATAATTCCTTTGCATTTCATTCAATTATGCTGTTATTTTGATGTTTACTATTGAGAGAAATTGTGGCTTTTGAAGGGCAAAGTGGATGTTCTGAGTTGAAATATTTCTTGAACTTAAGAGATTAGTGACGTTATTAATAACAACCTGTAACACAGAACATACACATGTAGAAAAATATATTTCTTGTAGAAGAGGCAATATATGATGTGAACCCAAAAGCCAAATGGAGTAAGTCAGAAAATTTTCAAATAAATACMCCCTCCCTGGAAAATAGGTTTTATTTGGACCCAAATTTGCCATTTATGAGTTGCAATTTATGAGTGGCAACTCTGACTTTAATATATGAATTAAAATTGCCAATTAATAAAAAKAATATTTTCCTCACTAGCTACATATGTAATCAAAGGACACTGGGACCTCTGAAGCTGATGAAACCTTTTCCTTTTTTGAACACTGTCCTTATTTTCTCTTGAAAGGGACAGCTGATACTTGGTGCAGTCCATCCCTCTAAAAACTTTGCAAACCTACTGAAATATTTTTTGTGATTTTGTATTGGTGACAAAACATGCAATCATCAAAGACTGCACAATATATGCAACAGTAAATCTCATAGCAGCTCATTGAAACAGGTCAAAATTTGTTATAGCATCTAACATGTTTTGGCAGATACATTTTTTGAACTGACAACCTAAATGCAGTTAAGGACAGGCGTGGCTTTATGCAGCCTGCAGTGGGAATTTCACTGGCRATCCCAAAGCTTTCAGAGAAGGGCATACAGTGACTCAGTCTATGCACAAAAAGGGTGAAAGTTAAAAAATCCTTTTCAAAACAATGGTTRTTTTGTCTGCAATCTGACACACAATCACTGAATCCCTTCACCTTGTATTGTCTTAATGGTGATTAATCTGTGCACAGTGTTGTTTTGATGCTTTGTTTTAGCTTCCATATTTTCCAGATTCTGTACTGCATTAGTATATAACTAGTTATATATAGTATATAAATAATTATATAGTGTATAGCTAGTAAGTACTGGTTCCCATTTTATATTACTTTTGCTAAGGCTTGTGTTTTAAAGCACAGGTCTTCACAKGTTCCCTTTAATTTTATGTTCTGTCTCTTAGTGGATAATGCAGCAATGACTTTGGCATTTTGGTACTCTAGGCATATGGCTGTCACATCATGGGGTTGCTACAGTGAGTTTTCCTGAATAACTGTAATCTCTAAATTATTATATCATCTAGTATGCAATAGGAAATGCAAGAAACTACAGGTGAAATTTGCCTGGGATGCAAATATATTATTGATAGCAAATGTGTTGTATGCACCTTAACWGCAAGATGTTTTTAAAATGTTTAATTCAGTCTGAGGTTTGACTCTGATTTGCTTCTAAATTCAAAATATGTGCAAGCTCTGTTAATGTCATCTGTCAGCTACTGGATGAATAAGCATATTTCAAAAGTTTATCGTCAATAGACAAAATGAGTTGATAGCTTGCATTAGTATGCTGCCAAATTTACTTCTTGATTCCTCTTGCAGCTTTGTATATGCAGCCTTGATTTGCTCTTCTGTCATCATGATTTTTCGTGTATGTTTTCTGTTCCCCAAATTTACCAGTTTAGCCAATGGCACGTTTCTCCTTGTATGATCTTTTCAAAGTATTCCTCAGCACAGAGTAGATCATACCTAATGCTTTTCTGTTCTGAACTTTAAGTTCATCAGGTTTCCAGATAACTACAAGCGTATCTGCATTCCAGAACTGAGATCTCATGTTCGGATCCCATTGACAGGGCATTGCTGTTGAACTGTCACACAACTCTGTTCCATATCACAGCTAATGGGAGAAGCACATGAAAATGTGTGTATGATGACCAAAGATACACATCATAAAAGCACATTTTATGTCCCTTTAACAGTAAAATTTTGTCTACTAAGTGTAGTCAGTGAARCTGAAGGATTATTAATCATATTGTTAAACTGATATCTAGAGCACTTCAGGGAGACATCACTCTATCCCCCTATAACTATACTTATAAAATCATAGAATATTAAAGGTTGGGAGGGACCTTAAAGGTAACCTAGTCCMAACAGCCCTCTGCCTGTTAGGCAGCAATACCTCCCACTAGACCTCCCTTAGATGCTCAAAGGCCTATCCAACGTGGCCTTGAACCGACAAGGGTTGGGGCATCCACAGCCCCCCTGGATAACCCGTCCCAGTGCCTCACCACTCTTACATTAAAGAATCTTTTCCTAATATCCAGCCTAAATTTGCCATCTTTCAATCTGTGCACATTCCTCCTTGTCCTATCACTACAGCTCCTGATAAAGAGTCACTCTCCAGCTTCCTGACAAGCCTCCTTCAGGCCTCCTTGGAAAGTTGCTTTGAGGTCTCCACTCAACCTCCTCTCTTCTTCAGGATGAACAGCTCCACCTTTCTCAGCCTGTCTTTGTAAGGGAGGTGCTTCAGTCCTCTTATCAATTTTGTGGCCCTCCTCTGGGATTGCTCCGACAGTTCCATGTTGACTGATTCCACACCACAGAGTTCTGCATTTGGTCACATGAATGTAATTGATATTTTATTTAGATTAGAGACTGCATCGGAATTACAGATTAGGTGACAATAGCCACACTCCAGTTCTCCTGACATCCATYATTCAAAGGTTTCCCCCATATACTGAGGACAGTTTTAGGAGACCAGTGCTGTTTGCCCTGGACAAATAGGGCAGGCTAACTACAAACAGGCCATCAACTGTTCTTTATTTGTGCTTCAGATCAAGCTACACTCAGTTAGTTTACAGCTGATGTAGTTGTGCAGCCAATGGTGAGATCTTATGTTTGCTAAGGCTGCCAGACACCGCGCATGCTGATGTGAGAGGTAACTGCCAAATCTGAATTGTTGCCTTTACTGATGTAGATAGTAATGAGCTATAATTACCACTTGCCTTTCCATATGTCACTAAAGAATTTGTGTAATTAACTCCATATTTAAGTATGATTCATCTATGCAAAATTAAATGTGTCTACTGGATCCAGGAGCCTTAGGATTCCTCAGGATTTCAATTGCTTTGCTAATTTGTTCAAGGTAGGGGGTTATGTTAATTTTGCAATGCTTTGGATGACCCATTTCTTTATGATTTATTTATTCATGGTTTTCTGTTAATCATCTGAGAGTGTGCTTAGAAGATACATAAAAAAACACAATTAAAAAATAAGCCAAAAATTGTTAAATTTACTCCAGTTTTGATACTTTTAAGTCTTAAAGTTGGATATAAGTAATTTGGGTAGCTGTTCTACATTATATATTCTTTTAAAATACAAAAAATCCCCAAACAAAACAACAACAAAAAACCCCAAAAACCAAAACAAAAACCCCCAAACAAACAAAAAGCCAAAACCAAACCAAAAGAAAAACCCCAAACAAAAAAACTCCAACAATTTGTAATATTTATTTGWAAAAAGATATTTAAATTGTCCCAGGTTGGAATTTCGGGTTTTGACTTTATGAAAAATTTTAAGATCTTAGAAATTCTTACTGAATAGACAACTACTGATATGACTAAAGTCTTCATTCAGTCACTGAATTGTCCTTCTCAACCCCAATGAGGGTGAAACAACCATGAGGTGTTCAAAATGAGAAAAAACTCTTTCCAAAAACTGCCTAGCAAACTCTGATAAAACATGTTAGCTTTGTCTTTAACCATGTGGTTACCATATGTGCCATTTTTCCCAAATCATAATATTTCCATTTTTCCTGATTCGGTTTTTCTTAGTTGACAGAGGCACAGCTGTGGCGTTTTACCTTGATTTGGTTCCYCTCCCACTCATAGTCATACATCATACCCTGGATTCAAATATCAATGTAGCTTCTCCAAAAAGCATACATAGAACTTGTTGCTTAACAGTGATATTTTTGATTTGTCTCTGTGATCATATCCCCCAGGAAGAATGAGAGTAYAGCCATATATTTCCTATGCTACATGTAATCTGTTGAGAACAAAAAATTACCAAGAGGACATCACTTGTCACAGATTAAAATAATAATTTTCTTTAGTGAGACTAGTGCACTCTTTGAACTTCATAACTGCATGCACARTTGCAGAAAATAGATTGCATGAATTTGGAGAGCTTTATAAATATTGCAGCAGTGTTTTGTGGACTTGATATGCTATAGGACCAACAAAGACTACAGGACAGGTGAAGCAAAGCAACTTCCAAAATCCACACATGCTGCTTTACTGAGGTATACCAAATCATTAAAAAAACTAAGTGTGAAGGTTAAATTAATGGTTCCACCAGAACCTATTTTTTTTTTCAGAAATTATGGCAGTCATATGACTTATGAGTACTAATGAACAACTATTTTTTTACTARTGAAGTAACAGATCAAAGGTAAACACATGAACAATTCTAGCTGTTGTGCAAATGATTGTTCACAAATTTCATAAAGTGAGAATAACAACTTCTCCATAACAAAGATGTGGCATCCTAAAATGTCCAAATACCCTAGGAATTAAGATAAATAAGCCAAGAAGAACAAAATTCCTCAAAACCATCTGAATTACAGAAAAAAATGTGCAGAGTTTTTTTTTTCAAGCATTACCAAAGCTAAAGCAAATCAAGTGATATTGAAAAGGCAGCCTCAGTAAATGTGTGAGGCATTATGTGAGTAGATTAGTAGGAATTCTTACAAATGTGGAAATACTGTCAATATTACACTGACAAGCACTGTAACTAAATGGTGATCAGATTGAATCACTGTAGTGTGGAGCAAATTAAATTGGGGAACTTGAAGGGGACCTAACCATGGGTRTATAAAGTACATTTAACAGAAGGAACTCTTACTGAGCTGTTACCTAGGCACTTAGTGAGGTCTTGCTGTAARCAAGAGGGCAGCAGATGACTAGGCTTATTTAAACTAAAAGTCAGAAAGAGTGAAATTAAAATGGCTGAAGTAAGGGCCAACAATGTGCCTCTATTAGCTGAAGCTGCTAGTGGAAACTTTTTATGGAAAGTTTTTTTCCTTACTGCATCTCATTCTGAGAGATAGGCCACTTTTAAGGATTAATACTATTAGTCCCACACAGTATTGCAAATATTGGTGATTAATATGGTAACATTGCTGAAAGGTGTTTGGTTAGACTCTGAGGAAAGTGTTGCCAGGTACATCTGCCCTGAAATACAGGCACCTTGGTCRTCAGAAAACAGTGAATGTGTTATCCTAGCTGGGATGGGTGACCATCTCTCTCTGCCCACTGAAGCTTTTGCAACCTCAAACACTCCCAGGCAAATGACACCAATAATGGCATTTATATTCTTACTGTCTGAGATTTGCAAGTGGGTCCATAACTTGTTTCTGCTAGGAGAGTCAGCTTAAAATGTRTGAGATGTGTGAGTCACATCTTGCAACATCTCTGCTCTTTGGAACCTGTATTTTCTATCCTTGATAGGCACTGCATCATTTTCTGAAGCTGAGTAGCACTTGAGACACCAAATTGCATTGAGTTTCTTCATATTTTGATTTTCCTTTTCAGCCATAAGCTCCTGATGATACTGATATCAGTGTCCAGCAGTGCAGCATTTCTTTTGACTGAAGCTAAGTACCAGGGGTACGTGCCAGCTGGGCACATGTTTTAACTGGATGTTTCATTAGAATCTGCTTGAAAAACCTTGATCAGTTGCCATTTGCTGAAGCTGCAATAGTAAAAAATCTGTACTTCATTGCAAACTGTTTGAATCCACTCAAAAATTTCACTATTATGTAAAGATTGCCACTTTGGGAAAAGTCAATACGCTGTACATAAGCATACATTAGGTTTTGATTTTTTTTTTTTTTTTTAAGTAACAGCATGTAAAAAACTAGACTCATTGTCCAGAAACATTTTTCACAGGCAAAATAAATTAATCTTTTCCAAATTTACTACCTAAATGTGCTCTTTCTCTCAACTTGGCTTACAGTTTTGCATATGAAATAAAAGTTTTCCTAATGTTCCTCTAAGGACAACCTAAAATACCTCTGGACCTTCTCCTACATTTCTTTTACCCCCATCTAAGTTTCATGTGCTSTTTTCCACTATTTTCCATTAAAACCTGTTTTTCTACCCGGAGATCTTACCCAGTTCCAAGAAAGACGTGTAACAGGGATATTAAGGTTTCAGAATGCACTGTCCCTGACATCTCTGACTAGTCACTTCAGGTGTCTTCTGTCATGTCTGACATTCAACTTTACRTCTATAAATCATTATCCAGATTTCATCTGAACACAAACAAGTTTTTTACTGTCCTGATATTGATGTTCTATCTTTCAACTTTTATACCCTGCCCAGACACTGGAATGCATATCTGAAGTCTCTGCATCTCTTCCAAAAATCTGTTTCCAAATGTTACTTTTTTGTCTGGAGTATAGAAAACAAAAAAGAAAAAAATCAGATATATTATATGTTTGATCAATTTTTTTAGGGTGAATTAGTTTCCTTTTTTGTTACCCGTTGGTTTTCATATAATGTTAGGGCCTCAGTGTGTGAACTGTTCTACCTTGTAGGACCTGCAGCTTAAAAGTATGAGCATGTGAGTTCTTTTATGCTGAGACATCAGTCATCACCTCCTGCAACACTGCCTGCTTTGCTATGGGTTATTCCTAAGGTAACAGTGCCAGAGCCAATGTCTTTGTCTTGACTCCACCACTCTCTTGTTCCAGCTAAGAAATGTAATTTTGCATTGTTTTCCAAACGTTGGGTTTGTGCTTGAAGCTCTTTGGATGGGATTTTCTGGATGCCATCTCTGAACTGCCCAGATCCTTCTACCTCTGCCCTCTTTAGGTCTTTTCCATTTGCAATTGTGAGCAGTGTATCAGAACACTATCAACCTGCTTTAATGAATCTCTGCTGACGCACRTATCAACAATTTTTAACTGTTTTATCCAAGTCTATCTTTCAAACTTCAGAGTCTTTACCCAAGTTTTGGTTTCAGATCCTGCTTAGAGGTCTTGTCAGAGACAGTGCCTGAACYCTTAAATACTTTTTCCTTTTTCCAGTAACTCTTCCATACATTTACATCTTCCTGAAGCCTGTTTTAAAAACATGCCATTCATTTTTTGCTTTTGTGTGGTCTTTGGTACTTTTCCAAGGACTGAAGTAGCTGCATTGTGTCTTTTGCCTAAGCTTAACTGGAAACAATGAAAAACCTCTATTACTTCAGAAATTGCTATTATGAGAAATAAATTTCAGATTAATATTCTTTTTGATGGAGAACTCTCTTCATCATCGCAACTAATGCTGTCTTTACCTCTGTTTTCTGGAGAATTTAATTCATAATGGTTCTCTTAACTGTTAGAGTTGAGCTAAAAAATATTATTGACCTGATTTCCTTTCTACTTCACTCCAGCTTATCTAGGTGTGAGCTCTGTGCTAGGTGAGCAGTCTGGCTCATGCTACAGCCTCATGCTGGCTCAGAACTTTGCCTGAATTGCTTGAGGTGAGACAAGGCAGGGAAGGTGTCACCACCCTACTTGTCACTCAGCTATTCTTATCCATATGCACCTCTCCCTTTTCAGCATTTAATTCTTCAGTTCTGATATCATCTCACTACAGTCAAAGCCTGTTTTGCCACTCACACCAGCAGATGCTGAGTAGATCCAAGGGTACAAACCTTGGAAGACTCTTCCCTGGAGGACTGTACACACGCTCAATCTGCACCAAGGACAGGTTGTATCTGCAGGCATGAGTGGAAGAGCACAGTCAAGGACAGTGCTTGACAGGCCAGCGTGCACTTGGGAAAAACATGCTTTTTCCATAGTTTACTCCATGCCTATTTCTTTTCAGACTCAGCTCTCTGAAAGGAAAAGTTGTATACTTTCTCAGATACTGTATGTGGCAAATTACAGCTTTGCAGAGGGCATTGCTGTGCGTACATATATTKAAGACTGATACAGGGGAATTAGCCAGTAAATTGTTATTTATTGCTAAATACGTCTCACTTCTATGAGGCTAATAAAAATCAAGTGATGAAGTTCTGGGGATAACTCGATTCAGTTTTGTGGCAGTAACAACGCATRTCTAGATAAAATTCTGTCTTCCTACTTTAGACTTTCCAGGTGGCTTTCATAATTTTTCCATTAATCTCGTTTACCAGAAACATGCAACGTGATCTGAGTTTCAGAGCACCTAAGTGAGAAATTGTTGGTCTGATTTTCATGACCGCTGAGTGCATCAGGGTCTTAATTTTGAAAATTATCTCACATTGAGAAATAAAATAAAGATATAAAGAGCATCTAGCTTTAGATACATGTCTAACCTGCATGTTGCCTTATCAATCACATGTTTTTATGGTATCAGAGTCACTTCTTTAAAAGACAATAGCTGTCAATTTCAATCCTTTAAAATCACCTAATTGGAGTAGACATATCACTATATGTTTCTCTCTTTTTCTGAAATAAAACAAAAAATACAGAATGCCCTCTTAAAGAATCACTTAAATGCCTATGTTCATTGCATTACATTAAACCTAAAGCCATACATATTTGATAAAGGGTTGCAGGCAGGGCACTTCCTACAAAAGTCATTAATGTTTGCAAATTCTTGGCTATTACAACGTGTTGACTGTCAAGATATGCTGTGAGGGTTCATTTATTTCTATATCTGTGAGGTAGAAGTGAAATATATTATGTAAATTTTTTTCTGCAGACTTTTTCCACCTTGCAGCATATTTACTGATTACTATCAGGTAGAAGAGGCAACATAGAAGTGTGATCTCTTTTATGTGTCTGTATTGTCAAGGGACACCAAGAAAGAGAGGAGGGAACTCCATTATAAAGATAAATCTGAATGTGTTTATTCCATGGCTTCCCACCTCTTCTGTCAGAGAGAAAGACTGAAAATCTGTTTCTGCATATGTTTCCCATTGAATTCAAGGCATAGTAATGCATAAACCATAGCAAAATTTTTMGAGTCACTATTGCTTATCACAAATTAATGAGAACAACTGTGTGTACTCTCCACATTTTAGTTGATGTATAAACAGAGCAGTGGGGTTAATTGTGAAAGTTGTTTACTTTTGAGGGGGGAATAAAACCCACTCAGATGCTGGCTTTTTTCAAGCTGTGATTTTCTTTTCCTCCATAGCACATATGCCTTGCTACAATCTGGCAAAMATACCCATAAAAAAATCAAACCCAGAATATTTTTTTTCCAGCTTACAGTAGAAACTATGAATTCATGTAAATTACATATAGTTTCTCCTATCTATAAAAGTATCAAAATTGCACATTAAATATTGGCCCCAAGATTGTGCTGGCATATGTACCTACAGCTAGTTACAAGCAAGGAAAAGAAGCATGCTCAGTTTGGGTGAACTTTACAGTCCAATAAAACAGAAATGTGGTTTAATAATATTTCACTTATGTGAGATGTAGTGTGCAGGGCCAATAGCCTAAAACTTATGTTTCTCTAATGAGMGCATTGTTATTAAATATAATATCTGCCAAGAACTGTCTCAGTTGTAAGCCCAGTGTTTCTCACTACTGTTTTCTCTGCAATAATGGCCTCTCATATTGATTTATGTACATTTACCTAGTTTCCCAAGGGTATTCATACCTTAGGACATGAAATAAATCTGGTATTTGACTAACTACAAGGGTTTAAGTGAGTCAGTTTCTTTTTCTTTTTTTTTGGATGTGTCTTGGCCTAAGTGGTAAATAGACCAAATATTAAAATACATATTTTATAGTACATTACTTACACAAATTTTGAGCAAGTCCTGGAAATATTTCTCCAGCACTGTTTAATTTCTACCTATTCAGGACCTAAATGATGCTGCAGAGCAGAGCTGGATCACACACCTGAGAATGATATGGTTTGCTARGACCTTTCTAGGCTACAGTGCCAAGAAGGGGAGAAGACAAAGCTCTTCTCAGAAAACAACTCTGAAAAATCCAATGAAAAAGAAGAACTAGACTGAGGCAAAGCTGCATCCTGACCTGCTGAGGTGTTTTGCCAGTTTGACTGAGAGGCAGCCCAGCAACAATCTGACCAAGTGTGCTACCTCCAGCCTCCCACCTCTCATTATAAATGAACCGATCATTCTCCCTGTATAGAGGAGGTACACAATATTCCATGCATCCCTAAGTCTGTGGAGTCACAGTAAGTACATTTATAAATTCTTTGCAAAAATAAGGTTACTGGATTCAGTGGAAATCATAAAATCATGGAATCGCAGAATGGTTGGGTCACAAGTGATCTTAAAGATCATCTAGTCCCAAGCCCTGCCATGGGCTGTGACACATTCTGCTAGATCAGGTTGCTCAAAGTCCCATCAAACCTGGCCTTGAACACTTCCAGGGATGGGGCATCCACAGCTTCTCTGGGTGAACTTTCTCAGTCCCTCACCAACCTCACAGGAAAGAAGTTTTCCCTAATGTCTAATCTAATCCTACCCACTTCTAGTCTAATGCCATTACCACTTGTCCTTTCACTACCTTCCTGTGTAAAAAGTCCCTCACCAATGGTTGTGTAAARGTTTTTATCTATCAAGAATTTCCCAAAATACAGTCATAAATGAGCAAAGTTTGTACCAGGACTAAGAGAATAATGTTAAGGAAAGAAAATTACAAGTGCAGAAATATTTGAACAAAATATTCTATATAAACCTATGAAGAAATCAATTCTTTATGTGACTGCAAAATACTTCTTTTCCTCCTGCTTCCCTTCTCCGTCTAGGGGCACCCTACCAGGAAGAAAGGGCTATGACAGTACTTGTTATGTGAGTGGTATTTCAACAGTTCTTACTTTGCAATGTAATTTTGGGTCCCAGGTCACTAACTACATCAGTATATAGAGAACAGACTGTCTTCTTGCTTTTCCTGCCTTCCACATCCTCTGCTGAAAGTCATGCCTTGCCCCGAGTTTTACATTTCTGACAAAACCCTTCATCCCATGCAGAGCTCAGCATCTTAGCACCTCAAGCAATGATGGACTTTTCTGACATAGCTTTGTTTTGCAGTGGCCTCAAAATGTTTATGACCTAAGAGCTGTTTGGTCTTCTTGTCAGCCACATTTCTCAGTCAGTGGCTACAGATTTCAGCTTTAGATTCCCCATGTTACCCAGGAGAGAGAAGGGACGTGCCTGATTTCTTCAGCAATATTTAATGAAACTGAAACTGAAGCTTCTTCAGTTGCYGTTGCTTTTACAGTGCTGACATTTTCTGGCTTAGTGGTCCAGTGGATAAGGTAATGAATTGTGAGTCACAATGAAAACCTATGCCTCTGAATCCTATTATTTCAAATTATCYTAATTTTTTTTGTGGAGCAGTGGACACATGGTGGGGAATTCATTAGCTGTAATTAAATAATCTAGAATTTGGTGTCTCACTCTCAATAAGAATCCACAGGTTTCTTTAGCAAGCAATGGAGGCACATAAGTACCTACAGGTCAATTCATTTCCTAGTGACATATGTCTGCAATGGGACCTGTAAACAGTTCTGTTCATTAGCCAAGGGAACTCATCACAGGAGCCCAGGTTTAGACACGTGATTTTTAGATATCTAAATTTCCTCAAGAGGACTTTGATTCACTTTGATGGTAATTCAGGGAATATTTGGAATTTGTAAAAATCTCAGCACTTTCTATTTCTAGTTCTTCAATTCCCTCCTTTGAAAAAAAATAGAAATGTTGTTAAGATTCCACATTATCACTGTAACTATATTCCCAGCTCTAGGAAAAAAAAAATCATCATGGTGCTGCTTAGTATGAAAAGTTTATATTTGTAAACCTCAGCATTTGTATTCTGCAAATTACTCATATTGAAAAGACAAAAACTGGTGGAAACAAACTAAACCAAGTAAACTCAGAAGGAGATGTTTCACTGAAAAAGCTCTGAATATATGGAATAAATAATTTAAGAGAAGACTGAGGCTGGGAAGTGAAAATGAGTTCAAGAGAGCYTCATATATCCTTCAGCACAAAAGAGATCAAGTCATAGAGTGAAAAGACAGGAAAGTGGGATTAAGATGTACCAAAAAAAGCAGACATGCTGAGCCAGATATCTTTTTCCTGTTTGTAAATTCCATGTTTTCAACAGAAAATGAGGTGACTACACAGATGGTCTGTGTTATTCCCACATCCTTTGAAATTCAGTTTCCAGAAATGTCACCTTGTTCTGTATCCTCTCATGTAGTATAAAGTGCATGCACTGTTTTCTGACAAGTTCACATGCATTTTGCTGTCAAGAATGGTCTATTTCATTAGCCATGTTCATGGAAAAAATTGTGTAAGAAGGGGAATATAAACATTAATAGGATCAGATTCTGCTGTTAAGATCTGCGTGAGAGAAGGCTGCTGGTGTCTAAGTCACAGTGTCCAGATTAGTATGCAATTTGGCCCCAAAAGAATAAATCTTTTGGTGTTGAGGCTGCTGTATTTTTGATCAGTGCTTCTTCTGGAGTTCTATATTGGTCTAGGAAAAAAATCCCTCTACCAGCATTACCAAAGCTGTCTGAATGCCCTAGCTTGGATGCTAAATAAACAAAGTAATCTGTTAGCATAGGAAAACATTAAGTACAGAATGGAAAATACAGTTTGGGCTGATTTAGAAGGAATCCATCTATTGCATACCACAATAGGTTTGCAAATGGATTTAAAATGGAGCRTGTCTATCCTGCTGGTCCAGATCAAAACATGCAAGAAAATGTAGTCTTCATTCCAGGTTGATGCTTGACTACATCTAGTGGTTTCTGATTTGCTCCATCTTACCAGGCACTGCTTCACTATGGAAAGTGCTTCTGAATTGTCTGATTTTCATAACATCAGTAAATGAAAAGAACAGAAAGCACTTAAGAAGTCCAAGATATCCTACAAATGTCCCACGTTTGGGTTAGGCTGTGCTCCTGATCTTAGCCTGATTACTGGCAACAGAAGCAGTCTTAGAGCTCAGAGAAGTCTGTACAAAATCTGTCCTACATTTTCTTCTCTGGAATCAGAGCCAGCAGCTGCCAGACTTCCCCTTCWCTCACTTCCCCTTCACTCACTGTCCGTTCTCATGGCATAAGTGAGAAGGAAGCACATTCCTTTCTGATAGCACAGACCTGAGGATGTGTGCAGTTTATGACCATTAAGAAAATACCTTAAATAACTASAGCTTAAATCAAAAATTTTATATTGAGATTTTCCATCAAGATAAGATTTCTTGCAACTGCTTCTCTTTCTCCCAGTGTCATCATTTCCTTTAGCTTTTCCTTCTAGATCATGAACTGAGATGCACATTTGTTTTCACCACCTCACAAGATATCCATAGGCAGACCACTACCTAACGCTTCTGCACAGTTTAGAAAATGCTTTGCAGCAAATATGCACCTGGAGACATTCAGTCCTGTGTTCTGTCTGCATTTGGGCCCATTGTCTCCCAGTAACCATGCCACATATCCTTGCAGCCTACAGAACTCCCTTTTCCAATGGCACCTTTTCCTTAAGAGGGGAAATCTTGGCAACAGGAGCAAGATTTCCTGCTGTGTTTACAGCAGCAAAGAGTTGTAGTGAGGTATGGTTCCCAGACAGTTATGGGCAAGGAATCAAAGCTCCAGTAATGCCCTGCAGAGAAGGAGGATATGGCTCTACCTTTGTTACTCTCAGACTTAACGTGTGTGGTACATATTCAGAGATAAAAGAGCCTGAAGAAATCCATCTTCTGACTTCCTCCAAAACCCTCCTTCTCTGCCCTTCTGGAAGGAGAGGGCACAAAAACATATGTTTTTTGTGTTGAAACAAGTTCTTGCTCAAAAGGGGTGAATGAACCGGACGCCAGGGAAACTCAGAGTCTTTTGAAGGCTCTCATTTCCTCGACAGAGTAACTTTGGAGTCTGGGAGATCACTCCTTAGCAAATCTTGCATAATATGAAATAAGAGTCAGGCCTTCATTATATTAGTCTTTTCCCACAAAAGTCCTAAAAATAATAAAATGATTGAGAGTAAAGCTGTTCTACCAGTCTGAAAACTATAGCTTATTAAAGTTTAGGAAAGACGCCAAATAATGCTTAAAAAAAAAGTCTCACAAAGCCCCCCACTACTGAATTTCATAAAATAGGATTTCACCTTTTTGCAATTCAGCCTGACTTCATACGCTCTCTGGACATTTAAGGATGCAATTTTTGCTTTTTAGCAGTCCTGAGGGGTACATCAGAACTCAGCTCTATGAAAAATTACGGGCAGCACATGCAGTTCTTGAAGATTTCCAAGTAGAATGTTTTGAAGTGAAGAGCAATTCATACACCTTATGATGATACTATACTCAAACTATGTTTTTACATTTGTTTTGGAAAGAAAAATCTCTATCCAAACCTCTCTACAATAAAGAAAATCAAATGTGACTGATGAAAATTGTATCCAGGTAAATTATCTAATTAAATATAAAGAGGCATTGCCTACTCTCCTGTTCCCCTCACAAAATACAGAATATTTTAGTCTAAGAGGAACATTTGGCTATGTCATCCTGCTATGAGGTGACTAAAAACATTGCTTTTGTTCTTTCCTTTACACTGTCGCCTTCTGTTCTTAATATATTGTCTCTGCCACGGTGACTGCCCAGTGTTTGCTGGTGCACCACACGGTGCTCCACAGGATGCTGATCTGTCAGAAAGTGAGGCACACAGTGGCATCAGGAATATTTGTATTCAAAACTGTAGTGTTCTTGTCCCCAGACACCAGTACTTCCAGGAAGGCATTCCAGCTACTCCTGCAGCTTTCTGTTCCCTACATTTGCGTGCAGCTGGAAACACAAGGGGTTAAGTGACGCTGCTCATACCATGTCTGTCTCGGTGGCAGGGCAGGAGGTTATGCAGCAGGGATCTCACAGGAAAGTGAATGCTTCTCCTAATGAGGTGGAGCTGATGGCTCTAATGCAGTGGAACAGCTGCAGCAGGCTCTTTCCCAGCTTGGAGTCACACTGAGATCAGTTTCAGCTCATAGCAGCTCTGTTTCCGTCACACATTACAATTATGATTGATTTGCAAAACATGTGATATGTTACCTTTTTATAACAAGAGCTTTAAGGTTGTGAGGCATTGAAGAAGGGGGTTTGGTGCTGTTCCAGTGAGGACCAGCTCCTCTCTGCCTGCTCAGTCTTCYCCTTGGCTGACAGGATAGTTTCCCCTTTTGCTGTGGTTTTCTGAAGGTGCTGGGGAACCTGGGAGCTGGGAGGAATCAGGAATCCTAGCTCCAAGTTTTATAATAATGCGAGCACAACCTGCCTGTTTTGAATGTACATGCTGTATAAAACACAGTCACAAGAGACGCGTGGCTTTTCTGCTTTGTTATAAACAATTCTACCAAGTTTCCATTTATGGCCCTATATTATAGGTAGATGTCACAGCAGGTATATGCGCATGAATTGCTGCCTGCAATACTTGAACTGCTTCCCTCAAAGCTCCAAGTTCAACACAAAATTCCTGATTCCCCAGATTTATCATCTGGCTCTGTCACAGCTGCGCATCCCCCTGCCTGGACATGTAGATCATCTCCCTCTTCTGAGTTCCCAGGGGTCAGGAGGTGTCCACAAGGCACATATTGCACCTGTGTGGGCAGGGAGATTCTGGACTAGTCTGGACAGCTGGGTAAAAGAGAGCTCGCAGTATTCCCACACAGATGTTGGGTTTCTGGAGGGAAAGCAAGCTGGTTTCAGTCAGCCTGCAGGCTCTGCACAATTGCTCAGGACGCTACCAGTCCGCAGAGACATGGAAAAGAGCTCTTAGAAAATAGTCGGTTCTTAGTAATGTTAATTGGTTTTTAGTTTGTGCAATTATTACATCTGTAGTGAGTTTTGTCATTTTAAGGTAAGAAGCTTTAAGACAAAAAAAAAGAAAAAATAAATCCAAAAAACAAAACCCCCCAGAAAACAACAACATCAACTACAACACGACAACAACAACAACAACAACAAAACACCAAGGAAAGGAATCAGCCTTGACAAGTAGAACAAGCAAAATGCAAGATACATCCATTATAAGAAAAAAAATTATTATTCAGTCCTTAACTATTTGATCATGAAAAGTGTCCAGGGTACAGAACAAGCAGAGAAGAAAGCTTCAAAGAAAGAAATGATAATTTGCTTTCCGGTGTGTAAGCATCAGATTAGACCAGGACACAGGAACTTTCCCTGCCAAATAATTTCTCAGTTTGGACAGCTTAATTTTGGCAGCTCTTAACATTTTCTGATTAGACACCACAATTTGAACACTCTTTTATTATAATTTCTATACGTAATTTTGGATGAAATATATTGTCTGCATAAGGATACGTGCTTTGTGATTTAGCAAAGAGGCTAATTTGCCCTTTAAGTTATAAGACAAAATAATGACATTGCTGGTATATTAAAATCCACAGGCAGCATACATCCAACTTATTATGACACAGTTTTGTCAATTGCTAGCTCAGTGGTGTTTCAAGATGTAATGGCAGAGTTCAAAAAATATTGTTAGGAATTTTTGAGGGAGATAATAAATAAATTATAACTAATAATGTTTTCAGCGAATTGCTGACACTTAAAGGAATAAAAGCTGTCGAGTCAAATTGAACCATATGCTTTTTGAAAAAACAATTTCACAAGTGGAAACTCTATTAATATCTCTGTATGTTATTAGGACAGCAGGATTTGTTCTGCAACTAGATGTATTTGCTGTATTAGATTAGCTTCAGTTATGTACAGAAATATGCACAGCTATCCAACATGCACTGTAAACTCTGTAGAAATTAAAACAATGTCTTCAGCCGGTCTTAGTTATATTCAGTATTTCTTACTATGTAAGAAATGTAATTTTCATTACCATTTTCATGTTGATAAAAAATAATGGTGAAAGAGGGTAGAAGAGTWCATTGGTATCATCTTCTCATCTTCACACAGAATGAGAAATATGCAGTAACAACAGTGGGATTTAAAACTCCAAATGCAGAGACCTGTCACCACCTTTTAACTTTCCTTATATGTTGGCAACCAAGTTGTTAACTGTCCCATAGCTAAAATCTTGTTCAATTGTAAATGGCACGTAAAGGTGATGGTAGCTGCAAAGACTTTTCCTGAGAGAAGAAGCAAATGAAGATATTGTACCCCAGCTGCCAGCCTGGGCCTAGGGGAGGGCTCAGAAAATGTGTAYCTCACATTGCTGCACAATGTATCTGGAGACTGCAATCTGGGATAGGCCCGGCAACTAGATTTTGGGATATTTCCTCTGTTCCTTCACACCAACTGACAAGGACACAATATACAAGATAGGAACCAGGACTCAATACTTTATCTGAGAATACCAATTTTGGTTTTTCCTACTTTGTACTTTATCTCTCCCTCCTATGAGCATGTTGATATCGTATAACAACAAAGTCATTTCATCAGAATTTTGCTAGTATTTCAGATTGTAAGCCAGAAGAGATGCCTGAGTCTCATCAGCTGCACAGACAGCTCTGAAAATGCTCTCTGGAAGAACAGACCAAGACTGACTGAGTAAACCAGAAGACATGATCATTCCCAAAAAATATATGGCTTCCTTTTGTGTTTGAGCTCTATGCAAGTCTTTCATGRTGCTTTGTTGTGTCTATAAAAAAACCAAACCMATCAACCAACAAAAAACAGATAAAGGGGAAAAAAACACGTTTTATTATAGGCAACTGAACAAAGCTACTCTATGCTTTCAAAGGAGAAAAAAAAAATCCTGTAGCTTGTGGGATGAATAGAAAGAATGTAAAGCTATTTCTATTTTTCTCTGCTGATCTCGCCAAACTCCTTAAGGACAGACATGGTGATGTCAGTCCATATTATTTTACAAAGCTTTAGTAAATTAGTTGGATGGAATTTATGCTTTCAGAGGAAGACAGCCAAGTCTGAGCCTTGATTATCTGTAGCTAAGTACAAAATGGTCATGTTTTGCTATATAACCCAAGTTTTGTTGAAAACATCCTGGGTACACACAGAAAGGTCTCTCCCCCTGGATGTTGTGTGATTCAGTGAAGCCTGATGCCTTGCTGAACCCTGGAGCCTGCAGAGTACAGGAAGCCTCAAGCAGGGCAGGACGAGCACTGCTGGGCAGCTCTGAGGAATGGGCTGGGATCAGACAGACAACTTCCTGCTGGAACACTAAACTCTATTGGTGAAGCTGCAGTGAGGCCAGGAATCTTGGTGTCTGTCAGCTTTCACTATAGCAAGATCATATATCACTGCTAAAATGTAAACCTCTTTTCCAGATTGGCCCAATATTAAAAGAAAACACCCTCTAAGAAATTGCAAAAGAAACTTCAAATGCCTTGGAGAGGTGCAAAACACGACTTCATTGTTGCTTTCTATACAATACCAGAGCTCTATTTTCTCTCCTTCTTGTCCATGCTTAAATTTAGTAACATTGCAAGAGAATATCATAATTTTGCTGATGCAGAAGTCCTTGCCATCCCTTCTTTTTGTCCTGGCTAAGCTACTGCAGTGATTCGTTCCTCACTAATGCCTCTGCATGCACAATTAGCAGCTGATGCAGAATTCTCTTGCCTGGTCTCTGCTGGCATTGAATAGCTACAGCTCATAACTCCAGACCTGGCTCTGTTGTACTGCTGGTTGTTAATCTCAGCTCATGTTAGTCTCAAGGTGCTCTTGCTACATTAGGGAGACCTTTCATCTAATTCTGACAATTCTTGGACTCTGTTTTTCCATAAACTCAATTTTGCATCAGTTGCAGACTCCTGGTTTCCAGTCCCAAATGAAGGATAACTGAAGACTGGTAATTTGCCCTTCAGATGTTTTCTGACATGGCTCATGCCTGGGTGCTCACAAACCCTTGGTGTCTTTAGTCCTTGAGGGAAATTTTATGTGAAGCAAATGCAGGACAGCTGCCTATATCTTTGATACTGATCTGCTGTTGCTAATTTAAAAGAGTGTCAGAACACCATCAAAAGAAGTCAAGTCTGTTTTAATGGTCCATTTTCCATCTTTGTCATTGCAGATTACAGCTTTTGAGAACGTTTAATGATGTGTGAGTGTAACAGGGCAGTCAGCATGATTTAGTTCCTGTTAAAAAGGCCTTATTTTTTACTTCCTTGGCAAACTACCTGCTTCCATCTTCTGTTGCAAACAGAGGTATAAATATTATCAGAAATCAAGCAGTTCATAGCATCTCACAAGAATTCATGATTTCTCTAAGATTCCTACCAGTGTCCCAGGTGAAATTGTACAGGTAGAGATTCAAACATAATGGAGAAAATAAGAGGGAAAAGTAGGATGGGGTGGACAGAAAGCAAAAAACTAATTTTAAAGCATTTGGAAATTCTACCCCTCATTAACATTCCACTAGATTTGTATTTTTTCTCCAAGGGCAGAAAAAGGCCAACATATTAAAACTTTTTAGTCTTCTAATCTAATCTAAGGGACTCTTAGCAACAGACAAATCTCTCCTAATTGTCTCTAATAAGTAAAGTAACATGAGAACCAAACTCTGTTGGAGACATTCCAGGAATTTTCATTTCTTTTCTGCCTTCTCCCTTATGATGATGTTAATTTCTTTTTATCTGCTCTTAATTTGTACTGATTACTTCCCTTACAAATTAGAGCTGTGCTTTAACTGGCTGCATGCTAGTTTCTTTATAGTTACAGCTCTCAAAATGTTTCAAAACCAAATCCTCCCGGGCTCGGTCTTTGTTGTTGGCTTGCAAGAGAGCACAAGAAGGCTCTTCCTCAGAAGTGCAGGGAGCCCTGCAAAGCCCCTCTGCTCTCCTTGGAAATCCTGGTGACCACAGCTTCTGAGCCCTGTGCAAACTGGCAAGGAAAGCTCTGCCTTTTGTAAGCATTCATGAATTCTTATTCATTAAATGCTTTGTGTGTGCACATATGTATAATGAAGTCATGATATGATCCATGCCCAATGAATCAATTTGTTTCAACTCCATGCTCTCCTTTGACTGCTTAGGCAGGCCCTGCTGGTTGGAACCCATATTTCTGTTTGGTTTATTGGCAGTTTTTAGGTTTATTGGCAGTTTTTACCTTTCTGCTCACATAGTTATAATAATTTTGGATTTAGTACGTACAGACTAGTGAACTCCAGGGCATATTTGCCAAAACATCATTGTTGTTATTTTCCAACAGAAAATCAGATGGGATTGAAATCCTTTAGGCCTTTAATGAGTTTCCAACATTATCTGGGCCTGCAATAATTCTCTAGGGTTAAAGAATTGAAATAATTATTGCCCTCAGTCCATTTGATTTTTTAAAAAAAATTCAGATATAATTACTTCCTCAACTGTCTGCACACAGCTATTCCTGTAGAGATGTAGATTTCCTGACCTTGGTCCAGACATTATCTCTTACTATGAATAAATTTACTCAGAAAGCTGCTCACTAAGGGAGCACCATCACCCCAATTTGTCTTGACTGGCATATGCCTATTGAAAATTTCCAGAAATTTAGCCTGACATTAATGATAAGCTACAGACATTTAAGGAATTACATCAGTGCTAGTGGAACCCAAGCAATAGGGTATAAATGCTAGTATCTGTATTTGAAGGAAGCTACCTTTTTTATTTTAAGACATCTCACTGAAGACTATATCACGGCATATATAAAAAACATGCAGAAATATCCAAACATCTATTGTTTGAACCAAGTCTTCTTCTTAACACATCAATATATCTCTTCGGTGGAAAAGTGTCAGGAAGAGTACAACAAGTGCATTAAGTTCCTGAGCTGGTAGGGACAARCATTTCAGAGAATCACAGACTGTGCTGATTTGGATGGGACCCACATGGRTCATCAATAGCCCAACTCCTGGCCCTGCACAGGACAAGAGTTGCACCGTGTACCTGAGAGTATGGTCCAAATGCTTTTTGAGCTCTGTCAGGCTTGGTGCTATGTCCACTGCCCTGGGGAGCCTGCTCCAGGGCCTGACCACCCTCTGGGTGAAGAACATTTTTCAAACATCCAACCTAAACCTGCTCTGACACAATTTCAGGCCATTCCCTCTGGTCCTGTCACTGGTCACCACAGGAAAGAGATGAGTGCCTGCTTCTCCACTTCCTCTCATGAGGAAACCTGTAGACAGCTATGAGGGCTTCCCTTGTCCTATTTCAGGCTGAACCAAGTGAGACCAAGTGACCTCAGCTCCTCCTCATATGGCATCCCCATCTTCATTGCCCTCCTTTGGATGCTCTCTAGTAGTTTAATTTATTTCTTATATTGTGGTGTCCAAAACTGCCCCCAGCACTTGAGATGAGGCCACTCCAGCTTAGAGCAAAGCAGGACAATCCCCTCCCTTACCTGGCTGGCACTGCTGTGCCTGATGCCCCCCAGGACACAGGTGGCCCTCTTGGCTGCCAGGGCACTGCTGGCTCATGTTCAACTTGCCATCAGCCAGAACCCCCAGATCCTGTTCCGTGTCACTGCTTTCCAGCATCTCATTCCTCAGCCAGTAAAAGTATCCAGGGTTTTCCCATCACAGGTGCAGAATTCAGCAATTCCTCTTGTTGAACTTATGATTGCTGATTGCCCAGCCTTCTGATTTGTTATGGTCTCTCTGCAGGGCCTCTCTGTCTTTGAGGGAGACTACAGTTTTGAATCATATACAAACTTGCTTAGTATCCCTTTCAGTCCTGCATTCAAGCCATTTGTGAAGATGCTGAAGAGCACAAAGCACCAGATGGAGCCCTGAGGTGGGATTCCACCAGTGACAGGACCCCAGTCTGATGTCACCCCATTCCCTATAACTCTTTGTGCTCCACCCATGAGCCAGTTGCTCACTGATCATGTAACATCGTTATTGAGSTGTTTTATTGAGCTGTGTGCTGRACATCTTGTCCAGAAGGATACTGTGAGAGACAGTGCTGAAAGCTTTACTGAAATCCAAAAAGACTACACCARCTGGCTTCCCTTGATTCACTAGGTGGGTTACCCTGTCAAAAAAGGAAATCAGGTTTGATAAGCAGGACTTGCCTCTCGTGAAGCTGTGCTGGCTGTGACCAATGACTGCCTTGCCTTTCAGGTGTTTTTTAATACCTCTCAGAATAATCTTCTCCATGATTTTACCAGGCACTGAAGCGAGATTGACAGGCCTGTAGTTTCTGAGATCTTCGTTCTTGCCCTTCTTGAAAACTGGGACAATATTTGCCAGCTTCCAGTCAGCTAGAACTTCTCCAGATTCCCAAGATGACTCCATAGTCTTCAAGAGAGGTTTTTTTGATGACATCAGCCAGTTTTTGGAAGGTTCTTGGATGAATCCAGTCAGGCTCCATAGATTTATAGGGATACAGTTGGAGCAGCAATTCCTGCACAGTTTCATAGTCAACTGGAAGTTGATCATTCTTGCAGACGTGGTCCTCCAGCTCAGGGCACTGAGAGCCCCTTGGTCTATTATCCATGTTGAAGATGGAGACAAAGAATGCATTGAACTCTTCTGTCCCTGTGTGTGAGGGGACCATCTTCATACCATAATGCGCCAATGTTATTTTTACACTGCCTACTACCATTAACATATTTGAAAATGTTCTTTTTATTGTTTCTCACAGTTCTGGCCAGCTTCAGCTCTAGTAGAGCTTTGGACCTATGAATTTTCTCCCTGCAGAGGCAAACAGCATGTCTGTATTCTTCTCCCATCTCCTGGTCTTGCTTCCACTGGGCATACACCTGCCTTTTTTGCCTTATTTCCAAGAGAAGATCCCTGTTCAGCCAAGCTGATCTCCTGCCCTGCCTGCTTGACTTCTGACATTTGGGAATTGCCTGCTCCTGTGCCTTTAGGAAGTGATGTTTAAAAAGAGACTAGTACTGATGAACCCCACCACCTGCAAAAATCTTTACCCAGGGGACCTTACTTACTAATTCCGTGAACAATCTGAACTCATCTCTCCTCATGTCCAGATTTGAGGTTTTACTGGCACTTTTCCTTCTGTCAACAGAGATTTTAAACTCAGTTTTTTCCATGGTTGCTGTGGCCAAAAGGGCTGCTGTTCTCCACTTCACTTACGAGATCCACTGTATTGATTCCAGTTAGAATTTTTTTGTTGATTTCAGTTAGAAGACCTGGAGCCTTTGAGGTTCAGTCTAGACTGTATTCAATATTACATGCTTTTGCTTGTAAACATCTTGAATTTATGTAGACAAACTAAGAACAGGAAAGAGTCTGACGCTAGAAAAATTTTACAGCTCATTACTGGAAGAAGTGCAAGGGCCTCTCCTTTTCAACTGTGGTTTAATTCTCTCTATCTTTAGAAAAAGGACCAATTACACAAAGTTTTCTCATATCCTTATCTCTTTAAAACTAATTTATTTTAATCATGTTGACTGTGTTCAACCTTTTCACTGCTTAATCTACATTTCATTGGTTTAATAATACTTATAACTGTCTAGTTGATGTCTGAATCATCTCCAATTTCTTTTTATATTTATTTCCAGTGGATCAATATTACTTCACCAAAAGTCACTGCAATATATAAATAAAAAAAAACAACATTGTTACTTTACTTGATTGTATTTAAATGACGCCAAATTTCTGTGTAATCATGGAAAAGTCCTGTGTTAATTTTTTTACTTGTTCAAACATAAAATTTCTCTTTAAGCTCCTGCAATGTATAATGAATTTAAGTTAAATTGATTATTCACTATTTCAAACATTTTTCTGAGCTACTTATTGGTTATTTTTAAATACAACCCTTCATGTTTCATATGCAAACAGAATTCTTTCTCTGGCAAATTGACCTTCCTTATTCTAGGCATAGGACTCAATGTCTAATTCTTCAGCTCATCATGAGAATTTGAGTTTAGACTCATCTTCAAAATTCCATCTTTTAAAGGTTTACTTTATCTTAAATATGAAGGGTATTTCCCAGGGCTTTGAAAAGTGTAGGAATGTATTAACCATGTTGTTACAAGATTGTAGGCAAGACAAGGATGTTTCTACCAGATACTGAACAATTTTTATTGCATAAACTATAAACTTCCTGCAGTACTATATAAAAAATAAATTCTATTATAAATAGATATAAATAGAGAAATACTCTACTACCATATGTAAGTACCTATGCATATGTGCATGCATACACACACTCTCCAAAATGAAAATTAAAAAAAAACTAAACAGGATGCCATCAGGGAAGAGAATTCAGAAAATTTGCAGCTTTTAGCCCTAAGCCTATTCTTCATTCTTTAATACAGCCAGTAGGAAAGATATTTCAGACACCAAATTATCGGTGAATCACTATGTCTAGTAGGAGATGTTTGTAGGCAAGCCATTTCCTTATTTGAAAGTCAGATAGTGTATCATAAAAAAGGGAGGTAAAGTTAGTGCCCAAATGTTAGGGACAAGCCTGTGAGCTCTCTATGAAGAGATTTTTCATGCTCCTGGCCAAAACTGTGAAACATTTGAAACGTGTCTGTTACTGGAATTTGGAAAGGGATAAAGAATAAAACATAATTTATTCTAAGAGAAGAAACTATCTTCTTCCCAAAGCCAGCTTTTGGGGTTCATAAACTTCCTCTAAGTGAAATCATTATCAGTTGGAAAGAAAGGAATTCAGGGATGTAATTTGAAAGAAGATTTTCCCATTTGTTCAAGGAAAGACTCACAGATCAGAGCTATTACCATGCTTCAGACTTGAGAAGTAGGTTGCTTATTTTAGGAGAAATGATGGGTTCAAAACTTATTCCAATCTACTCCTATTTAAAAATGTAATACCCTTGGATACAATTTTGAAGAGTTATGCATGGATAAAACCTATGCCTCCTCAGTTCATATTTACATATTTATACAAAGAGTACATTTAGTATCTGTACCTTTCTCAGCACAAGTTTGGGGTTTGTTTTATTCATAATGTTCAACCTCCCATTTTCAGAGTCTAGTTTTGAATACCTTTACCAGATTATTCCGACATCCACTCTAAAACAGAAACTTTCCCACTGATTTCAGTGACCTCAATGCAGATATGTGAAATGTGTTCTTAATTAATTTACCCCCCTCAGTGTTATGCTTTTAGCTGGTTTGTTCTTCCTGTGACCAAATACTGTCACTTGGTGGAACTGCAATATTTAGCGGTGCTAAATCATCATCTATTTGTCCCACTGGGTGGGACTAATTGCCAATCACAAAATAGAGGGCAGCTGCCGCGAGGCAGATTGTTACAAGATACTGAAAGTAAAGTAGTGGAAACAAAGTATTTTGTTCAAGTCCATGCCCAGCTTTCAGGAATAACAATCAGAAATGTAAGGGCTCTTTGTCAAAAAGAAATACAGGAACAAAGACTCTTAGGCTTGTGCGGTTTCTATGAACAAAAAATTTAAGGTTGTTTCAAAGCACTTATTTGATTTTTTTTAATCTTTTCTTTGCAGCAATTTACCTTTGGTGATTTACAAATACTTTGAAAGGAAAGCTTTTGTTAAGTGAATTAACATTTCTGTTACTTCTGAAGATTTACAGAACGAATGGTCAAAGTGGAGCACAGTTATGAGCTAGTGTGAGCACTTGGGTAAGATAATGCACTCCCAGTGTGTAGGTTTGAGAATTCATTATTTTTACTGTTAGAAATGTGCTTTTTATTTCTGCTCTACCTCCCTGGTTCCTGTTACCAGCCATTAAATCTTGCCACATTCTCTGCTAGTCAGGTGGAAGGCGTCTCTGTTATCAGATTTCCACTTCCTAGACTTCAAGGCACTAAAAGGTTTGGAGGAAGTCATCCCTTTGTCCTTCCTTTGATATGTTAAGTAGATGAAGCACCTGAAAAGTGTCTCTAAGATACATGTTTCCTCCTCTACAATCCTTCAGCTTTTTTCCTTCCTCTAATATACCAGCCCTTTTTTCACTCTAGATGTCAGAATGGGGAACTGGGGTGGTGATATAATTTCCTCTTAATGTGATATTCCTTAGAGCATTCAGTTCAATGACTACAATTCATCATTAGGCTTTTCTGATTAGCTGGTGAACTATCACCCCGCCCCCTTCAAATGCTTTGCATCATTATTTCTTTGAAGTTTATAATTCTTTTCCATAGTTAAAAATTATGTTTCTCGTTTCTTTGCTTGACTTTGTATTTTGCTCTCACATAACACTTGAGTTCAGACAACCAAACAGACTATTATTTATCATTATTTACTATATCCATAAATGTCTCTGAAATTTATACACTTCATTTATACCTATGCTACTTCTTCTTCAAGATTGCTGGTTCTGAAATTAAATCTAAATCTAAGATACCCCAAAAGAAATACACTCATCTCATTGAGATTCCTCTCCCACCACTAGCTGTGTTTTAGAAACTGAGAGCAAGCTTTGAATCCATCTGCTGATTATAGGCCCCCTCCACTTCTTAAATGAAAACATTATCTAGCATTATGCTTCTGCAAAACTCCAACTATATTGAACTATATTGTATAATTCATATTACATTTATCAGCCAAACTTATAACTTCAGTTGAGATGCTCAAATATTTAGCATTCATTTCTTAAACCTTGCCATCAAAACTGAAGAAAATCAGATTTATATTTGTATTTCTTCAGATAAAAATCAAGATGGGTGGAAAAATCCCAATAATGAGCAATAAACTATCTTTTCAGGCCAGAAAGTACATTACCTCTTGGGTTTTTTTCAGATGGTTTTGGCAGGTGATTATTTTTGTTCTTGCCATTGGTTGAACCCTACAAATTCTCTCCATCATCTTCTATCTAATGAGTCCATTTATCTCTAGTTTAACTAATTGAAAGTGCTCCTTTCCAGAGAGAAATTTTCCTTTTTCATATATGATAAAAATTGGTTTATGATAGGCCCAAATTATGACCATTTTTTGCTATATACTATGCAATTCATAGACATTAAAAATTTAAGATGAGGTTTAATTTTTCTTCTTAAAAAAATATAATTGCATATCTATTCAACCCCACTACTATGAGACTCACAGTTTTATTTTAGATGTACCAGAAAATAACTACTCTATTCTCATAGGGGGAAAATGATAGAAGATCATTTGATAAAATATCTCAAATAGTTTAAGATTTGCAGATGATTTAAGGTTTTCAAGTCAACACAATGTCTGCAAGAGACCTGCAAATCCAAATGTGGGTTTGTGTTTTTGGGGTTTTTTTCCATTGCAATCTGAACATGCGTGATGACCCCAAATTTATATAATTTTCTCCAGCTGAAAATTCTGAGCTGATGAACATCCTTGGAATTTATTTGCTGAGTGCAGTCAGCTGGCAACATGGAATAAGAGAAAGCTTCATGTACTTCCTGCACTTGAAGTGCAAATGGAGGAATTGCATGAAGTCGAGATATGTGGGTATGTTTGTGTCTGTGTTTACCTACGTGATCAGGTGTTGTAGACTTGTGATCCAAACAACAGCATTACCATGGCTTGTGGCAGGCCAAGGGCTTTACAATAATGCAGCAAAGCCTCAGAACTAGGACTTGCCAGGCTTGATTTGTCTTGGCCTGACTGGATCTTTGCTTCAGCTTGTTTAGCTAACAGCAATTTTCTTGCTCCTAGGCAACTGATACCTATTTTCTTAGCTTTAGTTTAGCTTTTTATGATTGTGGGCTGCAATAAGTGTCAACTGTTCTGGTGCATTTTTGCAACTAATCAGTGATAACCAGCAGCAGTTATTCAGTGCACAAAGAAGTAGTTGTGGCCTTAGAATAATGATTTGTTGTAGAGGAATGTGAGCATAGGATGAGAGCAGAGTCCTTGCAAGCGTGGGAACAGTACAAATTCAGAGGCCCTGGCATGATAAATAATTAATCAGCTCTCAATTATTAATCATCAAAAGATTGAAACCTCGGAATATTGTTAATTTTAAATGGTTTTTAAGCATAGCAAGGAGAATAAAGAACAAGTGTCTAACTCACACCAGTAAATTAATCAGTAACACCATCTGAGGACCAATGGAGGGAAGAGCACAGTGTGCCAGTGTATAAAAATATCAGAGCTGAAGTGGGGAGGAAGCAATACTCACTATCTATATCATGCTCTTCCCAGACAACATGGGACATTGACAGGTCCCCAGAAATCCTCTCCCCTTTATCCTCCTCCTCCTCCTCCTGAAGGTAGATCACACTGGCTGCATTAGTCTCAGAGCCCAGAAGAACAGTGGTGGGGTGAATAAAACATGAGTAAAAGGGGTAGGGGTTACATGCTCAAAGGAATCAGGAATTGTGTGTACCTACCAATTTTAACTGTGCTGTTAACAATTGCTATACTACAAAAATTAGGTCGTTTTGACTGTAAATTGTTGTGACTGGATTTCTTGCATTTTTCAGAAATCAAAGACAAAATCAAGTGTGGTTTTAAGAGATTATTTTTTACTACCCAAGTCTTAAAAAAGAGAAGTATGTTTCATTGAAAGACATTCAGTGAATTCTCAGCCTTAGCCTTATTTGTAAATCATATCAAAGGGTTGAACTTTACACATCAATACACTAAATTACTGACTCATCTACCCTTAAGAAAATAAAATCTCTAATATCTTCTTCACATTTCCCTATTATACCCACATTCCATTTACTTGGAATTTACACCATGATACCTCCTGCTGCTCCTTCATGTAGCTCCGACCAAAGCTGAGGTTTGTTTTGCTCCATCTTGTCCCATTAGTCCCTTCCCTAATGGGTGTGTAGTGGTGTGATCCTGGCTGGATGCCAGGTACTCACAAATGCCCATTTCCCTCTGCAGCTGGGCAAGGAAGAGAAAATACAGTGAAAGGTTCATGGGTTGAGATAAGGGCCATGAGAGATCACTCACCAAGTATTATCACCAGATTAAACTCAAGGATGTTGATTTAATTTATTTCTAACAAAATCAGAGGAGGATAATGTGAAATAAAAGAAATATTAAAAATGCCTTCCTATCACTCCTCTCTCCTTTCCAGCTCTACCTCCTCCCCTCCAGCAGGGCAGGAAGACAGGGAACAGGGTTATGGTCTGTTCACCATGCACTGTTCCTGCTGCTGCTCAGGGAGAGGAGTCTTTCCCCTTTTCTGGCTTGTGGTCCCTCCCACGGGAGACAGCTATCCACAAACTTTTCCAAAGTGAGTCTATTCCATGAGCAACAGTTCTCCACAAACTGCTCCAAAATGGGTCACTCTTCCTCGGGGTGCAGCTCTTCAACACGGGTTTCCCATGGGGTCACAAATCCTACCAGGAAACTTGCTGCACTGTGGGCTCCCCAGTCCTTGGGCTTCAGGTCCCTGCCAGGAGCCTGCTCCAGCATGGGCCTCCCACATGGTCACAGCCTCCCTTCAGGAACCCACTGCTCCAGTGTGGGTCTCTTCCATGGGCTGCAGGTGGATCTCTGCACTCCCGTCTTGGCCGCTGGCAGGTCCATCCCGGAGCTGGCTGGACACTGGGTTTGCTTCTGGCAGCTTCTCACAGAAGCCATCCATGTAATCCCCCTGCTACCAAAACCTGGCCACACAAACTCAATAGAGTATTATTAAATCCTTTATGTCATGAATTGTTGACTGATGCCCTCCAAACACTAAAACAATTTAAAGAAGGTTTCTGGGTTTAGTTTAGCAGCCATACACTTTACTGACAAACTAGATGGTTTAACCTGTGTGGCAAAAATCCCCRACATCTGATGTTTCCAGTAATGTATTTGCTTTTCAGTCTTTCTATGACCTTGGGCCAATAATTTAATCAGAAATACGCCAATTCTGGCATTTCTATTCTCTCTTACATTAGGAAGGCAAACTGAAACAAACATGAGTTAAAGGCAGGTGAGCCCAAAAGAATCACCTAAATAATTATTGACTTTGCTTCTAGGTACAGATCTCCATAAACATTGTCTTCTCTGTGATTAATTTCTCTGTTTGTCAGCGATACTGTACATTTGCAGCACCAGAGAGGCCATTCACTTAGATCTATAAGAATTATTGCAAGGACTCATTCATCACTTAGATTTGCAAGTTCTGCAGCTAGCCTTTTTTCAGCTCCCTTAACCCTCTCCCTGATCCATTTCTGATTTTATGGAGTTYGTGCTGAGCCTGAAAATTCCCTCCGAGCCCAAGGAGTCCTGATGAAGGCATTTCACTGGTYGGGCATCCATTCTGCTCTATCATCACAACTGCTCTGGAGAGACAGTGATTGTGTGCTGCTCCTTCAGTCCTGGTGGCAGGCTGGCCCAGGAGGGCCACAAAGCTGCAGTTTATACAAGGCTGTTAGCAGATTCTCTAGCTGGCATTAGGAAAGAAAATCAGAGAAGTGCTCTAGTTGTGTTTGTGAAATCATATGGATGATATCTCAGATTGAACCAGAAAGAAAAGAGTGTGGGGGTGGACATGTGGTTGTCTGGGAATCCAGGCAGAATGACTGCCAAAACAGCAAATTAACATCTCTGTGCATTAATCTGGCACTATCCATCCAAAATGCCATCAAATAACTCAGTATGAATTGAYAAAAAACCCCATATCTCCTCATCACTTAGAGGCACACAAATCAGAATTACTGTTCGTGAAAACTCACAACAAGGGAGAGAAGAGAATGAGATGGAAAACACATAAATCAGAAACTAAACCTTCTCATAGAAAGAAAAAAATTACCAACCCTTCCCCCCTCATCCTCCCTTATTTGGAATTTTTTCACCATGGATTCAAAAGTGTAATGATTTTTTCAAAGTCTGCCTGTGTCTATCAGATATARGGAAGAGGAACCACTCCACAATCAACATCACTGATTTCTGTTACAGGGTATCTGATATAAGTTATGTTTCCATTCTATTAGTACAAAAATTATTACAAGAACAGGAGTAATAAATGCACTAAGACCATTAAAGTTGTCTATGAATAGTCAGAGCAGATATAAAAGGCTATACATGCTGAGGAAATAATTTCTTGAGAGTTACACTCTGAACTCAAGTAATTTATTTTTCTAAGAGCTTTGAAGTACTATACTAATGTTAAGCTGTACTAATTTGACTGCTACYCCTCCTTTGACTTAATTATTTCACAGCCATAAGCACAAAACCTCTAATAATTAAAAATAATTTATTAATCTGAATTTTGTGCTCCAAGAAAGACCTTGTAACTCCACAACTTCCTATTTCATTGTCCAAAACAAAAAAAAAAAATTTCTTTCAAATTTCATTTTATTATCCTACTCCTTTTTTTCCTGTCTGGTAGCTGCTACAGTCTACAACACTCTCTAAAAAAGTTTAATGTGTGAGAAACCTTTATTGTAGGGCTCAGTTCAATGTGCAGTAGATGAAGGAGGGGCAGATTTGAGGGGAAAGTGTTGKTTAAAATTGACAAAAAAATAATGTGCATAAAAAAAGAATAAAAAAATCCAAATAAAAATCTTGAACAAGTATGTTTCCTATTCCCTAGACTGTATGAGCATCATGGGATATGACTGACAGTCTGCATTATAAACTAYTCACAGCAGAAAAATAAACTGTACTAAAAAGTTAATAATTAATTTGGATTTGGCCTTGAGAGATACTGAGACCCTTTCATAGTTGCAATTGTTTTCCTGACCCCATAATCTCTCTGAAGGAGACCTCTCTCAGTGCAACAAACTTTTAAGGTATGCCATACACAAGATTAGATCACTGAATATTAATTAAAATTGTTAATTAAATTTTAAACATCTTACGAGTCTTGAAATATCCAGAGAAAAGTTCTGTGAGTTGCTACTCAGCAATAAATGCTGCTAACAAGGTCAGGTAACAGGGAAAGTTATTGCCCAGCTCAATCTAAAGTGAGTSTAAACATGGTCATCATGCTAAGCCTAACAGTCTCGGGGAGTTTGATGGGTCACTGGGCCAAATATAGATTGTTTAGAATTTTGTACTGTTTCAATAACTGAAAAATAAAATCTTAATTTTGAAGTTGTAAAAGTAATGAAAGATTGAATCTAAGCTGACACCATACGTAACAGAAATTTTTTCGTGGGAAAGTAATTTTCATTAGAAACAAGAAAAATTATTTTCCTTGAGAAGTATCCTCATTAGCAAATAATTTTTTTTAAATTTAAATTTCCCCATAGTTTTTTTTCTTTATGAACCTTAATTTGTTTGGTATGGGTCTCAGAAATAAGACAGAGGGAAAATTAAAGAAAAAAAAAAAGGAGGGATGATGATAGTGGAAAAAGAAAACATTTCTAAAGCACTGTCATGACACTCCTATCACTCTGTGTCTTACATAGGAAAAATTACTGAAAGAGTTTACTCTACATTACCAGGTTACTTTTAACCCAGCCTTTTTACTTTTGAGTGAAAACAATAATTAGTGTCTCTAAGCCACTCCAGGAAGGTGATAATCATAGGCATCTCCAGACTCTTAATACTACTTTAAATTAGTGTTACAGATGGAGTCATGCCAATCAAGTCTAAATAACCGAAAAGCTTCAAAATCCAAGCCTTTTTATAATGGCAATGTATTCTTTTAATCAAAATAAAAGAAAAAATCTTATTCAGGCCACTGAACCAGAAATAAAACAAATAAAGCACAAAGACTATTTAAAAAGCAAGTGTAGTTTGGCATACCACGATGTAAGCTAAAATATGCTGTACTGAAAGAACATTGTTTTCCACACCAGTGACATTTTTCTTGCTTCTTAGATGATATGCACTGAAAAGCACATTCAAATTCTGAAGCTGTATTTGTTTTGGAATACACAGACTAATAAGGCAGCAGTGCATTTAGAGGCCTAGCCAGAGCAATGCTTGTATCGGTGGGTAACCAAAGGAACTCTTGGCCTCAGTTCTCTCTATAACTCTCAAAATCAGTCCAGAAAGCCAATTTTTATTGGTACAACTTCAATCAAAGTAAATAAGATAGATGTAAGTATAATAGGTTAGTGAAAGGCATACTGTGACTTAAACCTCCACAGAAGTCAGAGTATAGAAGCCTGAATGCATTCAAAATTTGCTACAAGTGATCTCTGACTATGCTCAAGGGAAGAGAAAACCAGAACGACAAAGGACATATTTCACCCCCAATGAAAATATGAAGAGGTGTCTTTGTGTTCCAGGGCATACATTCCTTGGCAGTGGTCTAGAAGATTAGTGGCATGAGAGAACCACTACTGAAATACAAATGTAGAATAGAGTGAATCAAGATGTTTAGAGGAGTCTGTTCAAAACAAGATCAAATTTAAAGGCAAGAATAAATTTTTTTTTTCACCAATCAGGTAGGGGTCAGGTCAGGGCTGGGGTTCAGTCAAGAATCAAAAAAACAAAKCTTGGGTCCATACAAGCTCCTTTGGGTGAGATTTCTGACACGATTTAAAAGTCACATTCTGGAACGGATGTCCATCTTTCTGGATTTGAATCTGAATTAGAAAGAAAAGCAATTTCTAAATCAATTTTTTATTATAGAAAGGAATGACTCAACAAATGTGTGTCAGTGCACTTAGTCAGACTATATTATATCCTCTGAGGATATGGTTCAGGGAGAAATCAGACCTTTAACATGCAAAGATCAAGCTTGAAGTCACACACAGGGTGTTCACAAAAAGCAACACTTAATTAATTACTTCAGAGTATTTCATAGGTCTATATACTTTTCCACTGGCCATAGTCCAAATTGGAAAACTGATGCAGAGATGATTGTTATGAAGTAAAGAATATGAAACCTTCATTGGCAGTAGACTACTGAAAAGACAGTAATTCATTCTTGGAGMAGCCTGGAAAAGTTTGTCTCTATTCTGGACACATTTTGTTTATGTTACAAGACAGTTACATTTGAGGGAACCTTTACAAATTTGTCTTGAAAGTGGATGGGTTTTTTGAAGTGCCTGCAGGAGACAGCTCAGTATGATAAATCTGGTTCAATATTGTTGATCTCTAAAGGTACTGTGGCTGCTATTCTCACATGAGACGTTTAAGAGGTGCTTTAGAAATGTGAAATTATCAAAATGCTCATTTCCTGGTTAGTTTTGCGCCACTGCACAGCTGTGCTCAATTAGGCAGACATTTGAAAAACAGCAGGGAAAAAATAAAAACCACCCAAAAAACAAACAGCAAAAAACCCCAATGCATTTTTTTAGCCATTGCATTCTTAATTTACACAAGTAAAAGCCTAGGATAAGTCATATTAGAAAACAGAATACATCAACCTCCCTCTGCAGTTAAATGTATTTTGGGGAGAAAATTTGATTTTTTTTTTTTTCCAATTCCTCATGTCATTATTTTCTAAACCTAAAGAACCATAGTGAAAGTGGATAACAAAATTTCTTGTCCTCTAGTAACATTAAAAGGACACACTCAAATTCCAGGTATATTATGCTGGACAGAAAGTCTAAGATTCATGATCCCCACCTTAAGTTTTTCACAATTTGCAACAGATTTGTAATAGATGATGAGAGGGAGAGAAACAATGAGATAGTTTTTCCATTAGACAACCTGTTCTGAAATATTTTGGGATATCAGCCTGAAGTTTTATTTACTCTGGTCTCAGCATTTAGATTTGTCTTCAACTCCTGTTGATTTCTTCTGGCTTTTGTGTATCTAGATCTATCTATTCTGAAAAAAATTAAAAAGCAGAAGAAAAACACAGTCAGAAAAAATAAAAGGAGAGAAGAAAAAATTTGGAAAAAAGTTATTGGTGAAAACAGAAAAAAATCTCAAAACATTTCTAGAGCTTAAGACTGCTTAACACACACAGGTATTACTACTCTGGTATTTCTTTCTGCAGGTATTACTACTCTGGAATCTCATGTGTTGGTCTTATTTTCTATGAGAGAGAGAAATATGAATGTATCTATTCCTATAATCTCATTTATTTTATGGCATTGCAAACAAATTTCTAGGAACAATGTTCCAGTTAAAAGTGTTTTACTATGTAATGACATATAATTTTGGGTTGTGACTTTTTGTGGAAAACATTAAGAGACATACATGTCTGCAAAGTGAAAGGGTACTTTTCTTGTACCTTCTAGTTTTGAGCTAGAGTTACTTGTTGCCTGCTCAAAGGCAGCAAAACAAAAAAGATATTGCCTTGCTTCGGAAAAAAGAGCAAAGCTAAATGGGATTGTTCTGCTACTTCATGTAGTGGTCTTCACATTCCTGTGCTGGCACTTTTGTCATGCTGCTTTGAAGAAGCGAACAGGAAAGCAACTGTCTCATGAGATATAGAGGTACAAACCCCTGGCTGCCTGAAGTCATATAATAATCATACTACATCTCTGTAATGTCAAATATCTGTCAGACTTTATAAAACATTGCAGTCAGTTTGTCCAAATTCCACTACCAGTATTTGCTGATGATTCATTCCCAGTTAACAGAGAGAGGGGAAACAGCAGCTCCTGCAGAGGAGATGTCTACTCTCCCTGTTTAACAGGAGGGGGGAGCACATTTTCTGTAGACTGTTGTTTTCTCCCAAATTGAAACCTGTCACAGCCACATAGCAGTTTCASTGAGATGGATCCAATGTAGAAGAAAGGAGATGCTGACACAGCTCTACCCATTTTGCCTAATTTGGTGGTGATATTTGTTAGTTTCATATAATACACAAGGATCTTCAAGCAGAAAGAAAAATAAATGTTGTTCTGATCAGTTATGCTGTACACTGACAACATGGAGGATAAAACAACTTCTTTACACAGAAGTAATTTTTGTCATCAGATGGTCAGATACTTGATAAAAGAAGGAGGAAGCTTGTATATTGATCGATTTCAACAKAGCAGTCACGAAACACTGCTAGTTCTCATTCTGAATCAGAAGACATACCTGAAAGTTTTCAAATCCCATTAGGTTTATATGTAGTTTGTCTATAATTCTATTTGAAGAAATAATGGAAAAATCAAATGATGAAAACTGGTAGAAGATGGAAAACAGAATAACACAATATGCATCTCATCAAGATATTGGAGACCACTGCATCCTTGTACTAACTGATCCTTTCTTGCATAAATATCTCCTAAAATGACTCAAATAACTATTTCAGGAAAATAAGATCCATCCATGTGTTAGCAGATGCTCGTATTTCACACTGTCCTCATGGCTAGTCATTCCTTTCCCCTGTCCCCGCCACCACTTTCCATTTTTCATATTCCTTCAAAAAATCTCGTGTGGGACTTCATAAATTATATCTTTTTTACCTAAGGAAAGTCCGACTGGAGTGAGTGGATCAGTCTGTTGAAGTGGCACAAGAGCCATGTCTGCAACCAAGCTCACTAATGTAGCAGTGAGGTTTCTCCAACCAGGCTCAGTGCAGGATGCTGACCAAAGCCTTGTGAGAAGGGGTGCATGGGCTGCAGCCAGGGGAAGGCCCAATGAATGGCAGGAGGAAGCAGGTTCTCATGCTTCCACTATGAAAACAGCTGCCCTGCGAACTCCCTCAAATACCTGCAGCCACACAGCACAGGAAAAGAATGGCAAGAATAAGTCCATGTACAGCTGCAGATCTGTGAGCTCCTTTGGAAGGAACAGATGTGGTGGGGTAACCTGTGCCACAGGAGTGCTGTGTTGGATAAGCAGGAGCTCTTCAGAAAGGAGGAAAAGATGCATTTTGAGCAATGCAGCTGGTTGAATTCAAGGAGATTTGTCTGGGAACTTAGGAGATGCAAGACACAAGAATTAGAGGACAGGCTGACGCAGGTGACATCAATAGTGACTTTATGAAAGACAACAAAGCTGCTGAAAGGATTACACATAAGGACACTTTTTTTCACCATAAGGGTGATAAAATATTACAACAGTTTCCCTGAGAGGATGTGGAATCTTCTTCCCTAGAAATATTCTGAATAAAACTGATCAAGGCCCTTAACAGCCTGCTCCAAGTTGGCATGTCTTTCAGAGGGGACTGGACCAGATATCCAGCAGTAGCCTCCCATATAAATTATTAATTTCTTTTATGAATTAATGCAGATATATACAGGGGCTCAGGGGGAAATGAAATAGTTAAATATTTGTCATAGCTGCAGAGCAAGTTGTTCCTTTGGTGTCTTTCTTATTTGTTACTCTGGATCGTGATGTGTTGCTTCTGACGCATTCACCTCTCCCAGCAAGAAATCTGCAATTTKCTTAATCTTATTCCAAGTGCCTGATTACAAGCCTTAATCACTCAGCAGGCCTGACCGTAATTAGTATCTGAGGATCTTTCCTTTGAGAATTGTGAGAAATGGCAGATTCAGCAATCTAAAAAATATCTTCAAAACAAAATATGATTTAATCTTAACAATARGAAGAAGGTAGAGCAAAAGATAGTTCTATAAATCTATAATTATGTGTAGATGACGTTCAATTAATGAGATGTGAACATCCACATTGTTTATGTCTGAGATAATGTATCCAGAAACTCTTTATTATTAGGACACTATTTCAAATAAAAGGAAAAATCTAGGATTAATGATATTTATTTTAATCCAAAACTGCCTGTAACTCTCCAGTGATTATGTGGAAAGAAATATGCCAAGGGCAACTATTTTACCTACAGACACTGACACTGTAAATGTCTAAATTACATTAAATAATTCCCAAGTTTCAATTCTTGCTCATCTCGCAGCCTGGGTTCTAATCTACATCTATAAACTTGCACTTTAGCCTTTTTTTCCCTGAAGTCTTCTCCTTTTATTTTAATCCAAGTTTTCCGTTTTCTGCTCCATTTCCCGATCCTGGCTAAACCAAGTGCGTCAACTGGTAGGAATGTCACAAGTTCAGGTATAGACTGATGGAGCTGCAATATTCTGAAGTGTTTCTAAGAAATGAATATAAGGATTGTAATATACACTGTTTACAGAGCCAATTTCCTGACAAACGTGCTCTGTAGATGCATGAAGTAAACACCACAACAATCYTGTTAAGCCATAGCATTCATAAAATATTTACATGCAGCTTTGAATTTGTCACAATACTTTAAATATTTAAAGCATTATCACTGGTAACTTGGAACCACGGCAGTACTTCGCACCCAGACTTCTCATTTCAAACTTTCTGCACACTTTGCCATATGTTTTCAGCAACTTTTGACAAGTTTCTGCACAATTTTTTCATCTAGTAAGAGTGAATTTTCTTCCATTAAACAGAAGTTAAAAGCAAGGCTTCTGAAAACAAGGCCTGCAAGAATCAATCTTCCATGAGATGCTGTAAAAGAGTGCGGTTTATTCAGCTCATTTTACATGAAACATCTAGTAGTGTTGCAATACAATTTTAAACAAATTTTATGCACGCTCCTCACAGAAAGAGAATGAAGGGAGGATGCCAAAAATGTTCAGGCRAGCTTGAGAAAGAGCAAATGGAGATATCTGTTTATGACTTTGAAACATGATCATTTTCTGGACCATTGGACAAGGCAGTAAATAGAAATCAGGWAGCAGGGGTAACAGTGGGAAAAAGAGCACAACTGAGAAACAATACTACATTCTAATCCTGTTTCACTCATAATTATGATTTTATGAGATCAAACTTTGATATTCTGTTCATTTACCAAAGTTTTCCAACATTCATCATTTTGTGGGAACTGAGGGAGAATGCAGTTAATCCATTTAATTCATTGCCTAAAAACAAGGAACAAGATCTTAGATGCAGGGGGTGTGATTCTCTTGTTTTCCCTAAGAATTCAGAGACAAGTATGTGCAGAGGGCAAAGAAATTATGTGGAAATCCCTCTAAAATGTTGTATTTCTCTCAGTGTATGAAGTAAAAATTCCACATAAAATAAGCCATGTTCACTTCAAAAATTTATTCCAGGTTTCTCTGCAGTTTTTCTCAGCAAATGTTTTATTTCTAATTGGAGGTCTGTATAACACAATGATACACACATATCCTGTTGGGTGAAGTCTCAAGTCACAACTGTAGAGAACAGCTGTGTTCTCTGTCATTTCTACTCAAAGATCTTTAGAGAAAATAAAACCTCAAAACACAGTAAGTCCCTTTCTCTTTGTGCTTCATCTCTACTGTATCTCTGCAAACACAGAAGTCACTATCATTTTCTTATCTCTTTTCCATTTTTAAAGCCCTGGAAAATCTAACCAAAATTCATGTCTGGGGGTCTGGCAACCTCTGCAGAAACCTGTTCATTACCTTTAAAGTCTTTGATCAGACCCAGCAGTTTATATTGCCTCTTTTTAACACAAGTACTTGTAGTGATGACAGCTCCCAGTCAGAGCCAAGACTCATAAATCATGAAAGGATTTTGTTTAAATACGACCATTTATTTTTCTTGGCCTGTTAGTTGTTGCTCATATTCAGCAAGAGTCAGAACATAGAGGGTAATACCCMAAAAAAAAATTAATCTTAATGCATATACGTCTATCRATATAAAGCCTCTTATTTTCCGTAAGATAAAGAGGTTGTACAACAAMAAAAAAAATAATTTGGAAGGCCTTCTCTCCATATATTAGTGCCTTATTTTGRGAAAAAGAAAGCACAACATAGCATAACATTTTCAGTGGGGACCTTACTATATATTGAGTCTGAAGAGGAATGCATAACCCTTATTCCCTTTGCTCTCTGGTCTTCATTTACAAGTAATACATCTTGATTAATGCCCTTACACAATGCATCTTGTATACTTCAGAGAAATGGAGTTTCATCGGAAGGAAAGAACTCTTTAAAAGMAAATCATGTCATTTGTGACAAAATCTCTGAAGAAGGATGGCAGCCTATGGCTRCAGTCTGCTTTTCCACTGGGTGTTATTATTACTGCTCCAACGTCAAGAGCAGAACTGCACTCARCAACTCTTTCTTCAAATAAAGAGACATCTACAAAGGCTCAATCTTTGCACTAGCTTTTTTAACCAATGGAAAAAAGGAAGAAAGAAAACTTCACTCTGCTATTGCAAGAGTCCACTCTATTCACTCAGACTTTCAATGGAGTACACAAGCACTCAACTTACTTTTCCCACCAGCTAAGAAGAGAAGGGCACTTTCAGGAAGAATAGAAACTCCCTGTTTATGATACTTTTGAAGCTTTCCACTTATGGCTAACAGCAAGCAGATGCAGTAAAAAAAGGACTGCTAAATGGAATCCTAGGTGCAGTATTGTTTTGCTCATCAAATCAAATTGCAATGACTTTGAGTTGTACAATTCATGCATCATCCAAAGACAAACACTCAGGGACAAACACACAGCTCTTAAAAATGTGTGGAAACGTATATAGAAAGTAGCCTAAAATATTGCAGAGCCAAATTCCATCACAGTCAATATGAGCTGTTCTGTTTAACTTTGGTTGCTTTTGCATCAGGCTCTTTAGTCAGTTTTGAACTGCAGTACTTCCTCTCTTTTTCTCTCATTCCCGTGAAACAACACATCACAACAAAGGTTAAAGAGATGGTTTCAAGTTTGCTGTATCCACCCATCAAATATTTCACTTTCTTATAATAAAATGAAGACAAAACTATCCATAACCTGAGTCAAATCAGATGTCTTATTAGTCAAAAAACTCACCGAAAACAAGTGTTTCAACATGCAAACAAATCTGTCTTCAGGAAAAGTAAAAGCAATTATATGTGAAAACCACCCACAAAAGAGGCTGGTTAGGTTCTCATAAGAATTTACACAAAAGAATAGGTGAAATGGTGCTCAGTCTTGATGCAGGAAGGTAACTGCAGTAATCAGCAGCAGTGCATCAGCTGTTTCTGGTGAGTAAAAAAGTCCTTGTGGACTTACGTGTAGCATGCTGCAGAATTGACAAGGCTACAAGGTTGCTTGTTTAGTTTTCCAGCCCAACACAGGTCATTGCTGGAGGCACAGTATAATACCAGACCAGCTGTTTTAGAGTAGTGATTTGTAATGACGAAGATTTCACTCGCTGAAGAGTCAGCTTTTTAGAGCAGAAAGTCTACTTTGTATAAGCACCTCATAAAAAATCATGGCCCTCTTTTTCTTTCATGGCAAATGACAGGTTAATCTTCTCCTTTATTCTTGTCTCTTGTTCATATTCCCTGTGACTTTGATATAAGACTGTTGTTTTGTTGTGGCTCTGTTTTTAACATATGCTTCCGTTTACAATGCAGATGGCACATTGATTTAGTGCCAAGATTTTTTATATGTGTACTTCTATTTATGTCTACATACACACTGCAATTGACATTACAAATGAATAAGAAAAATGAGGGATATGTTATATCTTTCAAAACGCAAAGTAGAATTTTCCATTTTTCCACCTTGAAGTGGGGAATCTACATCATAAAGTCATTCTGAAACAGAGATTAATTCTAATTAGGATCCAGAGTAGAGTGAAAAAAAAGTATCAATAAATGACTCCACTTCTTGTAGTGATTTGTTTTAGCTTGGAAAATACTGTTTGGTTTGCACCGGAGTTTCATTATATAATGTAAGATAGGAAAGAAAACAGTCACAGGCAAAGCAACCAAATTGTCACAACCAAAGAATGACTTAAAAATCTTGTCCTTCCAAGAAGGATGATTTCATAAGAGATTCAGAGTTTATATTCTTACAAAATACCTGTGAATATGGCTGACTGTGAAATGTCTATTCACCTTCAAGCACCRAAGCAGGAACTGTTGTACTTAAACAGTTCACTCCCTCATAATGTGGACAGTGAGAAAATCTAAATCACCCCTGTATGATTTTTCAAAATTCCTCATTAGCTTTTAACCAAAAAAATAAAAGTGTGTTTGATACAGTTAATTCTCGACTTATAATGTCTCAGCTGTCCTTGAGTGACATGCAAATAAGAGTACTTTTATCCATAGACTTAGCATACATCCACAAGTTACCACTCTGCAAACAAAAATCACAGGATGATGAAAAYAAGCTGTAGCTGTACTAAACACTTATTTAGGTACTTTTTTCAAAMGGAATTTATCAATCCTGGTAATATTTGAAAAAAAAWATATTATTACAAACACCTGCTATAGTATCTAATTCAGTCCTCAGGTAAACTAATTAAGCACTCAAACCTCAAATTTCCTCCTGCTAATGGGCTCTTGGGCTTCTCAACACAGTCTCAAATAGCTTTAGTTAACACAAAGCTGTCCTTTTTCTGGCTACAGTATGAAAATTAAGATAATAACAGAATATTTTATTCAGAATATTTTATTCAGAATATTTTATTCCACTGCTAATTTTTGTAACAGTTTTAATTCTGTGTGTGGTATAGTGCAACTCCTATCTTGCCACAGCTTCAGCAAAAGAGAAACTGCCTGTCCTTTTTACACATCTGTTCTCTGAGTTTGGAAGCTTATTCAACATGAAGTTATTATTTCTGTCTTACAGATTTCATCCCTCTTGTTTTGACAAAAAATCCAATGAGAATTAGCAAAAGATACAGTGAATTCAGAGATTTTCCATGGGCTGAATCAGTCAGCAATTAAATAAATGTCTTGTAAATCCTATGTCTGCCCAGGAGATGCACAAGCCATCAATTCTCCTTTGCCTACATGTGGATCAAGGCTGCTGCACACAAGATCTGTGAGCATCAGAACCTTGTCCTGAATGCAGCAGAAACTAAAAACAAAATCAAAARTTAGGAGTACTGTAAATCCATGAGTCATTCACACACAAGTGTTTTATTTTTGAGATCCTCTGTCAAAAAAACTCTGCCAAGTTTCTCTTCTGGAGGATGTGTATGTAACACTTGCTATTCTTTATTTTCAGTGTTACTTAAAAAGATCAGTCTGAAAATAGAGTGGGATTGCAAAAGACAACTAAGAAGAAAACAAGGAAAAGAAGGAAAAGAAGAAAAGATAATTGCTTTTGGACAGCATCATATCAGTAGAGGGAGAAGAGATTTAATGAGCACAAAAAGATCATGACCTGCATCTCCTCTAATGCCTCTAGATTCCATTGCTATGAGCGATTCATAATCTGGAAGAAATGCTTTAATTTAGTGTTTCAGCAAATTCTGAGCATTTAATGAAATTTCTTGTCAGAGAATGGAACCATGAGTCTAGTCTTTGAACAAACAAGTTAATATTACAATTATTTAGTTGTTTTCACTAYTTGGTTGTATGTTTTCCTAGAAATCTCACAGCAAATGAAATCTCTCTTATAACAAATCAAGTTTTTCTGTAAAGAAAGTGAGAAACTCTTGTTATGTGCAGCTACCCATTCCTTAAACCTGTAAAAAAACCAAAACTTCAGATTTTTGCAATTTGTCTCTATGGCGGTCTGATTGCACCTTTTCAGGATCCCTCTTCTCTAGGGACCTACATTAAGGCTCTCCTCATCAGCAGATCTTAGGATGCTCGTCTCCAGTATAAGGTGCTACACCTCACATCCCAAATCATGCACAGAAAGGGCCTTGACCTCAGTGTGATACTACCTGAGCTAATGATGTTATACAATTCACTCTTAAGGCATGGCTGCATGTAGTTTCTCTTTTCTGTTCAAACCAGATATGTTTTAGAAGAAAAAGTTTTAAGTTTAAAGGGTAAAAAATTCTCCAGGATAAAGAAATTTAATTTGAACATGCCTAACAGACTCTCATTCCAGGCAAAACATCAAAAGAATTTCTTTTAAATAGCTTGTAATCAGTCCTTTTTATGGTATGAGGTAGCTTTATAAACAGCTTTCTAGGCTCTCAGTGGATTATTAATTTTGATGGTTGATTTTAGTACTAATCCATTTCAGTCTCCTAAATACTGAGTGTTTGGTTCTGAAAAGAGAAAGCTTGATGAGCAGACTTCAAATGCTTTAAAAGCTCTTGCAAGAAGTTGGTAATAATCTGTTCTTCATGGATAAACAAGAAGTAATGGACTTAAATTGCACTGAGCAAAGTCCAAGTTAGTCATTATCAAAGACATTCTAAATGAAAAAAAAAGGGGAAGTGAATCCCTGAAACATTGACTGGGAGAAGTGTGCTACCTCTGTCACTGTAGGCCACTAAGACTGGGCTCAGAAAGCATCAAGAGAAAAGCAGGTATAAATGATGCTGCCTTGGAGTAGAAGGATGGGYATTGTTTCCTCTATGAAATTTTTTAACATCCAACCAAAATCCAGCAACTATATAAAGAAAGGTTATTKCACAAAAGGTTTTTCCTAGATTAGTGTTAGAATCACCTTTTACATGTGAAAGGTGAATGTTGAAATTTTCAGCATTACACTGTGCAATTGTAGAAATAAAATTTAGTTTTTATGCAGCACTTTACCTCACTGTTGCTTTAGAAAATGTGATTAAATCACATGTACAATTCTTGGCAGCTCAATTTTACTGTTATTCATTTATTTTCTTTAGTTTCATTGTTTCATTTTCTTCTGAAATTTGGACATAATTTGCACAGTATGTCTTCTGCATTTATGACCCTGTGTATGAGGAACGTCCATTTCAGCTCTTGAGGTCAGTAAGGTTTATGTATTTTAAGCCAAACAAAAATTCTCTTGAGTTTCAGCTTTGCTYAATACAGTATCATAAAGGCTTTTAAATAAAAGTTGAAATACTTGAATTGAAAAAGAATGCCTTGTAATGTACTGTAAGATGGCAGAAGTGTGGAAAAAATGGTTCCTGGGTGAATCTTTATCCTAATTCAGTTAAAAAGAGCCAGAAATTCAATAACATAAAATAAAATTAGAAACAATTMTCAAGATCTCAGAGACTTCAGGCCATGAATTTTAAGACGAGGAACAACCTCCCTGCCTGGACGTACCTGTGCTCCAAATGTAATTTAGAGCCTCTACATTCCTTAACCTTAATACATAGCATATCACTGTGCAGTCCTGAGCCTTTCAGAATTTTTTGACTGGCTRAAAAGGATAAATATGGGATTTCCATCAGCCGTGTTGTAGCTTAACTTTGTTCAGTGGGGTGAGCATACTCAAAACAAAGCATTTAGTAAGGATGGGTGGTAACTACTGGAACACATTGAAAATGTCAGCACACAGAGGGTGTCTATTCCAGGTTCCATATCAGTCACATATTGSTCTCAGTTCTATACTCTGAGACTATTTTGATGCTGAGCATCTAATACTTATGGAATCATAACTTTGGGAATWCCTTGTATGGCAAATTTAATTTGATTTCTCCTCAAAGAAATTTCCAGAAGTCCTTACAATAAAATAGAAGAAAATTCCTTTATATGTCCTTTTAAATGACAAAGGAACCTCCACAAAAAGAAGCAGCATTTCCCATTATCTCTTGTAATCAGAATGCAGCACGATCAATTGAACAAAAGATGGCTAAAAACTTCAACCCTGTTGTTAATCCCACTATTGTGGCTGCACCTTGGCAGAGCTTGTGTTTCAAAGTTTGAAGCCTTTGTAGCCTGAATTCCACAAATACCTTCATTTTGCATTTAATAATCAAAATGGTAATTAGAAATTACACTCAGTTWTATTTAATTACAGAATTGTAGCTAGTTAGCTTTTGAATAAAATATGCCCGTCGCATTTAGCCATCAACCCAAAACAAGAGCTCACAAATTGGATGGAAACTTATCAAAAATACTCTGGGCCATTGAACAAATTGACATGAAGTAYAGATTAATCAATTGCTTTAGGTTCTGCTTTAAAATTACAGGGTAGATTTACAAAGTTTTACACCCATTTTTATATTTTTGCATGAAATTCCAGTGAATGGCAAATTAATCCTGCTGCATTTGATTGTGGAAAGTTCTTTTGTTATTTGTGCTAGTAGAATGAATTTGAATTATTGTTACAAGACTCCTTTACACCATGTGCCTGTATTTTATCAAAACTCAGGATTTTTAACTTACAATTTAAAGTTTCTGTTCCTCTATTGGATTACTACATACAGTTGGTTTTCAACATTTTTCAGTATGGAGGGTTACCCCCACACTTTCAAAGCTGTAAGGTAATTCCTCTTCCCCTTCRCCTAAGAAATATTCAGTAGCCTCAACTAAATCCTTAGACAGTCTGGAACTTGGAAGGATTCAKGCTGTTGTATCCACCTACAGCAAAATACAAAGCTCTTTTCTCAATGCACACAGAAGAAAAATTAATCAACTCTCTTTTTCTGGCTGCATTGTCTCTGCAGCACTAACTGAAATAAACAGCAGCTGACTTATTGCTGTCCCTTGTGACTCGAAAGTACACAGGAAAAGAGTCTTTCATTTGAAAGTGACATTTAAACAGCCATTTCTTGAAGTAGACCCATATTTAAGGAGGCAGTGTTTTCAGCTGATGAAGTTCAACTTGTCAAGACATTTTCAATTACCTTCCTGGGCATAAAGATATAGCTGGTGCTGAAGTAGCACCTTTATTGATTTTAGTTAGCACCAAAGAGACCAAATCAGAAAAAAGCTCAGAGAGAACAATTCTGCTTTTTGTGGTTTGGTCCACACACACTCTATTTGTTATGACATAACCTTAGGCCGTAGTTCAGGAAACTCGCTGTGGASAAGTGGAATGCCAGAACCCTGCTGGATTGCCATTGATGCAGACAGAGCTCACAGCACCGTCAAAACCAAACACATACGAGCTGCTGCTTCATCTAGAGACAGTGAGTGGGCAAGAGCTGGAGTACACAGTACAGCAGCTCATGTGATCTGATCAGGTTAATTTGGAAGGCTGTGAAACAATGTTCCCTATCCTCCTTCCTTTGCTCATTTATTCACACATGGTTAGCAAAGTTATAGTGTGTTTTTAATCAAAGAACTCATTATTAACTGATTTTATGTACTTATACAGAAYCTCCTCAACTAGAATTTTCCTTTTGTCCCTAAGAAAGATATAGAATCAATCACATTGAGTAATGAACCAGTATTTGAAAATATTTTGCTAATTCTCTTCAAGCCASCGAAGCAAAATAGTACTTGTTCATATTTTTGTTTTATAGCACTTCCAGATTTGCTACATGCCTATTCCTTTGCAAGAGATAGAAAACCATCTCTTTCAGAATTATTCACTTAAATTACAAAGAATAATGAGCAGAATAGCTAAAGCCTGTTAGATTTTTTTTGTGCTTAACTGAATGTCTTGAAGAATATAGTTTAATTCCCTCATGATTAACCTCACGGTCGTTAAGAATATCTTCCACATCCAGGCTGATGTCCTCTGTGTAATACAGAGTCTTTGTGTCTTCTCATTTTTGTTGAAAATGAGGTTTTCCTATAAAAAGTTACAGTTTTGTTGAGGCTCTTACACAACCCAAGTAATGGRGTTTTCAGTGAAAGAAAATTTCAAATTTTGTTATTAAAACGTTCCTTTCAAATACTCCTAACATCTTTTGCCTTAACTTCTACCATAAAATCTATAAATTGATATGTTTACTCACTACAGAATATAATCCCAGTTTATGACTCTATAAAGTGCAGGGAATAAGAATTAACAGCATTTGTTTACAGAAATAAGTCTTAACCTACACAGAATAACATTTTCTTATTCATTTAAATAATCTGAAGCTGCATATACTGCAGCATCAATTATCTAGTTACTACAGTTTTGAAATGACATGTGAATTCACTGCATTTTCATTTTTTTAATATCTCCTAAAGAGAGTTTCAGAACGTGGTGTGACTGATTTATCTTCACAATAGCCGGTGCAGAAAAGTTATTTCCAGTTATAGGGTATATCTGATAGACTGGAAAATATTTAACCAGTCTATACACTGCAGAATGCATTTAAGATTATGACATCTTTATGTTTCAGTATAGTATAGGTGTTCTTATATTGCTGTATAACAATCATAATTCTATTATGCTGATGTATCTCTCCAAGACATGTAATGGACAATTCTGCTAAGTAGGAGTCCCCTGTGGAGTTATGAGCCAGAAAAAGCACTAGGTAAATCTTTCAAAGGAGAAAGGAGTTAAATTCTATATATCTATGAATATCTTGCACACTTTTTTGCAAAACTCTTTGGAAAAACTTAGTGCTATAAATTTTTTCAACATTGAAGATAAGGGGCATAAAAGCAGTTACAGGTGAAATTGCTGTTTCCAGTAATTGAATCTGGAGACTTCAGTATATCCCTCCAAAATCCCACTATAATATTTAGCCAGCAGTTTAAAATGGAGTGCCTCAATTTGCATGAGAACCCTCTGGAAAATATAGTATAGGGACTTACGTTACATAACAAGGCTTTTGAAAAGACAAGGTTTGGCTCACGAATTTGACTAGTYCACATTAAGGAAATAGATGCAAAAGAGACATTTTCAGCATGGAAATTTATGTTGGATATATTCCATGAGAGCAGTCATCCTGTCCTGTTTATGCGCATTGGACATAAACAATTATTTACCATTGCTTCAGGTATCAAAGAGAAACACTGAACACACAAATCAGTCACTCRGGATTTTTAAGCATTAACAAGCTTCTTATTTATATGCAGATAAAAGGCACCTGCAGCTGTATTCCATTGGAATAAAAAATGACCTTCAGTGACCAATCAGGCTAATGAAAGAAAAGTTTTTCCCAAAGGGCACAGCACTACCCAAATTTCCCTCCAGAGGCAGTCAGGCTGGGTTCAGGTAATAAAAATGTATTCAGCCTTCTTCAGACTTTCTCTGTTAATTGCAACACATTGTGTTTGCTGCATCTGTGCTTGTGTACAATAGGATGCAAATGAAAAGAAATTACAAGACTATTTTTAAAAGGTAAACAAAACATGCAGAGCTCACCAAATTGAACATAGCACTAAGCCCACCTTATAACACAAAGTCTGGGAAAATACTGGTGGCGATGGCTAAACAGGAACCCTRCTGGATGAAAGTAAGACAAGGGTGCTTTTTGAAGGAAATTTTACTGACCTTTCTGTATTAATTATAGGGAATTGTTCTCCAGCCTATTTTACTTGGAACTAATTGTGTAGACACCCTTTGCCATGGACAGCACACCACAATAAATAGGTACAATCAATGGTACCTTATGCCTATAATAGTTCAGAGAGTCACTAATACGTTTTCTATCCACCCACCTGATTAAAATAAAAGCTGGTGTCATTTTCTTGCATTTGGATCTGTGAGTTGTAGAATTTTGATATTTACTGTTGAAATATCAAGCTCTATGTTGGTCCCATCAGATTTTTGTGGACAGTAAAGTATTACATTTAGATCATAAAGCCAGGTCATATTGTCATTTCTCAAAAACATCTCAAAGAAAACAGTTATGTAGAGCTTGGGGTTTGTATTTATAGTGATGGTTGCTAAAAGCTGCTTGATATCAGAGTAGTCCAGGGGAGATAGATTGCTCAGGAGATGCAATCAGAGATACCTGATTAATGCACCTATCCAAAGTACTTATATAAAACTCCTGTTCTCAAAGTATTAGATACCACATGCTCTTGTTTAACTTCAGAAGATCTCTGAAAAGCAGAGACGAACTCTTCACCTGTATTTTCATAAAATTCGGATGCAARTAAGCTAAACGTGGGTGATCCAAGAAGTGGCCAACAAAGCAGAGACTGGAACACCAAGTCTCTACAAATCCACCTCTTTCCTGGACTCTTGTTCTTCTCATTTCTCTGTGAAGTTTACCTAAGCAATGTCATTCTATGCTGCATATTTCTCCATCTGCTCTAAGAGCTGTCACAGAGAGAAGAAACTCAGGAGATTCTGGTGATGAAGGGAAACAAGAAACATAATCAACAGACTTCCTAGGAACAAGAGAGAAGGCAGAAGAAACTCGGTTCATAGAGTGCAGTTCCTTATATTTCCTTAGCTGATTTCATACTGTGCATTATGGTCAATAGGRATAAACACAAGCATTCCAAAGAGATGTCAAAAACCACAGGGATATTTTGTGAAAAATGGTAGCACGAAAGASGCTCTTTTCCACTGAAATGTATTGAAAATGTGCAGTGTGTCAGACTATTTTCTCTCTTAGTCTAAATTGCTCAATATCTTTCTTTCTTTTGTCTCATTTCACAAAAGAAATCAAACAAAGAAGTTGTCTTGGCTTTTCCTATTGCTCCAGTTTCTGTTCTTCTGTAAAGAATCACTGCCTTTCTACTTCCAAAGCCTCCCTGATGGATAGTTCAAGAAAAGGTCCGGAAGCAGACTAAAGAGAGCTGCTTTGATTGATGACACAGAAGCCAGAAAGCTCCAAAACAACTTGCTGCTAGCAAAAAATACAGAAAGGTTTTACTGGCTTCATTAATACAGATTAGCCTTTTTATTTTTAAACCCACAAAAAGCCTGTGAACCGAAATGCAGCCACCAGGATAGAGTGTTAGAAAAAGGACAGTCCTCTGGGCACTCTTTTTCATTGCACACACAGGTCAGATGCACTGGGAGCCATTGTAAATTTAAGTCTCACACAGGCAACATGGTGGATCTTACAATTATCACAACGGTGTTAAAGCCCCTGCTCCAAGAATGATCCTCTGCCCCAGAACCAGGCWATGACATGACTTCAGATCTCCCCCAGCTGGAACTGTCCAGAGTGACCTTCTGTATCATTTACCCACATCTTTTCTGAGTCTCATCTAGCATCTAACACCCCTTATGAATCATCATTACCTTTTAATTTTGTTTTTTTCTTAGTTCAAAGTGCCTGCAATAATGCCATTAATCATTACACCTATTCATCTTCAAATTAGTTTCCAGTTATTGCAGGGAATTGATATAAATTAATCTAACTGAAAAGGCTTAAGTAAAACATCATGACTTTAATGGTTTCATGGCAATTTCTGCCTACTGTGCATTGTGCCTCTTTCAGCTGCTGCCAGTGCACACCTCCAGCCTGAGGACCAGGAGAGAAGTGCTCCTCTGAGAGGTCCTGCCAAAGGGCCCACATCTGTCCAGCTCTTCCAAAAATCTCTTCTGCACTGCTGTACAAGAAGCTCTGGGGAACCATGGCATTGCAGTAAGAACTCAATACCTCACATCCCAGATGTAGGGGGCACTGGTAGGTAAGAGGTGTCTTGCCAGGGTAAAAGAAAAGGAAAATGCCTTTAATTGAGCACTGAGAAAACTGGAATATCACACACCATCATTTCTAGGACTATTACCCATTTCATCCTTCCCCAGGATGCCAGTACATACACAGAAAGGTCATCAACATGGATTCCTAATTCCCTGTATGCAAAAGATTTGTCCCTCACCACYTCTTTTTACTAGAGAAGAGCTACTAAACTTGTCAGTCTATCACTTCATTAGAATGCCACTAAGAGGGCAGACATAGTTTTATTAAAAAAAGTCTAGTACAACTAATTATTTATTTTTGTTGAGTTTRGTTTGTGAGGAGATCTGGGCACAGTTCTATATTGAGCTGTGGGTATAGATTTTTTTGGTCTTTAATTGTGTCATGCTTTCTTTTCCTGGCATTGTAGACAGCATCATTTACTTCATATTAATTTAGTAACAAAACACACGCAAAAACTACATAGGACCTATAAAAGAGCTGCATGTGCAGCCAGAGATTACTCTTCCTTTCTCTATATTACTTATCAATTTGAAATATCTAATCTGAAACCCACATGCCACTGAGCATAACTAAAACCAAAGAGATAATTTTACTGTCTCTCCTTTAGATTGTAACTTCTTTTGGTAAAATCTTATTCTATATTTTTTTAAATTTAAAACACCTTCACTTTCTTTATTTACATTATTAAAGGCTTTTAACAGTAACAGAGCATTTAAATTTTTAGACCTGTGACATCCTTATTCTGCTTCTAATTAAGCCTCAATTATGAGATGTGACCCCCTGACCATGTTTAAGTCCCTTCCCAAATGCATATCTTTGGATTTACAGTCACCTTTAGTAATAGCTAATTAGTTTAAGATCAATATTATAGTTGAAGGAAACACACTGAAAATAATTGAATTCAATAACTCCCACACAACCAGGGTAGCTATTTTGGGCTGAAGTGGGCTATTTGGAATATTCACTGTGGCTGTACTGAACTAGTCAGAGATGTCCTTTGACCTTCATTTGTTCCAAATACTTCCTTGCGCCTATTCTGGGGTTTTCTAACAGACATATTCTCCCTCCTGACTTATGAGATGGAACAAAAATTGGGCAGGCACTTAACAGTACAAATATAGTCTACCATGGACAATCGGGGTGCATGCTCTGCTACAAAGCGTCTACTGTACCATAAAAYTCATAATGTGTGCCAGAGCAGCTAATGCTGACAGAGCCTTTCCACAGTCCAAACTTCTTCTGGAGGAGTATCTCAGGGGAATGCATTGCCATCTAAGTAGGCCAGTATAAAAGCAGATGATGTGCCCCAAAGAAAGTTGGGTTACTGTCTGTAGCTGCTTAGCTGAACCCAGACCCATAACTTAGTTATCTCTGGTGTTATTCATTCCCTCCTCCTTCTCTTTTTACCCTCTGCAGTCCTTATACYTCAGACACTGAGCAGTGAAATACTGRATATGYTTTSTTTTTTGGTTTTTATTTTTTGTAATAGAATCTATATTTATTCTATATATAGTTATAAGGCTGGGTGTACATAATCACTGTAGCCACCTCTGAGCTCACAACTCCGRAGCAGCGAGAGAAATGATGACCCCATAGCACTGTGCACACCCTGCACTGCACAAGAACTTATGCACAGAAGATGTAGAGTCCAAGCAAGCACAATGGCCAGAAGGTAGRAAAAGTAAAAGTAGCCTGATCAGASGCTTGACACAGCTAGGAAAAGAGTTTGGGTGTACAGCTCCTAAACCAATAAACAGCTGTCACTCTCATTTTAGGTCAGTATTAAGAATTTAACAGTCCTTAAGAGTTTGAGGGGKTTTTTTCCCCCAAGCTGCTAATTTTCACTGGTACCTCCCAGCTCCACAAAAAGAAACTTATGACATCATACCTGATGGGAAAAAATAATTTTTGCAAAATTGTCTCTCTGAAGATGTGACACCAGGAATAAACCACCAAGATTAAGTTCTGTGAGCAGYGGGGGAATGGGCAAGATAAATGTCTGCAGAGTAATGGTGCAAGCAGCCTCACACCATTACTTTCAGTGCTATTGATTCTGATGTATCCATTGTATCAGGCTCACTAAAAAGCAGTGAGATTGTTTCGTTTTCATTCTCTTCCTGAATGACTAAGAATATAAACTTAATTTCAATATGTGTGTGCTTCCTGAGCCAAGTATGTGGTGTTCAGCTTGTCAGCAGCTGTGACATGCTCTTGCACACCAAATTACACTATCATTGCAAGAGGCTGCCTTTTCTGTTCTTGTCATACATGCATAACTCAAAATAGCCTGTAAGAAACATTATGCTCATTTGTGATACTCGCCAGGAAAGGACAGAAAATTTTAGTAGGGATTATAAATTAACACCATTGTGGTTATCAGAAACCTTTATATGCTACTAGAATCTTAAACATGTGGTTTAGCTCTCACTGAAGCCAAATGGAAAACTAAGAATCAGACTGCCTCAGAGAGAAGTTCCATGTTTTCTTGGCCATTGGTTGGAAATTAGGATAGCTATTACAGTAGTTATGCAGCTGGAAGTATTTAAAGAAAACAGCAGGAAACACAAAAGATTATTCAGAAGAGGAAATGCTGGATTAACCCTTCCAGTGCATTAAAGCTTACTGTACTGTTCTTGTTCTGACTCAGAAGAAGGCCATAAAAGAGGTCTTTGACTTGAGAGAGGGGGAAAAAAAATAAAATCACAACCTGTGTTTTTCATTAGAATATTTTTTGTACGACTGCCATGTCACAGAGAATTAGACAGCAAGGATGAACACTAAAAATAGTCACATGAAAATCCATATATCTTCCTTTTACCCTCTGCCTATTTGGAAAATTATCTGCTGCCTTAAGGTGTGTTACTCCCAGAAATATTTGCCAAGCATGGTGCAACCTACTTCAGGCACAAAGTAGTGAAACAGTAATAACATGCAAATTACTTCAACACAGGGTCTATGAACCATGGAAGTCCCACTTGAGCACTGAAAATAGAGGTTTAATTGTAACATAAGTGTTTCTGCTCTGCAGAGAGAGAAATTTTACCCAAAGAGAGCCACAGGTCTGCACCAATAAATGCACATCAAAATGAGTCAAGCTAAAGTAAACATTTATATTAGGCTGTGCTTCACTTTTTCAGTACAATGAAGAAATACTGCATGACAAACTCTGGTAACTGATTTCTAGAACAACTCTAAAGAACACTTTTTTTGGCAAGACCTGGCAAATGGGTTTAATTTGAGCAAACTTGCCACTGGACTTTACAGTGTTCTCTGCTTTATCACATGTAACCTTTTGAAAAATATATTTAGATATAATGCAGAATATTTACACAAGCYCCCTTTTGTACTGCTTTTCTGAGTCACACCAGGAGTGTGTATGAGACTTTCCCATGATCTTCATTTTATAATGTATTGTCTTTATAAGTCTAAGCAAAAAAGGGATCTTCATGAACAAACTCTGTCCTGCTGCACAGAGATTTATTCCAGTCATTTTAGAGTAAATGAGACTCAGTAGATGCTGAGATTTTTGCCCCACCCTTGAGTTTATCACAAGGAAAATAGTTTAAATGGCATTATGCAATTTTTTTTTTCAACATCTGGACAAAAAGGTCCAAATTGTCATTAACATTGCACAAGACAGCAATATTTATTTATTTTTATARTTTTGAGTTTCCTGCTGGAACAATTTCCTCTGACACAATTTCATCATTTCCTCATTGAATTTTTATGGCTGCAGTGAACAGTGCCAAAGGCTTCACCCAATGTAACCTCATAAGMATCTTTCCACTCACAGTTTCTCAGCACCGAGATTATGAGTAGATTTTTCAGACCACTTAAATTACTTAAAACTTTACATACATTCTCTAAAAAAAAAAGAGGTGGGCATATAGAGAGCTTCAGGAAAGCCAGTAGTATGCTTAAATCTCACGATAGTGAGGCAGGTCTCCATCAACCAGCTCCAGCTCTAATAGCAAATTTAGCCACTGCAATATGAAGTGCATTTTGGTAAAGTTTTGAGCTGTGATTAAATTGTATTAGTATATGAGCTGCCCTTAACTGCTGCTATAAATTGCATGTCTCACACCGTGGAATGGGGGGGGTCCCCTCCTCTGACAATGGCCTGCACTGTGCTCTCCATAATCCTAAGTCACAACTTGCCAAGACATAAGTACTAAATATTTTTGCTGAGAGTAATTCTGCTAAAGAACAGGGCAGTGGAAAGGGTAGCTCACTTATGGAATATTAAGTCCATCAGGACACTGTGTAATATTTTATTTTATTTGGAAAAAAGTAATCTGTAATTGAAAAACAGCAAGTAGCTTAGACATACAACAGCATTACTATGCTGGAAGAGGCTTGAAGSTAAAACATTTTGTCTTGCTGTCTGTCGCTGGTGGGCAAGGACATGTACACAGTCAGTCRCTGTGACACAACAGATCTGGTGAAGTGACAGTAACTCAGACTGTCAGAGCTATCCATCCCCAGTACTCCTCTGCAACTTTCCYATCTCCTGTACATACTCTTGTGTGTGTGCCACACAACTTCTTTTTACCCTTAGAGGGATGAGAAAGACAAGTCAAATATAACATGGCTGATACAAAATCCCATATCTTCTTAACCAAAGCCTGTCCAAAACAAAAAGGAAAAAAAAAGTAGTAACCTSTGTTAAACATAGTAGAGCTCCAAAGCCCTAATTCAYGAACAAAGTGCTAGAGTCCCTACAAACAAAAGAGGATCACTTGTGCCCTAAGGTATTTTTGGAAGAGACTGAGGAAGGGAAAAAGAATCACAGCTATTTGAAGTGTGGCAAGCCATGCTTCATGTTCACAGCAGTCACGGGTACGTCTCAGCCCTCTGGTACCCTGCCTCAGGACTCAGTACAGACAACTTGTATGAAAGAGGAACTGACAATTAATAGGTCTGATCTCAGCACAGAAGTCAGCATAATTTCCTAAGTAGAAAATCCTACCAGGTAAAGGCAGAATTCAGCCTCTTCCTCAAGTAGACACAGCTTAGCACCTGCTTTGGCAATGCACTAGAATATTTATGAACACCATGTTCATATACTTTGTCAGACAGGTAATTTGACATTCCTTGGGCTCCTCACAGTATCTCACCTCTCTCCAGCAATGTTACCCTGGAACACTGGTGTTTTGGATGAGGCATTGATTATGCAGAATACCTTCTATTTCAGCATCAGTTCACTTCCTCACTCCAGACTGCCTTCCTCTTGTTGCCAGCCTCTGTGCTTCTCTATTTCAAACTATATTCTCTGCCTGAGGCCATCCAAACTATCAACCTCTTTTTTATTTATTTTTTTCTAAGTCACTTTGGTTCCTAACAGTCCTTGGTATCTGCCCTCTTTTAATCTCAAATACCTGTCTGTTCCAGGCACACTTTTCCTGTCACAGTGTCTCTCCCTCCCCTGGATCTTTCATCAATGTGATTCCAACCAGGTACAGCCAGAGACATTGTTTCCAGAAGAATTATCACCTTCCTTGAGATGGGCACACAAAGCAGCAACAGCAGCCACTGTGAGGAAACCTGGAGTCAAATGAAGGTGTAACAATCGAGATAAACAAAAACAGAGAAGAAAATCCCCAGTCATGAGGTAAGCTAATGCTGGGCAGAGAGTACCTTCTGCCAGAAACTAAATATCTGTTTCTTTTTTATTTTCTTTACAGTTTGGCATTGCTTGACGTAGCTCATCATGTCAACAGAGTGTTTGATTTGAATTTTATCAAGCACTGCAGGTTGACATAATTAAATCTAATTAGCCAACCCCTCTGCTCCTGAACATCCAATCCAGAAAGATTTTATCTTCTAATCTTACACTAAGTGTAGGAAATAAATCTATTTCAGCCATTACAGCTTTTATAATACTCTAAAATATTTACAGAAATTGGATTGTCACAGCTTTAAGTACATTTTCGAAATGCACCCACCCAAAAAATTACTGCAGATTTTCAGGGACCTACACTACCCAAAAAAAAAAAAAAAAAAGAAAAAAAAAAAAGAAAAAAAAGAAAAATATAAGGACATCTATGGCTTCACAGAACATCAAGCCTCTATCAGTGCACCCAACAGAGCTGGATCACGCTGCGAGAGACTGGGAACAGCTCTGCAGATCCTGCCTCTGATGTTTACTTGCCTACAGTGAGCTTAAGTACCACTGCTTGATATTGACAAAAACCCAAGTCACAACAGTCATGGAGCCAACAGCTGGAAGCAAAGGAATTTACAAGGAGAGATTTATATTAAATATTTATATAAACATATTTGTGTGATATTATAAACATTCATATGTATTTATTTAAAATGAATCAGGGACTTGAATTCATCTATTCTTCATGGACAGCAGCAGCAAATGTAAGATAGAAAATCGGGTATCCACCATTTGTATTTTTTCACAAAAAATAATCTTGTTGAAGTGATGTGATTTCCATCAGCCATAATTAAATCTAAGGTAAGAAACTCAACTTTGCTCCTTCTGATAAAAGAAGAAGCTACAATTAAAGCAGCTTGTTGGCATAATATATTCAATACAATGACTAGTATAATCAGTTGACTTAGTGGGTTTTTAAAATTAAATATTAAAACCAAGTTTAATGCCTCTGTAATATGAGAACAAAAACCACCACATAAATTAGATCAAGATCATGTCTTTTTATGTGGACAAGAAACTGTCAAAAATTTAATAAAAATCAAAATTAAAAACCTAGAAACATATTTCACTGAGCAAATAAATTCCTGAATTGCCTGTATTAAAGAACTGAAACAGGGATATTTAAAATCACAAATAAGAGATTTACAAATTTTATTTGTATAGCATTGACCATGAACTCATGCCTATAGAGAACACAAAATAAGTCAGTCCTTGCTCTAAATATATTGCAGAAGGTAAAGTCTTTACCTCTGAAACTAATTACACATGGCACAAGTCTCTTTTCAGAGCTGAAACAGAACTAGGATACTGAGCATTAACAGAACCTTTAATTCAGCCAGGAAATCGGGAAATTCATAGTAGCCTTTTACTGACATTTGTTTGGTTGTGTAAAAAGCTCAACATGATTTTCAATAAATGGTCAAAAGGAAATTAAGATTGCTTTATGGAAACTACACCCATAAGAAATTAATACTTTTTCCTAATATTTTTACATAAATGAAAGATCTGCACAATCCCTTTGCTCAATCATGTTATAGTTTTTGTCCTAAGACTGTAATATTAAATTGTAATGCAGGCATATTATTGTTTTATGTGCAAGACAGTTTCGACCTTCGTTTATTATAATACATCATTTCTAGCAATGAGTTATTGTTCTCTTCCTGTATGATGGTAAAATTGTAAAGCAAAAAAAATTAAAAGCCAAGTAACCTGAACTGATATTTACTCTTGCTCTTCCCCAGAGAAGCTTTTTTAATTTTTTTTGTTATTAGGCACTTAAAAAGATTTTAGGAGGGGGCAGAATTTGCATAGAGAATATAAAATTTCCATAATTCTGAGAGTCATTTTGTTGTTCTTAATTTACCTTTCACAGCACACTCAAAAATAACCTGTGGATATTCAAGGCTGTGTGAGCTGCAGACTGAAAACCACTTTTGAATATAGAGCAGTAGGAATGAAAATAATTTAAYGTCATCACTGTGGCCAGATTAAAAGGAAGAAATCTACATAAATATGCCTTCACATCCACAAGTATCAGGGGAAATAAAGGCTTTTTTTCAATTAATAAAATGTTCATTTCTACTCACAAATGATCTATCAAGACCAGCTGCCCTTTTGCCTCAGGAGCTAAATCCAGTTCAGCAATAACTGCATCAGGAAAGACTTCCTAATTAATCAGTTACATTTCTGGTCCAAAAAAAAAAAAMCAGATAATGGGATCTGCTCTAGCCTCTCTAATGTTAAAGGGTCAAGCCTTGAAACTGAGCCTCCCATAATCAAGGCCAGGGCTGCAATTCCTAATCCAGTTTGAAGAATATTCCCATGGGATGCAAATTTCCACATGTGGGTGCTGCCTGTGTCCTGCATTCGAATAGGATCTGGTCTCATGACACTCTCATACCAGATCTTTGGAACAGGAGATTTAGGGGTACCTTGCAGGGAATTCCCAAGTAGTGACTCACTTATAATCTTCACTTTCAGATTCTTTAAAGAATCCTGGTTTCCCTAATAGGCTCTGAAATTCTGCAAGGGCCTTTAGGCATATGGAAACCATTGACTATCTCATTATACATTTTATCTGCAAAAAATTTTTACCTTTTTTTTTTTTTTTTTTTACACCTTCTTCCTGGCACAGCACTTTTAGTAGATCTTTTCCCCTTCTTCATAACCCAGTAAAATAAGTCTTGGTACTATGACACCAGAAGAGGAAAAACAAGGCCAGGGACTGAAATTCATTACCATAAATTATAATAGTCTTCCTTCCCTTGAGGCTTCAATTAAAAGGAGAAAAAGGTATTCAAGAAAAAAAAAAAGAGTGAAAAAGTATTTGAAGAAGTATTTAAAGCTGAACTTTATTTTTGGTCTTGCTGTTCTATTCCCAGGTTTGTCACAGATTTTAAAGAGATCCTGCCAGCTAATATTGCTGAAGAATGTTTTATAAACATTTATATTTATCTAATTCCCTCCCTATTCTTACCTCTTCCAACACAGCTGGAGCAGTACATGTCCTTCTTCATAAATAATTTGTTCTTGTTTTACAAAATATACCTAAAACATATCTGGGAAGCCAAAATTACTACAGAAAGAAACACAATGGAGCAAATAGATAAAATAATTACAAACCCAGTTATGGTCCATTATACACAATGGTGTCAGCCTCACAGGCTGACTTTGTTCACTGGCCAACGACACTGACATTAAGAGGGAGAATTGACAGAAATCATAAAGATTGCCTGCCTGGATCTTTCTGAGAAGTGCTGAAGCCCTGGCTACGTTCTAGAGCAAGTTCTACAAAGGGGAAATTTTAACACAAGACAATGAGTTTGAAAGTTCTCCTGAGATTTTTTACATTTTCCTTCCTCATCTATTCTACCCTCCATTTCTCTCTAGCCCTGCCTTTTTTTGTGTCCTTTTTTTTAGTTTGTCATCAGCAACTTCTCCTTACTAATAATTTCTTCAGGTCTATAGCTTGAACATCACCATCAAGTCAGGTTTTTTCCCTGTGTTTTTACATCCAGAGGATGTGAAACATGCCAAAAATCCCCGAGAGAATGGGTCTTCTCTCTCTCTTTCCACGTTTAAGCTCTGCTATCATAGCTGAAACATCTGCTTCTCTTCAACATTTCTCTGTCCCTGCTTGTTCAAAATGTTGCCCAAACATCACTGCTTTGATAGGCCTTGAAAATGACCCTCTGCTGTTCTGGTTGAGGAATAGGGAATATTTGTAATTTAAAGAATCTCACTAGCTATACCAATTCTTCATGGCCCAGGAGATCCAGAGTCTAAATGCATGTCTGGCATAATTTTGACAGAATGTCAAGAGGTAATTTTGGATTAAACAAACTGTGATTGCATTATGTCATTTTCCCTTTGTATTTTTCCACATGTTTCTCTTCTATTCCACCAAAATGTGTGCACCAATTTCTTTCACAACCTCTTCATGACACTCCCAGGCTTCCCCTTGGCCAATGTGTGTGTATGTACCTCCGAAAATGTTTCCCTTCCGTGTTTAAAGACGCCTCCTCCAATGTTTGCCCAAATATTGATTACTTTTAAGCAGCAATTAATAGCTTGAGCCATAACAAATAAAGAATGCTTTTTTTTGTTCCTTTTACTCTCTGTATACTAGAGCCGTCTCTAGAGTATCTCTCAACCTTAAATTCACCATGAACAAAGCAGTGACTTCTTTTTCATGATCAGTTTATTACAGACTTCTGATTCTGTAGCTTGGGATTAAACTTGAAGTCTGTTAGCTTTTGAAAATACCCAGTTATTTATGCCAAGCTTTAGTGATGACACTGGAAGACAATAAACCTAGGGAAAGGTCTTTTTAAAAATCACGGATGATGGTTAGAACTAAGAAAATAAAGTAAAAAAAATCTTTTAAAGGTGTGAAACTAGTTCTACAGAATCTGGTCTGTGTGAGAAAGGGCCACCACAAAGCRTGTGGCCAGGAGTCAGCCAGAAGCCCAATCCAAACCTGCTCAATCTGAGGTGGTAGTGTCGTTTTATGTTCTTGCAGATACTGAGTCCTGATTGTGTGAACAACCTCCCTCATATTTAAAATTGCCTTAAAATAGGAATGGAGAGGTCATTTTGGACTCAAGTCTATGTTATTTCCCATCCATTCAAGGGGAATTTTGCCTGCCTGACATCTGCAGGACAATAGTGAGTTTATTTGGCTCTACTTTAATTTAGAGTTATCAAACCTTTTTTCCCTTCTGAAAAGCAAATATTTTTTTTCTCAGTAATTACTCCTCAGAGCTGTTAGATATCTGTAGGAATCATAGTTTGCTTTTGGTAACAATTTGACCATTCACAACATACGCTATTACTGCAAATACATGAAAATGCTGGATACCTCAGTATGTTATTTATAATTCTAATTCTTAATAGATTAAGGTAAACAAAATGACTATGATTCTGTTAAAAAAAGAATGTATCAATCACATATCTAAAGGAAGCTTTGTACTTGAAATCTACTGTGAATAGACTGTGATTCTAAAGAATGCCAGTGATTCCTGCAGACCACTTGTAGTTTACTCTGCTAGTTCYACTCCAAATAACCTTTCAATACTGCTGATTTTAAAAACAGATTAACATTTTAAAAGAAAAACAAAACTAACAGTAATATTTCCCAATTTCTAAGTTTTCAGGTTCTACAAATTCTTTTTCTGGCCTCACATACTGACAGGAGCAAAGATCTACAAAAGGCAGCATAAACTGAGAAAACTTTTATCAAAAAAGATTTTTCAAGCATGAAAGAGGAAAATTAAAAGCAAGAACTTATTAGTTGTGTCTCTAGTAAATAATGCAATTACACAAATATGATCTATCTCCCTTATCAGCAAAGTTGAAGATGTTATTTCTATGCCCCTGTTTAATAACACCATAAGGACTCATCGCAGATCTTTTTCCTGTGTTTCAGTTTTCCAAACATTGAAAAAGTCTGCTGCTTCTACTTGCAAGAACATCTGTTTAATTATCCAGCCATTATGGCAACATCACTTTTAATTTGGTTTTATTTTTTTTGCGCTGCCAGTTTAGGTCTAAATACTTGCTGATATCAGTCTTAGTCCTATTCTCACTTCTATTTTTAACATTCTTATTGAATGCAATTAACGAAGCTCATCAACAGCCCGTGTAATTTTTCTGTACAACTATTTAATATTTTTGAGTTTATCATCTGGGCTTCCCTGTTAATTTACCTTAAGTTTTCAAATTCTAGCAACTACTAACAGTTTACTTTATTATATGATTCCTTCTTGAGAAAGCTTTTCATGGGTTTGTGCTGAAATAATCTACTGGCTTTTCCCATTCATCCAGTTTTGCAAAAATTTGTGAGATGAGACATAAAAAAGATTGCTTCAGGGACGCTACCTTTTTATCCTTCTGCTGGTGAGCATCTGTGGTAATAAAGCCCATGTGAGAACAGCTCACAAACCACAGGCTGCCACATGTCCCTTGTGATCTGTATCTGCTGCAGAGTTCATTGCAGCTTTCTCTGTTTCTTCCTTAAACTGTGTCAGAGAATGCAAAATTTTTTGTCCGTGTTTTTGTTTATATACATAAGGGGGTTTCTTCTGCCCTTGATCCTCAGCACAAGCTGTACAGTATCACAGTCTTCTGCCTTTTCAGATTGGACCTAAAAGGCTCAGCTTCTTTATTTTCCCTATTTCCACACAAAGTCTTTCCTCCCACTCTTGTCACAACATGGATGAACAATAAGTTCTTGATACCAGAAGCCCATCATTTTGCTGCATTCTAGCTAGCACTCTGCAGAATGCAGAAGCTGCTTGCAACAGTTAAAKACAGACAAGGAGGAAACAACTAATACTTGAGGTGCTCCTGTGCTGAGACTCTGCAGAACTGAATTTCCACATAAGAAGGGTAAAAATAACAGGTATGCCTGTCTTCTAATAGATTTTCTCAAAGACACTGCTTTTATCAGCTCAGCTCAATATGCAAAGATCAGAGCAGGGACTCGGATTCATTTCCTGTTACATATATATATGTGTGTGTGTATTTATATATATGTACAAATATAGAATTCAGATTCATGGTTATAAATGTGAYCTGTTATTCAGTGCACATGTAAAATAAACACACTTATATCAATGGATATTGATAGCAATGTCCATAAAATATTCCACAGAGAAAATAYTTGGATTAGACTGTTGGTTATGTTTTGCTCTAAAGTGCTCCCCAAGGTCCTTCCCATAATACACTCAAAGGAATGGATCATTTTTCATTATCCTTTACTTATTTGACACATTTCACTACAGCTTTTCATAATTCTATCTTCAGGGATTCTCAAACATTTGATAAGATGCACAATTTTTCACCAGCGCTTCTTTAATTTTTTTTTCTCTTGAATAGAGCCAATATGAGCAGTTCTTGTCATTTGTTATTAATGGAACTCAGTGAAATGCAAAAGAACAGGGTAACATCCGCCATGTTATCAACTTAAGAAATCTATACACCTGACAGAAGATACTAAATGTCTGGGAAAAAAAAAAAAAGAGGTTTTGGAGAAGAACTGAATTCACAATGGTTCGGGTGTGTGTCTGGAGATACAATCAAACTAGTCAATGTATGGCACAATATCATACAGTATAATTTGGAGGCTTAGGGTTCTTAAAACCTTTAATTTTAGGCAAAGATGTTCAGAGCTGTAGGATGCCATTAGACAAGTTTTATTTTCTTGCTTGGTTTGCTGCTTTGCAGTCAGTGGCATTTATTTGGCATAAGTTTCCTTGAAATTTTGTGAGCTTCTCTGCTTTTTTAATACAATTTTAACAGCTTCAGAGAAAGGCACAGGCTACTTTCATCTGCAGTTTTGATGAAGGAGAAATGGGAGAAAAAGGCACTGTATCATCATTATACTTGCTCCAAAGAGCCAGAAAATTCCCCTCTGGATATCTGAGACTTGGAAAGTGCAGTTCTTCCCAGTGGGGAAGCAGGAAACTTGGCAAGTCCCTTCACCAAGCTGTCCTCAGTATCTGGCTCCTATCTGTGCTTGCTGCTCAACTCCTCACCTTTTTTAAAATTGTCCTCATAGGAAAAAAATACTGAAAAAGAAAAGATTAAGCTCTCAATATCTGATATTACTGAAAAAAAAMCCAATGAACCACTATGGAGGATTAATATTAATATTTTTATGCTCAATTTCTTATGAAACAGCAGGAAATGTGAAAACAATGAAATATTAACATAGTATCAAAAAGGTTAAGTCTACTGTATTTGTGCCCAAGTTTATATTTTTATTTATTTTTTTAATGAACAAAAAGGTGCCTTATTTTTATATTCACAAGTTTACCAGTAAATAGACAAATATATGACAAACCATACATTGGACAAAAATACAGCAGTGGCAGAAGGTCTTACTGAGATGTTAAGGAATACCCAAAGAGCACAGTGTGGGGAAATGCAGCCTTGCCATCACTTTAGACACAACTCTTGAAGCCATTTGTTTGTAGCCAAGTATGTGAATACAGGAACAGCTTGGTGACATCCAGAACAAAGTCCTCAGGCTGGACTGAGCATAAGAAGTGACTATAGGCAAAGTGCATATCTAGAAAAACAAAGGCATGTATTGGAGATGGGACTGGTTTGGTTTCTGAAGTATGCTTGCTACTACTCCCAGTCCTCAGAGGTTTTTTTTTCCTAATTAAGGCACCTTAATATGCTTTGGATTAACACACGTGTGTCTCTATTGAACTGTAGCCGTGCTGGGGATTTTGATGCACATATAAGATGTGCAAGGCCTTCCTGTTATATAAAACATGCATAACACACACTAGAAACTATTTTAAATATATAAGTAAATCCATTTCTCCTCTCCTTGTTTCATTTCTCCAGTTTTCTGGGATAGATCACCTGTTTGAGCTTCTTAGTTTTGGAGTGAATCCCAAGGAAACGATTACTGTAATATATTAATTATTGAGGAAGAAATTGGCAGAAAAGACAGACATTTTTATAGTCCTTGGCCCATTCCTGAGATAATCAGAGTCACTCAGAACATCTGACAGAGGTGTCCTTCAGGTCTTTCTTGCATGTTTTAAAATGCTGACTAAAACACAGGCTGGTCCTGACTGATGCAGATCAGAACATCCTAAGCATATACTTCTGTAACACTCAGAGTCAGGCACTCAGTCTAACTCTCCTAGTGCACAGCATAACAACACTCAGAAATGATAAACAGCACTCAGGGTCATGTTCAGACCCTCACAGACCCTCCATGAAACAAGGATTTTCATGCTCTCTTTACAGTAATCAGGGTTCTTTTCAAAACTCATAGAAATACACTTTCTTGTTCACATACTGAAGACTTTCAACCTAAGCAGTAGTTTAAAAAGCTTTTTTCTCCCTCATTTTGAGTTGAGTACTTCCATGTGACTGATTTAAGCCGGATTTTCCTGTCCTTCCTCTTTAATGAAAGTATGTAAGCTGTTATACTTCATTGTTCATACAGATTTCTCTTTTTTATTCATTTTTATCCCTACTATGGGAATGCCACCTGCTCTTCTTCCAGCAGCTGTCTCTTTTTCCAAACCTGCTCACGAGGATACAGCACATCAGGGTGCAGTATTCATGCCATAAGTATGGTTTGAATTACATATCAAAACTCTCATGAGAGAATCACTTGTCAGGAAAACCCTCATCAGGATGGTCTCACAACTAAACCTTCCCTCTCCTGCTGACTGTCAAGAGGACCACAGATGTCCACAGTTCTAAAAAATCTTGTAATACAAAGATAGACCCAGTTCTGTTGACCAGTGGCAGTACTCACTCTTCTCTGGGTATACATGATTTACCACAAACCAAATGGGGTAAAAGAGTATCACAAAATCTTCTTTATGCAACTATGGGAAAGCTCAGCACATGTATCTAAATCTATTCCAGTCGTGCCCATCCCATCATAAACTAGCCAAATGCTTRAATAAAAACGTTGATTTCAGAAACTATATCAAGTTCATTGACACTTAGTTACTTAATCTAGTGGTATTGGCTTGTGCTATGGTCACTACTTGAATTTATAGGAGATTTTGCCATGTAAAATCCAAAAACCAATACAGAAGTGCATCTAATTGCCCAGAGCCCAGCAGGACCCAAAAGATGATCCTGCAGGGCTGTCACAGAGCCTCTCTCTCTGTTTGTACACACCTGGTGCACCAGAGAGGGGCAGCTTCTTGACTGTGCAGGTGACCTGGCACTGGAAGAGATTTTGCAGAGAGGTGGTGGAATCTCCCTCACTGCAGATATTCAAGACCCATCTGGATGTACTCCTGTTCTGTGAGCTCTAGGATGACTCTGCTTGAGCAGGGAGGTTGAAGCAGGTGCCCCACTGTGGGTCCCTTCCAACCCGACCATCCTGTGGTTTGGTGTCTGGCAGAGCTGAGGGTGTTCATATAGCAGCAACTGCTTGTATCCACAGACTGTGTGGGTATGGCCATTTAGCACTTTTGTAGTTCTGAAGTCACTCCTGGTAGAACTTTGGTATTATTGCTTGTAAGTCTTTAGCCATGTCATTTGACCTGCATGTGCACCCAGACCTGCTAACACTGCATTTCCTCATGAAGCAAACTGGGCTCAACAGAAAGAATTAAAACAAAACTCAAAAAATTATACCTTTCAATTTTTCCAAAGAACTATTCTCATGTGAATAGAAATGGAGAGTGTGCACGAGCCTCCTATCTAATTTTACTGCAGTGGGGAGGTGAACAGGACACCAGCCATCCCCCACAGCCAGCTGCGTGGGTTTAGGGCCAGAATCCAAACCACACAGCTGGTGGACTTAAAGGAAGCTGTAATGAGGAAAGCAAGAGTAAGCCCCAGCAGACGATACCTTTCTGAACTTTCTTGGGAGCCAGTTGTAAGTGAAGGTTTTCTCAGACTCAGATCCTTCCTGAGCTGCGGTGAAGCAGCATCTCAGCTCGTGTGCAAGGTATCCATATAAACCCAGTCCTTGACCTATGGACCAGACCCCCAGCCCAGCCACATGCCTGCCTTGCCACTGCAAAATGGGCTCTCAGCTGAGCCTGGCAGCCATCCCCAGGCCTGCAGGATTGTGCTTGGCTTCCTACTCCTCTCCCTTTGTGGAACAGTCTGCCATGTTGCTCCCTGTAGTCCTCAGCACAGAGGTAAAAAAGAGTGCAGGAGAAGGGACAGGAAATTGCAGGAACTTTATATCCATTATCACATATTTAAAACAATAAATTAACAGTATGTAATACACTGAATATTTTGGTGCTGGCCAAAAATGAGTGAGACAGCCTCTCCCAAGTAGTTGGCTAATAAATGCTGCATGCTGTTATTTACAAGGCCAGAGAGAACACATTTTTTTACACATAGCCCTTGGGTGATAAAATCACCAGTCAATATGCATGTATAATTCTTGTGAGCATCAATGTAACCCCATATGTTCTCAAGTCTTAAAGGCACCATGTGAATAAGCCCTGGAAGGGCCTGGCTGGTCATAGCCAATTATGACCAAGAAGGTCGTAAATCGACACACAAACCTAGGTCTATTAAAAAGCTATTAGATCATCTACATCAGCCATTCAGCTGTTCTGAAATTGGACTTAGGCAAACATGTGTGGTCTGGTGCCCAAACAGTCATCATTCAGCTGTCCTTTTCCCACAGAGAGATCCTGACCTGCTCCAGAGGCTCTCCAGAGACAGAGCTCTGTTGTACAACATACAGCATACATACAGAGGCTGTATGCAGCCTCTCCCCCAGCCATTTGCAATTTCTCACCCTTCACAACCTTCATCTGAATCTGCATTTTCCTTCTGCTTGATACAGGAAATATTTTCAGGTGACATTTGATGCAAGCTGCCATAATCAAATGTTAACTCCAATATGGACAGAAATAGCAAAAATCTGGTAAAATACACCTGCATTTATAATTCCTCACGAAGGTATTTTGCAACAGTTTACCCTTCCAGCACTAGACAGAAGAGTAGAGGCAGACCTCCAGGCTAATGAGGTGGAAAGCTACCACCTAAATATGAAGTCAAGAGACCAGAGACCTTCCTTGCAGCCTTGGCACAAGATTAAGTGGAACAGGGAAAGGCAGTACCGGCAACACGGGTAGAGTAGCAAATTTGGAAGGACGGCCCCAGTTGTGCTCATGCTGCCAGCACTGCAATCACAGCTTGGTGTCCAAACACTGGACTTGTGCTGCTCTGCATTGGATTGCCTCATTAAATGCTGATCTGAACTCTGCCATCCTTTCTGCTGCAAGTCCTCTGTGAGGGCTTTGCTCAGTTCTCAATCGTACTGACAGGGTGCCTTCCATTCTCTATAAATTTTTGTATGTAGTGGGTGACATCCTCTGCTTTTTATATTTTAATTGCTTTGTCAAAAAAGAGTAATTCAGGGCCTTTTAGAAAATTCCCAGGGTGGTTTCACCACAGTTCCACACATGACCTCTTCTCCTCTCAGAGAATTGCAAGAGTGACWTTTATCCTTACAGCACCAAAACACTTGTATGCTTCACCTCCTCTTTTCTTGTCTCTGGATGATTGCATGGCATTGCTTGTGTTCTATTTCATCCAAGAAGGAAAAGGAAAGGTCAGTGTCTCAATCTGTATATCTTAACCTTTTACAAGCATTGAAATTCAAAGAAAAATATGTTTTTAAAGTAATATATTTTTACAAAGGTGAAAGAGAGTCAGCTAGCACACTTATCCTTTTCCTTCAGTTTCCGGGATTTGAATTCAAATTACTCATTCTGCCACCTTGTCTAGATTAATGAAGCTGAATATGGAAAATTTTAAGAGAGATTATTAACTTTTTACCGAGAGTTGATGAAGTGCATGGTCCCACACTAGACCTTGCCTTCTGCACTAATAACAGTGATTTATCTCTGGTCTTTCATTATTGAAAAGTAGTTTGCCATCCAAATGCATGGCAATGAATTTGAGTGAAAGGCTTGACTCTGTAAGACAGCGTGTACAACTAGCACTGCTTCAAGAAAAAGTGTGACTTTATGACAGAATAATACTTAMGGATTTTGTTCTAGTCATTTGTGTTGCAAACAGTTGATCCTCTGTGTGATCCTTGTTTTTAGTCCTTCTGTGTAGGATCCATGTTTTTAATTTTGCAAGTGATTTTAGCTTGATCTAAAAAGCTATTAAATATAATAGCTATTTATATTTATTATATAATAGCTATATAATACACTATTAGGAAAGTTTGCTAAAAATCTAATTGTGCCTACCCTTATAGACCCTATCAAAGTGCTTTTCAAGTTTCAGTCTACTCTTTTTTTCCAAGTCCAAGTAACAGACCAAAGCTAATACCTAAAATTTCTTGAAAGTAGCTTTTGGGTTTATCCTTTGCTTCCTGTGCCATCCAACAAAATCTTCTCCTTATTAACTTCATTTGCAACGCAACATGTATTTTTTGTACTCCCAATTGTCTGTTATGTTTAAGCTGGATATTGAGTTCTGCACCTTGAAAATAGATCTGAGAGCAAAGAGTGGGGAGAAGGAAGAGCAGTGGAATTTTTTTTGCAGTTGTATTCRAAAACAYAGAGATAAGGACTTCAGCTCTCTCTCTTGATGTGTGTTGTCTGCAGCATGGACAGGGAGCTGGAGAGAGTCCTCCTTTGCTTTTAGTTAGTTTTTTAGCTAGCTGAGGCAGAGAAGTTCTGCCGACTGTGGCTTTTCTTTTCTTGGAACTGGCCAGCCCTGCACTGGACTGAAAACCCAGAAAACCACCAGGAGCTCCCATCTGTGGCCCACCAGGAGCCAGGATGTGGCATTTTCCAGCACTGGAGAGACTGATAAGAGACTGAGTGAGCTGAGCTACACCCCACAAAAGGGACTCTCTCTGAATTTGTCATCTCTTCAGAACTGTGAGAAGTTCCATTGCATAATATTTTAATTTTTTTGTGTGTGTTTGTGAGTCGTTTCCTTGTTAAATAAACAGGCATTTCCCACTTTCCTTGAAGGAGATTTGTGTCTCCCAAACCAGTGGGGGAGATGGGCTGCTTGAATTTGCTTTCTAGAGAGACCCCCATTAAGAGGTTTCCTCCCAAATCTGACTCAAACCAGGACAGTTGCTAAGACTGGTAAATTTGCCTTCACTGTGKGCTGGGGATTAGGGAGGTAAAATCTAGACTTCTGCCTGCAAAATGATCTTGTCTTCCCAGATTAGACCATAAATCTAGACTTCCCATACTGGTTTTCATTAACTAGACTTGAAGTCTGGTAGCATGCTTCCTCTCTCAAAAACAAATGCAAAATGGCTGATCAAAGTCCCTTTGGGTTCCCTTATTACATGTTCAAAAACTAGAAGGTGTCCAGCAAAGTAAATTATTCAAAGGACTGAAGCCACAACGATAGTTCATGTATCCATAAAAGTTAGTGACTGCTCAATAGCACAAAAGTAGAGTTCTGTCTCTAACAAATATCCCACACCTGTACCAAGCAACAGTGTAGAAACTACCTCAGTGCATTTGCACGATGCAGAATCACAGAGCATCTTCCCTTCCCTTGCCTAAATAAATAACCTTAGCACTTGCATTTTGGTTAAACATTTTCACAGGTCTCTTCTCTTGCACATTCAGAGTAATTATAGAAGATTTATGYAAGCCTGAGCCTAGAGCAGTGGGACTAGAGTTTTACTTCCTTAGCTTTGGAGGGTCTTTGCTCCTGCCCTTCTACCTCACAAGCAGGAGTGAAGCAGTGTGCAGGAGCTTGTTTCAGAAGCCCGGAGTACTTCATGTGAGCCTCTATTGACTCAAATTGGCTTTGCAAAATTGCCAGAGAATTTTCCAGTTCAGTGTAGCTGCACCTTTGAAAGGTTTAGCCCTAAGTGTCTAAAATAATATTTATTTTCTTGAATGGTARTGTTTTCAATGAGGGGGAATTACCCCATCTTATGAACAAGAAACAGATTTCATTTCTGTTGTTTACCCTCCCTCCCTTAGCATCTCTAATTGAGCCATCTCCCAGAAGCACCACAATAATTTCTAAAATCCCCTCAGGTTTTCCCCTAGATTTAGAACTTTAAAATTTAAAAATCCCTTTTGATCCTAAATTCCAGTCTGGGACAAGTAAACAACCATTGGTAAGTAAACCTGGTCTGCTGCTAGGAGCCAGTCTGCTAGCCCATGGCTTCCCTGCTGTTTCCTACAGGTTCCTGCCAGTTTCTGATACCACCTTACTATCACTGTGATAGATTGAAGCATTATCTCAGTCGGTGAGAGCACGGTGCTATTAACACCAAGGTCACGCATTCGATCTCCATTTGGGCCATCAACTTAAAGAATTGGACTTTATGATCCTTGTGGGTCCCTTCCAACTCAGAATATTCTGTGATCCTGTGTTATTCCCTGCAGCTTTCCCACCTRTGATCTAATTTCAAGTTGTCTGGACAGAGTAATATCAAACAGAAAATTGAGGGACCCTTGATGCTCATTAGGAAAACATGAATATTTCAATTATTCTCCTCAGCATACYCTTTTCACTTGACTGAAAGTACATTAGAAACTCATATGAAAGCTCACACGATTTCTGCTCCAAGTGCTGCTCAATCCAGCCACATCTTAGTGATTGTCATTCTCTTTTTTTTACCACACTGAAGGAATTCATGCCTTCAAAACCAGCTCATTTAGTTGCCCCAATATGTTTTTGTATTTTGCTTTCTTTTTTTTTTCTTCCATCCTGCCTTTATTTGACTGACTTGTGTTCTTGACAGCCAAAGAACAGTTCAGTTCTACTAGGGAAGACCCCTCCTCAAGCTCAAGCCCCTTGACCCTTGAGGCATTTTCAAGATGCCATGAAAGCAACTTGTTGTTGATCTGAGTCTGAGAAATAAATACTCTGTGTTCCATAAATACATATTCTGAGCTTTACTTCAAATGTCACATAATTTTAACTTCGTATATAACCGGGATGTTTCTCCCTGCAGCTTATACTTTTGCATTATGCATTTATGTAAAATGCATTTAGCCAGGAGTAATCCTTTGAAATTCTCATCTTTATTCCATGGGGGAAAATTATGGACTGGCTTCTACTTATACAAATCTAGAAACAGTTCCCTGAGTTACTATATAATTTAATTCCTTAATTTGAATCTAAACTTTACTCCACTTTCATCCTTTGTTTAAATTYCGATTGATAGGCTTAAAATCATCCTGTAACTATTGTCCTTGATTAATACTTTTATTGACTGTACTTCCACTTTTAATTTTTTTTTCTGATTACACTGTGTGTGTTAATTTTAATTCTGGTTACTTTTTACAAGATGCTAGAGAATGAATTCTTTTTCAGTCTCATTCCCTTCAATTCCTTAATCACTCAACAGTTGCATTTGTTACAACAGTTTCTCATTTATGATGACATCTTTTCCTCTGTAGGAAATATTTTCCTGAATTATATACTTATTCCATCTTTTTTAATCTTGCAGCATGTACTTTCACACTCCTAGTCCATTTGCATACTTGTAATCTACCTTCCAAATTCATAGAATATTTAGTAAATAATCTCATATTTAAATTTTCAGTCATTGCAAACATGGCAAAACAAAATGAAAGTGTCATATCTGTATACACCAGTAAAATATATATTGTGGTGTCTGATACTTCACAAAGGGATTTTCTGACTTTTCTGCAGCCAAGTTTCCTCAACTTCACATATTTTGTGGAAGCATGTTAAAAAAGTAACCATGAAGGTATCTCCTCACTATTTCCCACAAGAACTTTTGCAAAAGGAGCCCCAGGTATTCGAGTCAAACCTGAGGGTAACAAGGACTATTGACAAGATCAGTGAAAACATTACTTTCAATACATGGTTTGGAAAGAAGAACTAAAAGTTCAGAAAACCCAGAAACAATTATATTATTCTAGTTTTCTACATACCACTCCTATCTATTTTTTTCCACCAATTCATTTGTATCCATTTCTTTTGCTCCCTATCCAGCTATCCCCTGCTGTTCATGCACACTGCCTCACTAATACCGGCACCTGCAGTTTAGACAGCTTGTTGATCTAATTTTGCCACAGGCAATTATTGATTTTCATTTTAGAACTGGTCAAAACCCACCAATCCCACCACCAAAAATATTTTTGAAGAACTGCTATCCAAACAGAAAGTAGCTAAAATGCTTTCAGCTGATGCTCTCACATCTCCCTGATTTCAGGGATTTCAAAGCCAACGTGACAGGAACAACACCTTGCCCTTCCTTGCTATCACAGACATTAAGAAATATCACCCAGCTAATATCATGTTTTTGAAGGTTTTCAGTATCAAGAAGTACTCATGCTTGTTTTCATTTCAGTATTACTGATATAAAGAGGAAAGATTAGTCCTTTTAAGGTGTACACAAAGTAGATAATATGAGATTGGCTGTAGTAGACACGGATCTGTTCTGCACAAGCTGTAATGAGCAAGCCTTACAGTGAAGGCAGCACTACTGCCACTGAGGGCAAATCCAACAACTGAGAAAATAAATCCATCTAACAAAGTCATTGTGGTAGCAACACTCCACAAAATTATATCTTCAAAATTATAACCTTTTTTCCACCTTATTTTCCTCCCATTGTAGGTGAGCATGCCCTGCTCAGCTGCCTGTCTCCTCTGGGACTCAGCTACACACATCCTCCTGGCCTTCCATGGCCACTGACAGCCAGTTTCAGCAGTGAGAAGGCAGCAGCAGCTTTTGCTTTATATTTTATCTACCTTGCAAATATTGTGCGGGACTCTACCAAGAATGAAAGCTCACAAATATGGAAAGGGGATGTGGTATAACTCATCGAACCAAACCATCTAGAATACACAAGGCTCAGGAGAACAGGGYAGAAAAAAAATAGCAAAGAATATTCAAAGTTATTTTAAAAATTCATGGTCCTTCACTCAAAGGTCAGAACCATGAAAAATTGCTCTCTAGGGCAACAGAGAGTCCCTAATATTTCTTTCACAGAAAATAGACACAACAATACCTAGCAACAGCTATTATGGCTTCAAAAGGTATAGTCCCCTGAGGATCTCCTTTTGCTTTCAAAAAAATTAAACTATTTGATTTTCATCCTTGGCATTGTACAGCTCCTAAGTGTAATCTGCTCAGGAGTTGGGGCAGGTGACCTGTTTTATCTGAGTCACCAGCCTAAATCAATTTCAATCCCACTGATATGATTTACTCCAAACTTCTCTTTTCACCGTACAGCTCAACAGCAGGTCTGAATGAAATTGTTTTTTATCAAACTGTCCAGGCAATTCAAAGAAAGGAAGCATGTTTGTATCTACTAGCCTTAAAAAATCCTTCAGGTTCTAAGGYCTGTGGTCATGTAGTCTAATAGACTTAATGGAACAGAAGATTTTCTGTAAAGTCATAAAATAAAGCACTTTGTACATAAAGTACAGCAAACCTTCAACAAATTGCATTCCTCTTTATCTTTCATCTTCATATAAGCTACAATACAATGCTCATTTCCATTTACTAAATGGATATGGCTGTAATTTTTTTTAAATGGTACATGGTTTGTTTTTATTTTATCAATGTGAGAAGTAGGAGCAATTTAATTGACATTAAAACAGCAGTGACTTGCTATCCAGCAAAACAAATTGTGCAGTCGATTCCTTGCATACTGCTTATTAGTTTCCTTGGTAACTTGTAATCATTTGCCTTTCTAAAACAGATGAGATGTCAACAAATATGTACTGTAGTAGTGGTTTGATACATCAAAACCAAAAGTGCTGTAATGACAGCATAATAAATCTTAACATGAAAACTTAATGGCCACATTAGTGACATAATAACCATAGTCTTGGGTTCATGCTGCTCCCCACTGCATACTTTCGTTTCACRTCATGGTTGTGACATGTAGTAGTACATGAAGCACCTTCTATTACATTCTCCAAAATCAAATCCAGACAAAATATTTAAAAAWATAAATCATTTAATATACTAAAATCCCACAACTAAATTATGTCAGCTCTTCTCAGGGTGATGCTATTAATCAGACAAATCCTATTGCAATTCATTTTAGTTATAGAAGTTATGTCAACAAAGACAATCTTTATATGCTGTCATAGATGAATTCTCAAAGAATCGCAAAAGTTCTTTAATACCTCTACATATTTCTGACATGGTTTCTTTTCAAGGCAGCAATATTACAGAAGTCCAAAACGAATAAAAAACCACCAGGGTTTCTAAGTGGAGAATAGGGATGACAAAGCAAGTACCTTTATAGCTTGGGAAGAGATAATGGTAAGTGATCTCTAGAATTTCAAAACAGAGTTCTACCAGCTAATTGAATGATGTGCAGTAACCGATGTTCAGCAGAGGAATAAAGTAAAAAGGAAAAGATTATTTAAAAAATAGTTGTGAAGAAATGGAAGCAAAGATAGATATCTACTAGAATCTATTTCCCACAAAATTCTCCTGAAGAACCTGGTGCTTAGCCTTTGGAGAGGCCTGCCTTTTCCTGGGTAAAAAACTGGCTAATCTTGGGGAGTGGTTGTCAATGGAGTTACGTCCGGTTGGCATCTGGAGACAAGTTGTCCCTCATTGAGCAGTACTGGGACTCATTCTGATTATTTTACTAATGAAATGTCTGAATGAGGGGATCTAGTGCACTGTCAGTCAGTTTGCAGCTGGGCAGGAGTGTTGATCTGCTGGAGGATAGGAAGGCTGTGCAAAGAGATCTGGACAGGTTGCATCCATGGACCAACTGCATGAGGTTCAGTAACATGAAGTTCTGGGTCCTGCACTTGGGTCACAACAACCCCAGCATCACTGCAGGCCAGAGAAAGAATGATGGGAGAGCTGCTTGGCAGAAAAAACTTGGGTGGGGGGATAGTGGACATTCATCTGAGCATGGGCCAGCATGTGCCCAGGTGGCCAAGGAAAGCCAATGGCATCCTGGCCTGTAAAAGGAATAGTGTGGCCAGCAGGACCAGGGCAGCAATCATCCCCTTGTACTTGGCACTGGTGAGGCTGCACCTCCAATCCTGTGTTCAGTTCTGGGGCCCTCGCTACAAGGCACACCCTGAGGTGCTGGAGCCAGTCTAGAGAAGGGCAAGGAGCTGGTGGAGGGTGTGGAAMACAAGTCTTATGAGGAGTGACTGAGGAAATGGGTTGTCTATCCTGAAGAAAAGGAGACTTTATTACTCTTTACAACTACCTGAAAAAGATTGTAGTCCYGATTGGAGCCAACCTCTTCTCCCAGGCAACCAGTGACAGGAMAAAGGGAAACAGACTCAACTTGCTCCAGAGTAGGTTTAAACTGGATATTAGGAAAACTTCTTTCTTGAAAGGATTGTCTGGTGTTGTACTACACCGAGAGTCTAAAGGACMACAAGGTCAAGTCTCATACCTTCTCAGTGCTCTCTTGGGGGCAGCTCTTCACAGCACTGGCTTCTTCTTTAGCAGCTCATWCTTTCTTAGTCAGGGCTCTTTCTAGGCTCCTCCTGACTAGCCAGCCCACCCCCTTTTTATCTCAGCTATCTTGACTAGCTACAGCTGCAGCCCACTGAAGGACATYGCAGCTGCAGCCCATCAAGAGCAACCAGGAGTCATCAGGGCACAGCCTTTATACAATACATGCTACATCTGGCATTGGTACAGGTTGCCTAATAAAGTGGTAAAGTTACCATTCCTGGAAGCATTCAAAAAATCGTATAGAACTGGCASACAGGGACATGTTTAATGCTGGTCTTAGCAGTGGAGATTTGAAATGCTGGAGATTTTTAAAACTCAGCTGGACAAAGCCCCAAACAACCTGATCTAATGTTGAAGATAGCCTTGCTTTGAGTTGGACTTGATGACCTGCCATAATCCAAACTAAATTATTCTATGATTTATGGTTGAATATTGGTAAGGCCAGCATAGACAGGCCTTTGGCATCTTTAGAATTAAGTTGAAGAGGGATTTTAGTTTGCAGTGATTATGGATGTATGGGGGAAAAAGTGTRACTATGTGATGCCTGTTGGGACCTGTGTTTCAGTTTCCAAAATCTTCAGGAATTACTGCAGTCATGCTGCCTTGTACATCTGTGAAAGCCAATGCTGTAGTCTGAGACAGCTGTAACTAAAATTATGAGGACAAAAGCAGGTTATAATCTCTTTAAGTGGCTAACTACTACATATTTATCTCAAAATTACCCTTATACCTTACAAATTGCACATCAGTATTTGTAAGAAAATAATACCCATGACTGATCYACAGACCAGATACATGACTACATAYCCAAATATCTTTCTCTTCCCCAAAATTTCACTAAGTAAGGCAGTGCTTTTAATCATCATGCTTTAAGTGATGGACTAACTGTAGTTTGCAGAAACAAGTGGAACTAGGCAAACTTCTAATAATACAGCGAAACCAGGGAACATAAAATGAACAGAAGAAAATAAATAATGAGGAAAGGAAGCTAAGGAAATATATTAATTCCAGGGAGACCACCACCAATATCTGATGTGGTTAAGATAGGTCAATATGGGGCAGAAGCACATGCTTTCAAATAAATGGGGAAATAACAAGAATAGCTTTCCACAGCTACTGGATGTGCACTTTCACTAGTTTATTTAATCCATATTAAATCATTTGCCACCTTGCTTTTCTGTGTTTTAAATCTCCATGTTGCCAAGAGTTTAGTGATTTGTGAGCAGAGTGGGATAAGAGTTCCCCAATACTTTCTCTGCTCCTGTGCAAACACACAGATGAATTATGCAACTACATATGCCAGTCCCGCTAGGCTCATCTTTGAACACCCTTGGGAAGAAAATCTGTGATCTCTGACACTCTGGTCACCCCCTCTGCTCTCTAGCAGTACTTGTAGAGCAGAACATATAGCACTGTCAAAGTYTCTGGAGATTTAAGCAGCTAGGCCATGATAGTGGGATCCAAGATAAGGAGCTAAATATTTAGGAGGAGATTTGAGCAGAATTTTGTCAACCCTTAAACATTTTTGATTCCCAAAATTCCTTCTTTGTAGCTCAGCAAATGCTTAAATGACAACTGCATGCATTCYCTCCTGCAAGGTATCCTGGCCATAACAGCTGTATTTGCAATGTTGATGCATTGTTTTATGCTAATCTTTATGCCCAATGCTTTTCCAGATTTCAGAATGCTAATTAAAAGAAATAKAATTTCAATAAGGTATAAAACATCGAAGTCAAAGCAGGAAGAAGCTATATCCATATGCTGTCTAACTCAGCCCCTCCTAACACAAATTTTACAGCCTACTGTCTCTCTTGGGAATCAATAAGTGTACCCTAAAGGACGTCTTGCTAGCAGCAGAGAACCTGCATTTTTAGCCCACTTTTCTTTGGGCAGGCTCTTAATAAAACACTGTCTATTCCCCAAAGAAATTTTCCCTCCTACTGGCTTGAATGTTTTCCAGGACAATACCAGCAAAGAAATTTTTCCTAAGCAGTGCTGTCACCATCATGGATACTTTAGCTCTGTGATTTTGGGMGAGGATATAAAAAAGACACACACACAAACGAGGCTTAGGAAGATGGCAAGGAGTTTAGGGGCAGTCAGAAAACTAGGATAAATTCTTCAGTGGACAGGGAGTTATATGATTATGAATGTAAACATTGTATTTCATGTTATTTGTATGGGAAATATTATTTGGGTAATCCTACCAAATTGAAGTATTTTATTATTTATAGTGAGCTGAGCATGCTAGTCAGTGTATTACTTAAGCCCAGTAACTGGTGGTTACTCACCAGTTTCATGACAATTCCATCAGTAAACGGGACCTTAGACAGATGCCATTCTCCATAGCACTTACTCAGAGCCCATTTTTAGTAGCAGAACGACCTTGAGAAATTCACCAGCATGAGGAACAGTCAACATACAAAGCTGGATCTGCATGGTGCCTTCACTAGACTAGGATTTTTCCACCACAACCTGTCACAAAGGGTAGCAGACTGGAACAAAGTGAAGGTAATAACACACTGACACAGAAATTCAGCTCTTTTACAGCTACAAGAGGTTGTTCATGCTACCAAAAGCAGTATTGGGACACACGAGTTTGTGCTTTGGTCACACCAAAATACTTAGGCCAAATGAGGAGGATTYCATCCACCACACCTCACCCAAGCAGAAAGCAGTACATCCTGACTCTATAAAATAGTATTAAGCTATTACAATTTCTTTCAGAATGACACWAAACTGCCAACAGCTACATAGTTTAGAAAATAAGAGTCTTTTTGCATGAGGAAATTATTTAATCTATAGGAGTTTGATGTTAATGCAGAGAAAAGTGGAAATAGGTCTCATAAAATTTCACAGTCACTCTTTCAGGTGAGACAGTAGAATATGACCATTTTTAATAGGAGTCATCTCTTGATTTTGATTTGAAAATAACACTTTTATTCCAAACTATGTATCAGATCTCAGCCACCAAAAATTGCTCGAAGCCTAGAAAAATAATGAGGCTATGCTTATTTATAACAACTAACTGTCTAGCTCTGAGCTTTCAAATCAAACAGCTTCAGCCTTTAGAAAAGSCTGCAAAAGACCCCTACAAAAAGTGAAAACTTACTAATTTTAGCCAACTGCTCTGTGCAATGGAAGGAAACACCTGGCTTCTGATAAAGTGTTAGACAACTGTGATTTCTCAAATCAGGAATTTTTTGAGATGCTAACAGATAGGATAAGCTCTCTTACCTGAGAGGGACTGAGCCCTGTTGGAATTAAGGAAGGCATATCACTCTTCTCAGAAAACTTTTATAAGCCAAATAGAATTTATACTTAAGATTTACTCCTACTGTCCTCAAAAAATTTCTGTATTTTTTTCAGTCTTCTGCTTCTTTATTTTAGCCTGATGATCCCATGCTGCAAACACTGATGTTTCACTGAAATGCTGGGTAGGAGGAGAAGGGCTCAACCACCTTTGCTCTATCATTCTTTRTGCTTGTATGTAAAGCTCCATATCTTTTCCTACCCTTTGATTCTCTTTTGCTCTGTAATTTCTAGAGTCAAAAAAATCACTTCTAGTCTTTACAAAGTATGCAGTAACATTGCCAGAGCCCTGTGTGAATCCATCTCCTTCACTTCYCAAGGGTGAGCTGGCTGGGCTGCTTTGACACAGCTTGGCCGTGCAATATGGGAATAAACTGCTGGGGCACAGCTAAGGTGAGAGAAGGAGCTGAGAGACACACTTTGCCTTGGCTGGGACACCTTGACTTGGGATCTGCATTTATCCYTTGTAGGGTGCCCAAGGTACACTAAAGGTGTGTCAGGCACTGCACCTTCTTTGTTGATCCTGGCTGGTACCTGCCTTATCTCGCTACAGACTGGCCTGGATAGACCTGGACTCTCACCTTAGTCCCCATTATCAGACCTTCTGCACACATGCTCTGGGATATGCCCCTTGTTGGGAGGCCCTTGTCTGGCTGCCACCCTTGGCTCCCAGCACCYCCTGCCCTGGGGAGCAGCACACTTTTTTTCCCCTTGCTAAAACAGAGTGGGTCCCTGGAGAGTTTTTGGACACGGTAATTTTTGATTAAAATTAAAAAAAACCAAACAAACCAAAATAAAACAAAACATGCATACGTCCAAAACTCCACAAAAAAAAACCCCAAAAATAAACACTAATTCAAAACTTTTACATTAACATGCTTGGTGTAATAAAACCTTCATTGCAAAAAAMCTCTTCACTTTTAAGACTGAAACAAAAATTACTAACAAGGATATTTATGTCTTTTTCACAGTCATCTTGCACATGAAAGACTCAATTCCATCACTGTGCTCTACCGTACCCCRGACTTCATGCTGGTTGTCCCCCACCCTGAACTAAAGAGTCACTTGCTCACACAGGATTAATTTGTGGCATACAATATTTGCTTAACTTTTTGATCAGTTTCAGACTCACAGAGCACAGATGTCTGCCTCTCRTTTGGAGTCTGTGGGGAAAATAGCACTTCCAGTGCACAACAAACCTCATCCTATAGTAGACTTTGCATGGAGAACAGATCAAAATCTACATTTAGTGAAAATTAGTGATAGAGGTGTACACATTTACAACTACTGTGTATAGTAATGAAGGAATCAACTCACCTACCAATAAACCAGAGGCTGGGGAGCTGCTCTAGTAGCTAACAGCCTTACCAAGGTCCTAGCACAAGCCTAGGTCTCCAGAGAGTGTCAGATGAACTTGAATCACACATCTCAGATGGCCAAACTCTTCCTTTCTTTCTCATGAAAAATTGTGAAAGCTTCTCAAGCTATGCTGGGATATAATGAAAATAGCTTTAAGACTTGTCTTCTGCCAGAAAATGAAATTCTTATTTTATGAGCACAGAAAACCTTTAGACACCAATACAGCAAAAATAAATAAGAAATGGCCAGGCTGTAAAAAGGCCAATTTGTAAAATGGCCAAATTATTAACCATGCTCTGCATAGGTCTGAAATATAGATTTCCATTAACAGATGGCATAATCTACAAAAACTTGGAATTTAACTGTTCTCATACTTTAAATGTTCAAATTAAAGATAAAACAGTGGACTAAATAACCATAAATCTACAAATGTTGCAGGGTTTTTATGAGAAATTCAGTTTAAATTGTATTTAACTTTAATTAAGTAGTCAGAAATTAAAATTGGTTTGGCCTCAGTTGTAAGGAAAACAGAAGGCTTCCTTTTTTTAGCCAAAACAGATTATGTTTTTGTGCTGCATTCCCACAAAACTTTTAGTTCTGTAAAATATTTTGAACATGCTTCGTTTGGAAGAATATTCTAAATCAACTAACAAAATATTGAACATATTGCTGAACATTGACTCATAGGTTTTGGTTTTTTGGCAGGGAGAGGTTTTTTGGTTGTTGTGGTTTTGTTTGGGTTTTTTTTTTTTGATTGCAAAATATGGGATTGAACGGAAAGTAAAACTGTATCTGCAGTGTGCCACAGCATAACATTTATATTCAGTTCCTCTTTGAAAGGTGCAAATCTCTGACTTATTGGCAGAGGAAGGTTTGAAAAAGTAAAGACGTGCAGGTGTCAAGTGGCAATTTATTTACCTAATTATTAGCTATAGCCTGAGCTGAATGCTAAGTGTTAAGAATCAGACATCACAGACTAGTGCAGTAACTTCAATAAGATCTGTATTTTATTGTTGAGCTTTGGAACTCTACAGCTTGACTAAATGGCTTCTTACCCACCTAGCAGAGTCATTCATACAACATGTAGGCACTCCTTCACTGAGGAACACAACTCACAGGATTCAGCAACCTCAGCAAAGAGTCTGAAATGAGTGAAGAGGCCTTTTATTTTGACTTCACCTTTTTTTTTTGTTGCAGGGACTTGGTCGCAGGTATCTGTCTCCCTATGGCATGCCCTGCCCTTAAGTCCCAAGTCATTTGTTGCCCAAAATAAAAGATGAGCAAGTCTTAAACAGTTGTTAAACTCTGCATATTTTCATGAATTCAGTGAACTAGAGACATAATTTTTCTTTTCAACACTGTTAAATATTTTCACTCATCTAACTGCTTTTTTTTCAAGCCTGAACTATGCTTAGCAACTGACTGTGACAGATGTATTTTGACATGAAATTGTCTAGGAAAACTATACTGAATCCTATTTCAGCAAGAATATGACAGACTCTTCCAGCTGACATGCAGTGTCCTAAAAGCTACCACCAAACATACGTATTTACACTCAGATTTGGAAAAATTTTCTTACTACATTTATGTGAATACGCAGATGAAATAGACCCTGGGCAAGATTCAGAAGTCTTTTTCCTATGACATGTCAACCTTCATATTTCATATATTTCTCTCCTCAACTTATCAAGTCATGAGTAAAGTCACTAACATATTTTGGAGCAACAGACTAAAGTATGCTCCAAAAGAAAAGGGGGCAGTCTTGCTGACTAGGGCATCRTGCCCAGTTACCTGCTGCCACAGCAAAGGTGGCACAGAACCTCTTTCATAACCAAGACAAAGCCCACCTGAGTATCACCGCAGTCTTTGCCTGCTTGACATCTTCTCTGTGTTTTAACGCTTACAAGTATCTTTTAGCTTCCAGAGAATTTTCACTGGTGATTTTACAGACATCAATTCAAGCATTTATGTTTGAAGACCTTCTTACCTTGAATAGCTTTATTCTTTTCCTGATGGTTACCACCATTTCCATCCCATCATAGAGGGAGCAATTGGATCTCTTTTATGCTCAGCCTTCCATCCTTATTCTAACCATGTAAAATTTATTATTTTTTTTTTCATCCCTCATGTCTTTTCCAAAAAGATTTAATTATACTTTATTATGAATCAATGAAGTTGTCAAAATATGAAGTTTTTCTTCTGTAATGGTATAATACAGAATATACCTCAATTAAAWTTTTTGATTTTATTTTTAACAGCTATATCAAATTTGTAACCCATTGCCACAAATGGTAATACCTGTACATTGTGCTCTTCAGTTGTTTAGAGCTACTGCATTCTTTGAGCTAGTTGTTATTAGATTCTAAATACATKACTGTGCCTTTCTTTCCTATTCAGGTACAGCTCCTTTCTATTATACCAGTTCCCAAGGTCATCCTATTCTTTCTGGAAAATATTCCTTTCTCAATTGATGATAGCTCCTAATATGTGTTATCAAAGAATTTCAAGAGCACGTTTTTTTCTGTGTGTAAAATCACCAGTGAAGCCAGATGCAACTTAAAACTCCCTTCTACTTTCTCTCCCYAGCCAAACAATTCTCCTTACACTGAACCCACAGAGACCTCATTTAGTTTCTTTCAAAATTATTTGACTTGCCGTACTTCCAATTTAATAATTTTTATGGATCACAGTCTCAAACACCTAAGCAAATCTGGAATAATTAATCTACACTTACCTAAYGAAGAATTACTAAAATTTTGATTATTTTGTCTCACCTAGTTTACCTCTGAGATGACTCAGCTGTCTTCTTAACCCACTGCCTTTTTCSACATGGTTGATCACTCTGACCTTTAAAAGACCCTCAGACTGTTATCAGGTGTTTTAAATAGTAAGGTATAATTGCSCCAGTCACCTCCCTCCACTCTTTTTTAAGAGGGGATATTATATTGACTATTTATGAGTCAAAACTACTATTACAAACTACCAGACCATGAAATTTTACTCTTGGACTTATAAAAATGTCGTCTAAATTTATAGTGTTTTTGAAGAGTGAATGGATCAGGGCCAGTTTTTGTAAAAGWGTCAGTACTTGATGGTACTAGTGAYAGTAAATTAGTACCCAGTAATTTAACTGTSCCTTGCATTACTAAAAGAAGACCTTCTGCTGGTTATCTGCAAGCACTAAGACTATTTCATTACCCTGCTAAATRACTTGGTCTCATGTTTGAAATTTTTCACTGCAGTGTTGGAGATTGTCTATAGCTGGAAGAACACTGCTCAAGAATGCCAACAAACTTCTCCAGTTCTCAAWAGCTGCGGTATATTTGGCAGGGTTAAACTTGCTCTCACACTTGGGTTCAGAAAGAACCACCCTACATTYAACTTCCAGAACAATTACCCTCTCTGGCACTTGCTGTTGGACTAACTTAGATGTTATCCTGGAGGTTCGTTAACACATCCTGTAACATGTGTGCTCTCTAGTGCTTTCACTTGGTCCTGGTAGGTTTTGAGATTTTTTATCCGAATTTGAAGAGTTTAATGAGCCGGTGTCGTTGGTAGATGACTTGCATACTGCTGTGGATTACATATCTATTGCACGGGACAGTGATCCATTGCAGCCTGTCTCAAAGAGCAGAACTGAAGAGTTTCTGAAGTATTTAGTGCCACTGTGAAATTCCTGACAGTCAGGTGGAACATGGGTATCAATAAATCATGAAAGGCTAATTTACTTTTTTTTTCCCTGCTGCCTTTCACAGCTGTATAAGGAGGTGATAAAAGCTCTAGGGTTTATTCCAAAAATGCACTTGACATAAAAAATACCCCTGTGGAGAACAGAGAACCTTACACAGCTAGGGAGAAGGCTTAATTATAGCACAGCCAACAAAATTGGCTTCAGTGCTCACCATTTAAAGCAGCCAATAGTGTAATGAGGGGCTTAATGCAGGAGTCCAGCCACACGGTTGAATTATGCCACCGAAGGGGATAAAGGGGTACTGTATTGTAATCCGTATTACACAGACCATAAGTGGGTATTTTGGGKTTTTTTTCCTCTTAAATGCTCCTTGCAGTGTCCCATGGTGCTGAGGGAGTCACAAAATGTGATTTAGCAGAAGGATTGGAGGGAAGTAAATCTGTGTSTATGCAGAGAGGCATACATCTATGTGTATGCCGGCACACATATATGTGCAGGCATTTGTTGACTACATGGTAGCTTTAGTGTGGGTTATTGGATAAAGAGCTACAGCTGTTTCCATCTCCTTTCTAGAACTATAAAAACAGTAGAAGAAGAAAGAAACAGGCATTTTCTCTTTGATTAATGTGTAGATTTTAGCATACTGGTATGACTTGAGCAACTGTAGGAAGAAAAAAAAAAAGTGACCCAAGTGGAGGCTCATTATATTTTCATTTTTAATTCCTGGGTTCTCCTTCTGGGTGCCAAAACTGACATGAATAGTTTTATTCCAATGCAAAAATCAGATTCAGGTAGCAGTTTGACTGGCAATAATAACATGGCAAGTCTACATTGAAAATATGTCTGAAGGAAAGATTACACTTTTGGGTGGGAGGGGGAAGGATCATCCCCCACACTGAAGCRCTGGTTGAAAATCCTCAAATCAAGATTTTTTTTCAAATTTAAATCTTCTGTGTTATAAATACAACAGAATGACCCCATTAAGAACCTCTGCCTCTCCTCATCAAGCCACCAGGCAGTTTTGAGAGGGTTCAAACAGGCTATTACAAAGGCACAGCTTTGCCTATGTTCTCTCATCTCCCACTCTGTTGTGCCCCAAACAAATCTCTGCACTTGACASATTGTGTTTTGAACTGACAGTTTTCACCTGATACATGTCTCAATGAGAACAGTTCCCGTGGTAAATGCCAGCCACAAGCCACAAGCAGAGAAAGGGCTGACATTGTTAACAAATGCTGCAGGCATTTGTAGTGAAAAAATGGTTTGTAGGTTTTATACCTTTTTATATTGCTTTTGCACTCAGAAATACATAGATATTTTTAYTGAACATAAGAAATAACATTTAAATTTGATTAAACCTTTGAAGGATCCCAAAAGATGAATATTTCAGGAAAGTATTAAAGGATAAAGAGCTGTCTGTGTCATAAAACTCTAGATAGGTAAAGAGCACTGTAGTATAGATGTTCTCTCTTCACAATATTTTGCCATTACTGTGGCTTTTCTGCTTAAAATTCTTTATTCAATTTATTGACTCTGATCAAATGGCCCAACAGGGGCATTGATGACTACATATTTCTTAAATGTATATTTAATTTTATGGATTCTGCTCACTTATATGAGAGACAAGACAACCAATAAAGAAACAGAGGAGAAAATTCAAATTGTAATAAGAACAAATAAAAAGTATGGACATCCTTTCTGGAGATCCAGGTGGGTGTTGACAAAATGCAGTGATATCTTGGCTGGTATGAACACACCTGAAGACATGGAGTCCCAAGAAAATTATTGTGTCCTTCAATTGGGTGTCCAATACCTATGCAATGAATATTATTAACTATGCTTGTTTCTAATCATGGATGTCAAACCCTCGATTTCTGCTGTGAACAGGAAAAATATCAGGGTATTGACAGTGTGTCTAGTGTGAAGACCACTGCTACGATGTCACTGTGGTGTCTAATCCAAAGAACGTCTTCCGAGTTCTTTCTCATCAAACTTATTTTAAAGTTAAGATCTCACAATCTTCAAGGTCCCTATATTTTTATCCAGGAACTCTTCAATGTCCCATCCTGTTCACACCTCAGAAGCCCCATTTAAGAACATTGCGCAAGGAAAAAGGGTCAAAAAAGTCCACCAATTTCTTTACATTGATTCTTTAAGTTCTTATTTCACCACCCAAGCATTATCCCAGCATGCAGCTGACCACATGAACCAGGCAGCCACTAATAATGTTTCACACTCAGCCAAGTTTCTTTATCAAAGTATCAATACAGAATCAGTGTTGAATGACACCTAATTGCAGTACACAGCATGACTGCAAAAGGCCTCATCCACTAGGAGCAAAAAATTGCCTCTATTGAAATCAAAGATTTTTGCAACTGCTATCAGGAGTCCCAAAGTTAAGAGCATTATGTTTTTCATACCATTGTTAATTTTGGTCTGGAGCACAGACTCTTTCAGCTGCTGACATTTCAGGTCAGGCTATGTAATAATCATCTTCCAGATAGTCACATTTACTCCAAAATGGTCCTGAATTTTAATAAACCTGTAGAAGTGAGAGGCCATAAAACTCTGGTCCTTAGCTAAACCCTTCACTGTGTGTTTGAGATTTCAACTAGTTTAAGATAGGATTTATCAGTATTACTGGTTCYTTTAGTCACGTATGGAATTCCAGCACAGAAGCTTCTGTATGATTCATTGGCACTGAAGGAATGGCACTTAGAGATAAACAACGAGAACAAGAGAARACGCGATGTCAAAAAAATACTTAACATTTTACATAGTATAGGCTCACATTTTCACATGCATCTCAATGAACAGGAAGCCTATTCTTATTTTCTTGAGAGCTTTGGRAGCTTAGAGTCTTGAAGCTTGAACTGTGCTGAAGCCAGTTTTAGAAATGAAAATTCAGACACATATTAGTAAAAAACCAGACGTCTTATTCTTGTGAGTTAACCCCAMAACCAGGACACTTACACAGTAATCTAGGTTCTGATTTCACATGTTTTCAGAAAGATTTGTGAAAACCACATAATTTGAGTGTCTGTGCTTCATATCTACCCAAAATAATGTTATAGTTGTGAAAACCTTTTTAGATCTTGCTCCTCAGTGTTGGTCTAATGTTCACAAAATGACATAATGTTCATAAATTTATTTTTGCTAAAAAAAAATATCGAGTWAGAAAATCGCCAGGTTACTATGAAGATACTCTAAAAACTATGTGTTTATGGGAAGTAAAACGCAGAAACAGGGCCTTCYAAGCATGATTTCACTTTTCAGGGAATATGGGGCCAATATGCTACTGTATCTTTGGCAATTAAATAAAAGTGACTAAAGGCAGGTCCTTTCAGTTATGGTATTCCTGATGTAAATGGAAGATAATGAAGTGAGACATTAAATGTACCAACAGCATCCTTGCATTGATTCGACATCTAGAAAGTCTTTTAAACTTTWAAAATGTAGAGCCAATTGTAATATTTCAGTACTAAAATGACAGATGTAATTCTTCTAGTTATATTAACTTTATTTAGCTATTCTTAATTTTATATAATTTTAAATTATTTATCTTAAAATAAAGATGTATACTTTTCAAATACAATATTTCTTGACATGGTCAGTCCTTTTTTTTTCATTTTAGATCATCATATTTACACCATTTTCTTACTGACTTTTCACATCAGCTTTTACAGCAGTTTTCAAGAAAGTAACTAAATTTATGGTTCAGAGCAATGATGATCCCTCAGAACAAAGGTTTGAAGCTATAGGTAGTTGGAAAAATGCAGATAGCATAAAAATATAAATATATATAGATATATACCTCCCACAAAAATACCATCTCTTTGGGTCAGAACAGAATAGTTATTCTTTAACTTTTTGAAGAGAACTTAAGAAAACATCCCTGAACCTGATTGTTTTTCTGAGTTCATTACCCAGCCGCTTCCCCGCAGGCTGATTTCATGCTCTTATTCCAGTGAGTGATTGTGTCTTCGATGAAATTATCTGCTTCCTTGTGCTTTAGGCTTCCTCTTGGCCCTGGAGTGCTATGGTAATACGAAATATGATAGCATTTTTTTCTTAAATAGTGCTCTCCACACTAGATGTATTGACAAGTAGGTGTAAAGTGTCTTCTGTTTGCTACCTCCTTTGTCATCTGCTGTGGACATACCCTTGACCAGAAGTTCTCTTTGCCCCATTAGATAGCTGTGCCAGTMTTTTTCTTGACATATATATACATATATATATAATAGAACTGTTGTACTGATGTCCTGGGTACATTGGCTTGTTACTGATTGAGAGGTGTGTGGAGCAGCAAGGCACAGAAAATCCACTATACATTCTAACATTTAGGCTTTATCCTTTATTAGGTAGTGAGTAAGAGACAAAAAGAACTGAGTTTGTTGTTTACAGCTGAACTTTAAAAGAGACTTGTGTGAACAAAAACTTGTTCCATAGAGCACTGTGACGAAAGAGGTTCAAGAAAACTGAAGGTGTCATTGCAAATTAGCTGATGTAAGTAGTTGGAATGACACTCTTATTTCTAGCAAAATTTGTATGAACTCTGCTCTTAGTACTGTGCCTCCATACATGCCACAGGCCACGTTTTGGCAAGGATCAGCCTGTTGATTTTGATGGCATCACAACAACATGGCAAGATGTACAGCAGGTGTCCATGCACCAGAAGGCTGTGCATAAGAGCCTTCAGGATATTTGTCTCCCATTTTCCCATCTGCCTTCTTCCTCATGGGTAAAAGATAGCCTGCCCAGACCTTCTACCTTCCCAAAATGTGAGTACTCCTCTGCTCCTTTAGCAAGATCTTACTTGCACAGGCTCTTACAAAAGGCTATRGAGACAAGTGGTGGTTCGCGGAGCTCAGCTTGAAAGCTGCTGCCCTTTTCAAGGAGGAATCTGAACGCAGCTGGCAATGGCACTACAGCTTCTGCAAACAGATGGAAGGTTGAAAGCAGGCTTAAAAGACCAAGTACACTGAATCTTACTATCTCATGTACCCAAATATAATGAAAAATTTTCTAAATTGAGTGTGAGGAGCAGGTTTTGAAGGCTGGCTTATTTACTGCCTCTTTACTGGGAGCTGTAGAGTAGAGAGCCCTTTTAAATGTCAGCCCCTAGTTACTTAGATGTCTAAACTTGGCTTCAGGAACTTACTTATATTGTTGTTTTGAAAGTTAGGCCAAAGCAATCCAGCTGGTAATTAGCCCTGGAATCACCATCATGTATTTTTCATGGCTACATAGGTGTGAATTAAATATAAACAAAAGCTCATTTCATTTCAAGGCACAAACGTTTGCAAATAAACTGGATGAAATACAAATACATAGTACAGAACTTATTTTAATACTTCTAGATAAATAAATGCATCTCTTTGGGATTCTTCGGACACAGATATCCACGGAACCTCTTCTTTCTCTCTCTTTATATATTTTTTATAAAATCTAAATGCGGAGAGGTTTAAAAAATGGCAAATACAAATGAATATGGAAGGCTCACTGATGAACTGCAAGTCAAAAGTGCTGTATATTCCCATCCTCTATATCTCCCACCTGACTGCATTAACCACAGGCAGCATTATATAGCAACCACATGGCCAATATTTTGCATTACTGCCTTTTAATGAAATCTTTCAAATAATTTCCCCATTTAAACTTAAATTATGCTTTTAAATTTTATTCTGCCTAAATGTATGGTAGGCATTTCACTTAGCTACACATCAGAGTGGTTGCATGTGACTCAGCAGCACACTCCATAATATTAATAGATACTTTTCAGCTCCCTATGGGAAAAAGCAGGCAGCAAGGATTATTTTTGTCTCTGTTGTTTGTTACTTACCACTTAATGACCCACATGTGAAATCAATGGTTATATAATTATTTTTATATAGTAGATTTTCTGTTTATAAGTTATTTTTCTTACTCTAACATATATACAATATATCTATATATACCCCTGATAAATCTTACTTTAAAGGGACACAGTCAACCCCTTTAAGCCTCACAGTAAATATATAAGGCTTCAAGCTGTCCATACATCACGGTCAGCTACAGAATTCAAGGGTCCCTTGAGATCCTAAAAGTTATATTTGTACCAAACCCATGATGTGCAGTTATCTCATAATATGTATCTCATGTGTCACTGTTTACATTTTATAGGTATATTAAGACATTTTATATCACATCAGTAGGAAATAAAACAAGGGAATAAGTCTGTTGCTAAGACTAAGCCTATTGCAAAAAATATTACCTGTATCTACAGACACTCCCACTGGTGTGATATAAAATGAATATGTGCCATTCTTGGGATGAAATTCTGGCTACACTGCAGTCAGAAGGAACTTTAAACTGACTTAAATGAGACCAGAACTTCTCTCCTGTTTTTCATTTGTCAGTTATGACTCTCTGTAACTGATTTGTGTCTTCCCTATGCTCAACACTGAAGTGTCAGGCCTGTTTCATGACAAGATCATATTTTTGGTTTTCCACTGTCATGTCCTAAACATTGATCTATCACGTATGTATTATACTTTTTGAATAAACACAGAGTGTGCACATACATTCTCCGTTAAATAAATGTTTGACCCATTCTGTGTACAGTATCTGAATTATTTTTCCTCCACTAGGTCCTCTTTATCACTTTCTTTGCCCTAACCTAGATCATTTTCATTCTTATGTGAGTGAGGAAAACTTCGCTCACCAGGAACTCCACATTATTGTAATAATTTTCGRCTACTTACCAAAGTGACATAATTTTGTTCATTTTATCTTTTGCAACTCAGTTAGAAACCTAGTGGCATAGATAGAGACACAATACTACTGTTTTACAAGACATCTATTGTATCTACTTTTGTTCAGATAAATACCCAGTAACTGCTGATTTGGTAGGAGGATTGGTAAGGGTACTACTATTCACAGTGTTTCTTTTTTTTTCCTTCTTCTTTAATCTACAGAATAAAGTATTTTATATACATTGGAACCAGTTAATGCCCTTTAGACAAATTTGTAAGTTGTTTCATAAAGCAGGAAAGACAATGCAGGGAAATATGTGCCAAAATGCACAGTCAAAAGGCTTTGTAAGTTTTATATGTCACTACAAGTCAATGCTGGAGATCAGTTCTAAAACGATCAATGCTCAAGAGAAATACTCTTATCTGGAGAAAATACCACCCATTCCCCCTTTCAGAATTTGTTCAGTTCTCTATCAAAAGTTCTGGCTCTTCATATATACTTTAAACTATAAATAAACACTGCATAGTTCAATGTCCTTGATTTTCATTTTTTTTTTTGTTTGTTTTGATTTGAAAAATTATTGCAGTACAATTAATTCCTGTTTGGAGTTCAGTAAGGAGCAAACAGCACGGGAGTGTGGGTGGTCCGTATAGGCCCAGGAGCTGGTCGTAGGAGTGCTGGAGGAAGTGCTGAAGTCTGGAAAAGGGTGGCTGCTGGGGCTGTGCGAAGACTGAAGGGGGAATTCACAGCCACAGCAGCAGCTGCTGCTGCAGCTGCTAGTGGATTTGGTAAGATTCGTGGGGCCATCGGCTTTGACGGTTCCTTTGAAAATACTAATTTTACCTGTGGGGAAGAAGAAAAAACAAACAAACAGAGACACATAATTTTTTCATATTAGCTACATGAGAGGGAGCTTGATTTAAGATTATAATGCAGAATCAAGCAAGAGAGGCCTCGATGTGGCTACTGACTCTGTGAGCTACGGACTTGTAACAGGTGATGCGACCTCCCCAATGGACAAGGTAGAAGGATTTGGCTGGGGACAAGGAGTTCCAGTGTTCACACCTAATTGCTGACACTCACGATTTAATATGAGATTAGAAATCTAAACAAATCTAAAATGGGACAAGGGAATCTGCACCAAGGTAAAGCTGCATGTACCCTGCAACAAYTAAACAAGGAAAAATCAGATATCAATTAATAGATCTCCATCTGGACAGCTTAATGTAGAGACCAGAGCAGAATGAAATAATATCTTATTCCCGGGTCTTACAAGATACTTTTGTTTTAGACATTAGGATGAGAGTTCTACTTAAAATTAAGATCTCCATATAGCTCCTCTTCATTTACTCCTGCTTCTAATAACAAGCAAATAAACCAATCTTATCTTTCATGAGTTACRAAAGGCTCATGTTTCATAGGTTTAAATGGGCACTTTCCCATATAATTCTGCTTCGTATTCAACTGTTTTCCACTAAGATCATTTTTACAAGGATTGTGAAAACCTGGAAGATATTTTAAAGTAGCATTCTGCCAAACTATGATCTTTCTGTCCCTATCATTGAGGTTTCTTCTTAAAACACATYTTAAATCATAACATGATTTTCTTGCGATTACCAAATACAAACCAAAAACTCCCTCATTTAGAKTTTCCGAAAAAAAAGGAAATACCCCAAAACCTTAAGTTTCTCCAAGACTGAAAATACTCACAAAGGTTCAGTAATATTTAAGAAAATTTACATTTGGGATGCATACAAATGACCATCAGAGTAGTCTCTACAGATTTCTGCAGAATATATGTACCATGCAGTGGTAGGTAAAGCTCAGTGTAAGTATGGACACTTTTTACTTACAAGGAAACACAATTTCTCCTTCTTGAATTGAAAGGGATTTTCAAGTAGATAATTTTAACAATATCACTCTGACATTTTTAACTCAACAGAACCCTGGTGAATGAATCATCAGAAACTAAGGGCAGTAGTACTCTAGCATGAATCACAGTTGAGTTTCATCATTACACTATCACCATATTCCAAAAGGTCTGTWGGTTCTTTACTGGCCAGATGGATAGAGGATTTTTATTTTTCCCAATACCTATCGGCAAAACTGCTGTCTTCCAGGCCCTTTARAGCTCTGCGAGAAGTACTCAGATCAAACCAAATTCTTTAATTCTCTTAACAAAGGATATAATTGATGCTAGAYATAAAATTCCTTGTGGTGCCCATTAAAAGCAATGATCTGATCTTTTCCTTGATCAGTGTTATGCTCACTGATCCAAGCTGTCTTCTTTCTTTGCTGAACATATGACTTTTTCCTTCYTTCTCACATTTTTAATAAATACSTTTTACAGCCTCATTTAGAACAGAAAAAATCCCTAACCCAAAAACTAACAAACAAACAAAACCACAAAACAAAATGAAAAAAAAACCACCCAAACCCCCCCCCCCCCAAAACCAACAACAACAAAATAGCCAACCCCATAACAACCCTGAGGAAAATAAAAAAAAAAGAAAATAAGTAACTCTGAGTACTTTGTACTCTTTGGTCCAGAGTTCCCAGTGAAGGGGATGTGTTTCGTAAAATTTGGACTATTAAATGCTTGATAACCTGTTTTTCTCCAGTGCAGTATTTTATACATGCTGGACAGCTGTGGCTTGAAGAAATATCAAGCAAGTCCCAACACTACAAGACTTCTTAAACTCTGAAATATCAGTGTGGGAATTTATAAATTTTCTGTCTCTGAAGCATGTAAATCTAGAACAGATAGAGAAGTATAAATGATATTGAAAACATGGTAAAAGCAGGTTTTTGGTCTAACAAAGCCATGAAAATATAGCATGTTCTTTTTTATATTTCTGCAGACAAATTTGGCAATGTCCATACATGTTGTGTAATGAAGAACAAAGATCTCATGTGGCTGTTTCTATCAAAAGACAAAGGCTTTCTTGCCATTCTTGGAGGAATCAGGTACTTCTGATTAAATTACTAGATTGCTTCTAGTTAGATAGTTTTTCAGTTAACTTGTCAACATGATTCTGATTTCAAGGTAGCTGCAAAACTAGTAATGCTTAACATATGCAGTATCTTGCACATTCATTTCTAACCTCTAATTTACTCACGGATCAACATTAGGAGTAAAGTAGCCATTATTTCGAATGGCAGCAATGAAACAATCGAATTGTTTCCTTTCCAATGAAGTAAACTAAGGGACAAATAACTTGAAATATTAATGGGGAGCATTCTGGTTTCAGCTAGGGAGAAGGAATAAAGAAAAGCAAAGAAAGAGCATTAAATTAAAGGTGAAATTAGTTGGCTTGTTGCTGTGCTATTCTGCACTTCAAGTGACAACAATTCCTGCAATTTTTATATTCAAAAGCAAAAAGAATAAATGGAGAACTGGTCTCTCCTTTCTTATAGAATCCACAATTCTACTACACATATCTGTTCATTTATTGTGGGCTTCCAGTGACTTCTTAATGTACTTGATACTCCAATGGCTTACACTATCACTCTACTTCTAAGTATTTTCCCACTTATGTTTTCTAAAAATCCTACTCATCAGGATTAAAATAAAAGTCAAATAAAAAAGAGTAATTGACTTACCCCTAGCGGATGTGTTCCCTTTTGGAGTTTGTTGTAAGGGCTGTATTTAGGTTTGGGCGGCTTCCCAGCAGCTCTGTCTTTGTGCCTTCTACTGCTTATGTGCTGTTAAAATATATTGGGAAGGGAAGAGGAGGAAAGAAAACAAAGGGTTATAGTTGATAGCTAGACAACAGATCACTTCAGATTCTGCTTTACACAAGATTGATGCTCCAATATGAAAGGTTTTTGCTCTACAGCAGCATCACTTTGGCTAATTCAATAATGAAAAGGCATAGGCTCCTTTGAAGTTTGAAGGATCCTTTGTGCACCCAATATTGAGGCTGTAATTTTCCTCAGTCCTAAATTCAGCTCTGCTTCCACTACAGTTAAATATTTTCCCACCTTTTCTAACTTCAGCAGGACTTGAGTCAGGTTAAAGCCTTTGAAAAACTCCTCCCTAACTCTATAAATCACCCATCAAATTCAATCCACTGCTGATAGAAAGTTTTTGAGGAATATTAGGTAGTAAAGCATTCCCTATTTGGGGAAGAATATAAGGTCAGAAAATTGTTCAAATCCCTAAGCTGCCTGGAGATCCTTCTGAGATGGTTACATGTCAAACTAAGACAGAGGGAAAAAATGTACAAAATCCATTATCTTCTTCATAAATTCTGCGAGATTTTTAAAGTATCTTTCTACACAGATTTTCTTGCAGTATTAGAAGTAAGGGACATTTTTCAGAATTCTTTTTTTTTTTGATTTTCATTTTCAAGAGAATTATCACAATAAAAATACATAGAACTGGACTTTTTGCTCTGAGACCAGAAGAATGGGTATTGCTATTGTCCATTATTGAATTAATCTTCATTCTTGTAAAGTTCTTTTACAAGTATTTAATTACATTAGGCATATGGAATTAAACTAAGTGTTTTTCAGGAAGCTTTGATCATCTGAAAAATGACTGAACATAACTTAGAGTAATTGCAATTTAGAGGTCATGCTTCTCAGTTAGAGTGAAACATTGATAAAATCCACTCCATCCTACATTTCAAAGTGGGTTGCTCGGTATTCTGTGAAAGTACTGGTTGCATCCACCTTCACATCTTTGTCAAGGCGAATATCATGCAGTACATAAAATGGCAGAGTTTATTAGCTGAGGACAATTCTAGCAGTCTAAAGACAGTTGTAATATGTTACATTTTCTATAACTCTTTACCAAAGTTGTATAATTGAGAGCTTTTGAGAAGACATATTCCATGCATGGGAAAATCATAATCAAAAGAAAACATACAGCATGGCAGCCAAATACAATGGACAAAACTGTGAGTTCCATTTGGACACAAATTGATATATTGACATGTGCTGACTGTGTTGGTACTTTACCACCATGAAAACAAAGAACAGTCAAAGATTCTCACTTCACAAGCTGGCTGAGTACCTGTTTCAGTTGTGTCTCGGAATTTACATGTACATCACATATTTCACAGTGAAATGTTTTGTTCTGAAGGCCTGTGTTTCCTTTATTCACAGGTCCTTTGCCTTTTACGCCTGCCCGGGGAAAGGCTTTTATGGTTCCACTTCCATTCCGAGCTTCCAGCATAGTTTTGTGCTTAGTCCCTGGAGACAACAGAAATGGGAAACAGAAACAACATTGGCAATTAGGTTACATTCATTGTTTTATTTTTTTTTTTAATAAAATCATATGAGCCTCAGCTTGGTGCCATGTGCTATCCTTGGAATAGGACTGTCTTGGTGTGTATCAGAGTCGTACTAATGTAACAGTATTTCACACCTCGTATTTATTTACTAAATTACATACCTATAGGTAATGCACTGGAACAAAGCAGCCAGCAGCCAGACCAGAAAGTAGCAGCACAATCAGGTGCCCTGATGTGAAGTTAAATGTGTGTGACTTTTCTCATTAACTCCTGCTGCTAATAAGACCTGAATTGTAGTTGCAAAAGAAAAGTAATTTAGCTATTAAAGATGTAGTTGGCTTTGATTTGTAGTCCTCCTGAACAGATTGATAAACAGTATGTCTAGGTAGCTTACAATTAAATCTGTAATTAACTAATTACTCTCCAAACCAGAAAGGAGCAGAGGCTCCTGGAAGCAACCTATGGATCATTAATGTCTTGGACAGAAACCAAAACATGTGAGAAGCATATATGAGAGAAAAATACAATTACCTTTTTTTTTTTTAGTAGTAAATAAAGGTTGCATAGAGAATACTGGTGTTCTGTTGCTGCACCTTTATTCAGACTGAAGAGTTTCTTACACTGTTGACCCCCACACAGGTAGTCTGTGATGATAATGGACTAACTACTGCATATAGAACCACCACTCCAGTGCTAATTGCTGTATGCATCCATAGACTTTTAAAAAAAAAAAAGCATGTGTGTGAGCACACACACAATTTATCAGCACAGGCAGCAGAAACTTGGAAGGTTGTGTTTAAATATTCAGAATAGGGTTTTGGCTCTCRGCCTGATCAGACTATTTAGAGTCTATATGAAATTAAATAGTTTAAAAGGATACAGCTTGAAGTTGAACTTTCACCAGTTGAAGATCTGGCATATAGTAAACAGCATTCAAAATGGATGGAATTTTGTTTCTCATGAATGCCAAGAAGTCATAATTTCCATTCTAATTTGAGTTCTATATATATGCCAAAGTTACTTCTTTTTAAAGTACATCATAAAACCTTTGATAATTTTGCTCTAGGTATTTTATCACTGTCTCTAAATTTCAAACAATGTTCTCTTTCTGTCTCTGAACTCACTTACCCTTGATAAGAGGTAGGCCCTGACATCCAAGATCAGGAACTTTCTGTAAGATGGCTCTAGGTGGCCACTGCCGCCACATTAAATCCCTAGATATTTTAACCCCACCCACCACTGAGCCAATCAATAACATGCTTAAATTAGTGACTGTGAATGGTGGCTGTTTACTATCAGAGCTTACTGATGCTACTCGCTCTAATGACAAGAAAAAGTTTAAAAACTAAGAAAGATGGAGGGAGGCAATTACCCATTCAACCCTCATGCAGCAGCTGCTATCAGTTGATGAAAACAAAGGGAAAATATACATAATTTTAACAAGTTATTTCTTAACAGACAATATGGAGCTAAGAACTCTAACTCCCATCATTGAACTCTGCCTGACTGATGCTCCCTCTTTCAGCCTTAATTTGTTAAATTTCAAACAAAGCTGATGGCATTCATCCTCAGTTTGCTAGTTGGCACAAGCAAAACTATGCAAACTCTGAACACTAAAAGTAATGAAGTAGAGGTGTCATTTAGCTCAATAAGGTTTTGAAGCTGCAAAGGCTAAAGTGTAAGAAAATCTGCAACTTGCAATAAATTCCTTTCTTTCTCTTTTTTGAAAACCTCTTTGCCTGTCATTTTTATATTTAAATAGTTAATGAATTCCATGTAATTGCCAGTTTTCTGCCACCTCTTTGTCCTCTGCTGCAAGAGATCTAATCTATTCAGGGGAAGATAATTGCAGCGCTCTTGAGACAGAAGGGAAAAAAAAAGGAAGCAAGCAAGCACTGCTCCATCTCACCACTGTTGTGCGCCTCCAGCTGTGAGGCAGAGTTGACAGCAACTTTGCATAGTGAACAGTACAGCAGTCTTTTTGCTTTTTCTTCCTCAGTCTCCACAGAAGGGCAAGTGCTGCTGCTCGTGGCTGTTGTGGGGATTTTCTCCACTTTAGAGGTGATCTCAGTTGTCATAACACTGCTCTTCCGGATTTCCACGGTCGTCGTCGTTGATATTGCTGGTGTCCCTGTGTTAGCGTCTGTGGGCAAAGAGAGGAGATGGAAAGAAATGAAAACAAACAGAAAAAATCGTGTGACCTTTGGTGTTTGCTTGTTGACGTCCCAATGCTGTGATGGCACAGAGAGGCAGATTGTTCTGGTGGTGGTTTCACTAATGGTAATGAACTAAACCTGACCCTTTCCTTTGTATTTCGTGTGGTTACAAAATACAGTACTCCCATGTATTAGAAAACCATGTGTTGTCTCCTGCAGTCTGCCCACACAGAACTCATAAACTGAACAAAAAGGTCATTAAGAATGTACTGTACAAGAGAAGTAAAAATGCAATAAAAGAGGTCATGAAAATGACCAGCACAACAGGCAGTTAAAATTTATACATATCAACCTCAGATGCATAAACAGCCATAGTAACACATAATGCTTATGGTGATGGGGTAGCCAAGCTAAAGTTTTAACATCTTGTACTAATAAAACTAAAATGGATAAATTGGCTTTTATATCTGGTAAAAAAAGAGAAGAAATCGACAATTCACTTGATTTTTCCCAACACCAACACAGAAAAGAACAAAGGTAATTATAAATACACAGTACATTGTTATCCATTATTACATAATAATGATACATACTAATAATATTAACTAAATATATATATAACATTCTCTATCTGAGACCTAAAAAAACACTAATAAGATTTTCATTCTGCCTATCAGTTGGAAAGACTACAAGCAAGACATATACCTAAATCTGGAAACTTACTTCTTGCAGCTAAGAACTTGTGCTTTTCCCATAGTTATCAAATGAAAAAGAGAGAAAATACACAATGATATTTTAGTTTGAATCATTGATACATGATGTTTGGATATGGCAGAGTCATGTGGTTAAGCACTTAGCAGGGTAGAGGACAGCAAAATGCAGCAGTGAAGGCAGTGAAGAAGATGGTGGGTAGGGGACATGAGAAGGAGGCAAAGGACAGGAGCTGTTCTGCCTTTGCAGCATTGTATTTTATCATATTAAAAAATATTTTTTAAAAAAATCTTACTTACTTTGCTGAAATATGCCTGGATTTGGGTACTTTTCAGCATGGCTCACGTTGGTTTCATAGATTACTTGGTGTGAGTGTTGCTTTACCTGTACTATGCTTTATTTACTGCCCCCCATCAGAATGGACAAAATAGCAATTCTTTCACTTTGAGAGCTAAGTACATGCTCTGATGCAGAAGGGACACAACTAACTGATACCACAGTGGTGAGTTGCAAACTAGTACTGTCCCAAGTTTGTTAATGGAGATCATTCCTAATAGCTTAGCAGGCAATATCATATTGGAAGCAAGGCAAACACACTGAGAAATCTGATTCAAAACAATTTTAATACATTGAAGAAACAGTTTAGAAAATTAGATGCTTTTCAGTAAAGACAAGTGCAGGAATCCACACTTAGTAGGTTTAATCTGATCTATTAAAACAGAATGATGAACAACAACCTCAGTACTGCATTTGGGGAAGTTTTATTGTGTATTTCATTTTGATTGTTTTATTTGTTTATTTGCTTGGTTTTCAGAAAAATCTTTCAGTAGCAGACATGATGAACACAGATCTCTTCTATCATTGTGCTATAAAACAGGTCCCCACCACACTGAAATTGCAAAGCAAAATGTTTAGGAGGTATTTTTTCCTCCTCTGATCAGCTCTGAAGGCCCTATGTCCAGCTTGGGGACATCAATGTTAAAAAAAAAAACCCCAAAAATTACTTGCTTTGCTGTTAATTCAGAAGCAATACAAATGCAAAGCAACAAGAGAGGGTTTGTGATGGAGGGAGCCAAAATAAATTACAAATTTAGAAAACATGAACTGTGAATATGGAAGAAAAAGAGCGAGCACTGACAGTGTTTTTCATATCTGTAGAAGGTAGCTAAAAATAAGAGAATATACTCTTCTCCCTCATCCCTTCTAGTAGAACAAGGACTATTGGATTACATCAAGACAGACTTAGATTAGATGTGAGGAAATTCTTTCTAATATTAAAGTTTATGAAGCCTGGGAATAACCTACCTATACAGATCCAGAAATATTTCCTACTGGGGGACTTGAGGCTGGCTGAACAAATATCTACACAAATATCTACACAAATATGATTCCCTTTCAGTCAGTGGGAATACAACCCTTTAAGCTCTATTAAGTTTTATACATTGTGAATTTTGTCATGTTTCTACATACTCTCACAGAGGGTTTTTAAAAATTATCATTCATAAATCCAAGAAAGAAGATTTTCATGTGAATATTCTAGGTATTGACAGGCATTAAAGCATGTAGCAAAAGATAAAGTCCCACTCAAGGTCAAATCACAGTTTGGTTTTCTTTTCCCTCAAAGAGTGCCTGGAAGTTGTCATAACCTGAAGGTACTGGGAAGGTCAAATATCAGTGCAGAAGGAATGAGGTTACCTTGCTGAATAGTCTTCTGATTTATGATTTTTTATTAAAATAAAGTTTCAAAAAAAATGGAAATACTAAGTATTTTGTTTGGAAACTGATGAAAAAATAAAGCCCTTGATGATCTGTCCACAAAACTGTAGATCTAACTAGTCACTACTTTCTCATTCCAGAGAATCCATTGAATGTTTGCTTTCCTTCAGTCAAAAATTGCTGCAGTGAAATTATTTTCCTCAAAAGCCCAATCCAAATCCAAACTCCATTGCTTTATAAGCTTTTAAACATCAGTTTAACAGTGCTTTTAAAAAATCAGTTTCTGCATCCTGGTACTACTGTACAGTAGCAGGCTTAGCCAATGTACTCTCTTGGTGACATGGAAGGCAAGGGGCAGATGGCCCAGGCAGGGGAAAGGGACATTAACATTCTCTCAGGATTGATGGCAAAGTTGCTGCTCATTCTAATCTTGCAGGAAATTAGAAATGTACATCAATCACCACTGCCAGCTTTGCAGTGTAAGGGTCAGTATTTAGCCCTTTGCAAAATATAGATGATAATTTCTTTACTTTCCTTAGGAAAACCTGAGGCAATGAATGAAATAAAACAATAAAAGCTGAAATAACAGCAGATTTTATTCTGTTTCAAGTATCTGACCTTCTGTATCTATGCTGATCTAATATTTCACTATGTAATTATTTAAAAGCTAAAAGAAAATACAATCAATTATGSTAGCTGTTTTGAATATTTTGAGGGTATTTTGAGATGCACGAATGAAAGTAGCATAGTATATAAAAAATTAAAAAGGAAAAGGTCATCAGGAAAAAAAATCAAAGTTCAGTGCATTTATTCTGCATTTAAAGAAGTGCCTCATGTGAATACACTTGATATTCTACTAATGGAAATACATTAATGACATTAAAACATAAACAGAAAGCCATTGAAGTTCACCATGTTAAAGTCACGACACATTTAAAGATGCAAAGCTGCTCATTCTCTTATAAACTTTAGAATTTTCAGCAGAGATTAAGTATAAAAATTCTAAAAGCTGTCAAGTAAGCTTACAAAGAGGCAATTCAATTCCTTTTCTCACAAGAACCTCTAATGTAACCAGCGTGGGTCCCTTTGAATATTTTACAGTGTTGCTGCCTGTCTGGAGTTCAGTGCCCTTAAATACAGGGCAGAGCATTAAAGGTATAAGGGATTAAAAAACAAACAAACAAGGAAAAGCAACACCAAAAAGAAGTAGGAAGGCATTTGAGTTCAAGGCTTTTAGACTGAATCAGCATTTCTTAACACTATATTACGACGGTGCTTTAAGAGCTATTTCAATTATAAATGTTCTAAAATTGAGCTGGAAATTCAGCCACAGTCAAATGGAAGATTTGTTTCTGGTGACGCAGGCTTGCGGCACTGTGCTATTTTCATACCAGTGGCCCACAGCAAATATTCATTATTGCAACTGTCACTGCTTGGCTTTGGTATAGAAGTTGATTGCTGACATTGTATGGAACTGGATTCCAGTAGCAAAAAATAAAAAAGGGGAACACTTCAGGATTCAAAAGAATCCATTTGTGATTCTGGTCTTAATATAGCAACAGAATAAAAACTAAAAATATAAAAATATTACATTACAATCTAATATTAGTCACTGGCAAAATCAAAGGTCTGTTTTAACAAGAGACAAAGACAGATGAAAAAATATTCTGTGAGAACTGACTTCTTTGAGCACTACAGATACCATGGTTCAAATGGAAAACTGTATTGTGATTAAGGTTCTCCTRAGTAAGCAGGATTAATTTTATATCCCAGCTACAAGACTCATGAATTTTCTTTAGTCTGAAGAAACAGAAAATTAGAACTCATGTTTTTCTTCTGAGTATGTGAAAGTTTCACTCATCAGTTCCTGCCACTAAGCCTAAGAATTTCTTATCCTGAAGCTATAAATAGACCCACAGAGAGAGAAACGTACTCTGACTTCAAACAAATCACAAATATTTATGAGCGTGTTTTTTCTTCTGCAATCTCAAGTGGCACACATTTAAAAATATCTGATTTAGCACATACCCATGCATTCCGGTCTCATTTAAATCAAACTCCACCTTTGACATAAAAGGATTGAGCATTTGGCACATAACACTGTTCAGGGATAAAAATAAAAAACAAAACAACCCAAAAAACCCCAACAACTGTGCCTCTGCAGAAGGTAGAAAACACATTTTTTCTCATAATAAACACAACTTGATATGAAATATTTYACTATATGAGACCACTTAGTATTGCAGGAGCATCATCAGCTGGCTGTATAGCTTATAACAAACCCGTGTCAATGCTCCCATACAGACCCTTGATACTGGCACATTCAAGGCTGGGACTGGGACTCAGTACATTATTTTCCTGACTACAAAGAACTGTGTCCTCAGTTTCCTTGGGCTGCTTTGAAAATTCCATTTTCCACTACCTCTGTGGTAATTACATTTGAAGATAAGACTTAATTTCTTTAGAATCTATAAATAGAATAGTGGAGTACACCAAAACCAAAGTACCACCTCCAAAAAAAATATAGCTGACAGACATTTCTGTGCTTAGCTGATTTTCTGTTCTCCTATACTGAAATATAAACACATGTGCTAGCACATCACTGGCTACAGCACTTAAACAAAACACTSTGAAGAATTTTGACTCAAATGTATCAACTTCTTCTCCTTTATATGTGCAGAAYACAAACTTGCATATTTTGTGGTCAGTGGATATCTGGCCCTCTACAATATATTGTACAAAAATTCTTTTGATATCGTATCATCAAAAATGCAGTCATTAGACATAGTTTTACATTCAAAACCTGGATTCAATCTATTTATTATAGATACATCCTTCCCAGATTTGATATCTTTACTTGGAGAGATAGAAATATATTTTTAGAACTCAGAAGAACYCATTTAAATTTTCTGAAAGAAAAAATTATTACATCATGATTTAGAGACATAAACAGCAAACATCACAGGGTTTTTTGGCATAAAAGACCTAAATACCTTATTGACAACTGTGCAATGGTCACCTTTATGGTCACCTTCAGTGGCACAATATGAAATACTAGAAACCATGGTGTTCACCTGATCTTCTACAGGATGGATACTAATTATTATGCCATAATGSAAGGGTCAAGAGCTTTGAAGTAATAAACAAAGCTGAGCATGACAAAGCAGGAAGAGTATTTGAAAATTTTTGATGAGCTGTCTTTTTTGAACTTTTTTTTTTTTTAAGTCTGTTTTTTAAACAGCTCTTCACCTCTTTTGTCTRCCTTTCCTTGTCCCTATCCTGGCTTGTCAATACTTTCTTGGTCAAGTTCCTTGTTAACTTTCTTTCTCTAGGTGTCTATCAAAATTACTTTTAATATCCAAAAAGTAAGTCTGAACTTTTCTAAGGTATTGCCCAAGCTTTTGCTCAAATGTATCAAACAAGCAATACTGAGAAACTGAAGGACTACAAAATTTCCCAGAATGAGCATGAAAGACAAATGCCAGGAATTTTCTTGGATTGTAAGTGGAGAAGCAATGACCTCAGTATTTTGAGCAGCCCCTGCTTTTTAACACTTAAATAAATCATATTATGCACAGTGTTCATCACTCAGAAACAAGATGAAGAAACTGGCTRCACAACAAATGACTTCATTTTACTKCTGCCTCTACTCCATGCTTCCCATCAAGATGCCTTGGCAGTGATTTGATGGCAGGGAGACAGAAAACAGGATGTTTGGTGACAAAAGGTGCCCACAGAGAGAGTTATGATGAAAAGGAAGTAGCAAACTTCATATATTTGATCTGGGGATATTTTCCTCCAGTTAAACTCAATTCTGTCAAGTCCTCAGATGACCTTTTTCATTAATTAGGAGTACAGAATTTTCTAATGAAATTATACCTAATTTTTACCAGCAGTTCTCTTGGTTTAAAGCACAGTTCATTAATCTTGAGCCACAGAGGGACAACTACATTCCTGTTGAGGTTAATTGAGCTGGCAGCAACAGCAACAGCTAGGGGTAAAAAGCCCATGGAAAGCGACGGAGTTTGAGAAATGTCACACCATGTCTGAGTTTTGGGTTCTTAGGAAAATGTAGCTGAGAAAAATATGACTGGAAGGTAAGGAAATGATGAGGAGAAACCATTTATTTTTCCGGTCATTTAAGGGATACTTGGTGATGACTGAGTTTGGACACTGAGCTGTCCTTATGATTGCATGGATTTTTCCTCAGCCAGGCAGAAGAAGATCAACTTTCACCGGCTATGAGTGAAAGGGTCCCCATGCAAGGAGCTGCTGGCTGAAGTGACTCTCACAGTTTAATTAATGGGTACTTTGTAGTGAAAATTTGATTTGAAATCAGAACAAAGTGTTTGCCTAAGAGGTGGAGCTAACACTCAAATGCAAAGAGGATTTTTGCATGCTTGGCTATGCTGAAAAACTACCACCAGTTTTACATCTGCATGCACCTCAGTATTCATTTCCCAACTTTTAAGCAAAAGTAAACATATTAAAAAATATACTTGCAGCTAATCTTAGTACATGAGTAGGAATTAAGCATAAGTTGAATTTATTACCAATAAAAACCAAAGAACTGAAAAAACGGAAAAAGCTAAAAGTCCAACAAGGWAAAAAGGTTTTGCAATAAATCCTACAGTAAAACGGATTTGCCTTGAATGTCTCTTTCTGGAGGSCAACACATGCACAGCAGTCCCCATCTGTATTATCATCCTCTCTGCTCCAGGTCAGCTGCACATGAACWGCCTCTGTTGCTCCTTGGCTTGTACTGAATGCCAGACTGCCCAGGGATATCTGGGTGCTTCAGCTTCATCCAGAAGTCATCCAGAGACAGCTATGGTAGRGATGATTGCATTCCTGTGCCCGGGAACATCTTTGGCACCGTGTGAATCACTAGCACAGACAGAAGTCCAAAATAATGTTTAAAAATAGGGCCTGCATCAGTGCCAAGGTCCAGGTGGCATGAGTTATATCCAGTCAGTACTAGAGACAGTATTTCCCTAAGGAGAATTCAGGGAGCAACCTTTCTCTGTGACACTAACAGCAATGGCTTCAAAGTACTACCTTCCTACCCGAAAACTCATTAGAGCTTTAAGTCACACCATGTACCAAGGAGAAGATATTGCTCTTACCAAGGTCAGTAAGTAACTATGATTTAGTTTCTGACTGCTTCTCCTGCTGCCCCACACACCTACCATGCAGACACGGGGAAGGAAGCAGCAGACAAGCTGTTCTCTTTAACTTTGCACTGTCAACTGTAGTGATGGAAGTGAGCTTTGAAAGGGCCTCTGCTAAACTCCCCTTCTCTTTGACAGAGACAGAGAAGGCACAGTCTAGGCTATACACTGCTGCAAACTAAGTATTTTTCACAAAATGAGTAGGTTGGCAAAGCCTATTTAAAACTTGATATCAAAAACAATTTACAGTGGAATCTCTCCCCAGCAATCTGCCACCAAAAACAAAGTAACATGGAGAAGTATTAATCACCAGTAGAAGAGGAGAAAATACATTGCTTTCATTAATCAAATGGAACAAGGAAAGAATAAGTGAACTGCACTGCAGATTGGAAAGGATTGTTCTCCATTTTAAGCAGGTAGTTGATTTTTTTTTGCATTTTAAGCAAGTTGAACGTCCTCTTCAAAACCTCCATTGAAACATTAAGTTTCAAAACAGATTTAGTCATAGAATCCCTAGAAGTAAATTAAAATAACTGGAATAGAACTCAGAATTTCTAAAAGGTCTGACTTCTGACTGCTCTTTTTAGTGTAATACCTCATGGCATTCACCTGTCTTGAATCCAGGAATAATTAAAGCTATTCCCTTTACAGCAGCTCACTTCCTTTACTGGAAAGCAATGAACTAGTAAATCTGATTTTGGCAATAACTGAAGTTGTGTCTAACCCAGGAATTGTCCCTTGAGGTACCAGCATCACAGTTATATAACTTTTCTCAGTGGAGGGAAGGCAGGGAGAGCAGGGAGGAGACATTCTTTCAGACATCTGTCCTGTAGTGCATTGGAAGTGGAGCCTGTAGGGGATGTGTTCCAGGGACTGATCAGCAATGACTTTTGTTACAAAACACCTGCTCTTCCTTAAGTAGCTGAGACACCAAATGCCCACATTTGGAAGAACAGATTTCACAAGGAATTGAGGAGACAACAGTACAGGAGATGGTAGTATTATTGCCATTCCTTAATCTTTGGAGTAAATAATTGTTTTGATTTTCCTGGTATCCCATTTAGATTTTTATTAGTCGTCTTCAGTCCAATGTTTTTACAAGGAATTCTTTCCCYGACTGATCACATATGGTTGATAACATATTTTGTAAATTGAAAAGAGCACTCTTGCTATAAAAGTAGCATCCAGTTGAGTGCCAGGGAAAAGAAAACCTTTTGCAATTTTCAGAGTCCCTGGAAAAGACTCTTTTACTATTCACAGCCATAGTTACTATGACCATCTATTTAACTTGTCTTAAATCTCCACCAGGGTCCATATTCTGAAATAAATTATTTTACTACTGCCTGCATGCCCTCTGTTCCTTCCCCTCTCTCACCCCCACAGGTTGCTTCAGGGCTAGGACTGAAACTGAGTTTATGAAATGCCCTGTGTCATCATTACAGTCAAAAACATTGAATGATGTTTACAGAGGGTTTCACAGACAATACAGACCACAATTTCTGAATAACTCATTGTCATCACAGTTCTTGGTAAAATTTACATGTTTTTGGTTGCTTTTTCTTACTTTTTAATAGAACAATTATTTTGTGCAACACGAGCTATCTATGTTGGCTCTCATGTGTCAGTCTTTCCTCTGCCTCCAGGCAGACTGCTACCAACTGAACTATTAGTCTAATTACATTAACTGGCAGAAGAAACATACTTAGTAAACCACAGTAAGGCTGGATAAATGGTCCTGGGATAAGGCAAAGACCAACAGAAACCTGTCTACTTTGACAGTTTAATGAGTTCCCTTTCATCAAATGTTGTCTGTGTCAGAAGGGACTGAATCAACCCCTTTTTATCTCTTCCAGTAGTGCTCCCTGACACCATCCACATATATCCAGCAGAGAGGTTATTAGTGCTTTGTTGTTTGGGGTGTTTATCTAGTCAATATGATAATTTTATCAGGCAAGTTCTCCACAGAAGAAAAATGCAAGAAATGATGTTTTTCTAGCCCAAAGCTGTTCTCATGAATAATATAAAGACTTCTGCACACAAGAGAACAGTAAAAATCAAAAAGTATTTCCTTGTGGCACCATTCATAGATATCACTCCTACTTTCAAATCTTATAGAATCAAATATATTATTTGATTTAATCAATTACACACAAAACAATGATGAGTTTGTATTTTAGGACACAAAGGTAGTAGAATAGGCTTTAGAGGAAATGACTGCTCTTAGTTTGCAGTGACAGTAAAAGAGAGTAGCTGCATATTAATGGATATAAGTATCAAAATGGCAGCACAATACTAGCTATAGTAAGTATTTKAAGGTTCTGCATTAGGTATCTAATTCTTGCTCTGCTTTGTCCTTTTCCTATATATCCTCTTGTAAGGCTGACATTAAATGCTTAGGTTATCTGGAAAACTAGAAGTGACATAAATTAATACTTATAATGATGTAGTTAATTTTTCAGAAGATTTGGTCCAATACTTGCAAAGACTGAAGTTCTGTCGTGTTGAGTGAAGGTAACTACATTGTAAAAGTGTGGTTCTTAGGCAATTAGTCATAGGAAAATGACAGCTCCAGTCTGTTCAGAACAAATATCATGGAGGGATATTTGAAGAAAGCAATCTTAAGCAACGGGAGCAGGACTGATAATAACTGCAATCTCTGCTAGTTCTGTTCATTTTTTTTTCCCCAAGCAGGAAAGGGTATTAATGATCATAATTACAGCTTTGATTAATTTCTTTGGTAAACCCAAATTGGCATTGTCTTCATGGSCCACATTTTTCTTTGTATGCAGTTCTTTCCCTAACAACATAACAGTGTAGCAACAAAAAAGGTTTCAGCTTGCCTTCTAAAGACAGCTGTAAATACTATGGCACCTACAAAATCATACCCCAACTTCCTCTGTTAAAATTTTTTTCCTTTCTTGTACATGATAGCTATTCAAACATTACTAGATCTGACACCATTCAGATCCAGCATTATCTGTTAAAAAATTAAAAAAGAGAAAATAGAAGTTCTCCTTATCAGGGTAATATACTATTGTTCTGATTCCTTATTTTTCATTGTCATCTCTCTCTCCCATGTACACTATAATGAACAAAAATGTATGAATGAGTCCATGAAAGCACTAATACAAGCCCAAATATTTGAAAATTGCCCTCATTTGTAGCTATTTTATGAATAACTGTATGTATTTTTCATATTAATGTTTACAGAGTGTCTAGGTGAATAGGTGCAATCTGCCTGCCTCAACAGCCTTTAGACATAAAAATATTTGTTAATGAGCATGTAAATTTGAAGGATTACACAACTGCAGCAATCATCACTCCACAGCCACACCTTCACTCAGTTTAGCATTGTGGCTTTTCTTTAAAACCCACTTCTCCTTCCTAAAAGATAGTATTTTTAGGATTTCTATTATCACATCAGGTCTTATGTCAAGAAATCTAGTTCAAAGCCCTACTGAAGAGAAGAATACACAGAGAATGGGGAAAAAATTAGCAACTGGATAACTAATAACAATAACCTAGAATAATTCTGTGTAAGGTCTGAGGGATTACCAGAGGGATGGTGGTTTTTTTATGATGTAGAATGCATTTTACCACTTCTTGCTTACTCCTACTTAGTACCTAGCAAATCATTTAAAACAATGCAATAAGTGTTTCAAATGTTTCAGATGAAACCAGCTGCACTTAAAACAAAAAAGTGATTTGGATGAAAAATATGGAATTAAGGGTTTAGTTTTTTGCATTAGCTTTCAGAAACCTTGGTTAAATTTGCAGTATGACTGCATTAGTAGAATAACAGCAGCTGGAGCAACAAACTTCTGAACATCCTTCAGCTTCTGCAATATCCGATATAAAGACATTTAAACATCTCTTTAGCATTGATACACTATATTAGGTGTGTTCTCAAGCTCTTAAGGTTGCTACTATTCCATACAGACAAAATTACAAATAGATTTTCTTAGGATCACTTTGCATCACACAGCATTTTTAAAACCTTAGCAGAGGGTATGAAAGGTAACAGCACTGCTTTTCTGAAGCAAAAATTCAGATATGACAGTCTCTGAAATTTCAATGCAGACTATATAATGGAGGTTTCAACCTTTGGGAAAATTCCAGTGTTTTAATTTGTGAAAAAATTTGGCCAACACTTGCACAGGTTTCCTTACATAATGCTTGTGCATTAGTAACTTGGCAGGCAGGTAGGGAGCTTACTTACCTCTCCTTCAGAAAACCTGCATCATTTGTTATCTTGTAAGCCAATTGATTATGCTGGCAATTGACCTACAGCCKTAGGAGATACAGGTCTACAGAATTAGAAATGTATATATATATATTTTTTTAATTTTTTTTTTTTTGTGAGTGGGAGAGAAAGACTATGAGTTGATCAGAAAAGAGAATACTGGTTGCTCCCTCTCAAAGCCTCTGAGCTGTAGACCAAGTGAATCTACAGATCAACACATCCCTTAATCCATGACCATGAGAAAAATGCATACGTTTGTACAGCTGCAAGATTTTTGTGAAATGGAAAACGAGAAGGTGGGAAAATGCTCAAAGCAACAGCTCCAGGCTTCCACTAGCATTCAACTGCTAGAAAAAACCTTGGGGCCTAACTTTTCTACAAAAGGCTACACGTTGTCTCCTCTCCCTCACAAAGTATAATTATACCAGTGCAACCCAAATATATTATATTTACAATATAAATAATTAAAACAAAAGCTTTACAAGTAATTTGGAAAATTGAAGGATTTGAGGCATTTGGCTTCAAAATAAGCCTTCCATCAGTTGTCCTGGAAAGCTACTCAATGTGCTTCCCAAGTCTGTTTGCCGTATAGCACGCAGATATCTGATACCTTGCATGYCCAGGTAATAGTGAAACCGAGATTTTTAAAGGCTGTGCATTGTTAACAAACATATAGAACAGAAAACACATCTACCTGTCAATGCCATGGCAGGAAATAACTCTGGACAACCACTTTAACATTCACTACTCCAAAAATGAATTGTACTGACAAAAGAGATGAAGATCAGGGTAGACAAGATAACTCGTTCAGTGTGGAAAGTGTCTTTTGTATCATCAATAAAATTCTGCAGGAATAGAAAGTCAATCATAAACATCACAACTCAGAGGTGACAAGCAGTGCTCCATAACTATGCTTTTATAAACTTGTTCTTATGGCTTTCAGACATTTTTCATAAGAAATTCAAGTGAAGATTCAGCAGGCAAACGATGTGGCAATCTCGACACAATTCCCATCAAAAAAMCCCCAAATCCCTTCACTCCTTCTATCCTTAGTTTACACGTGTTTGTAAAGTAAGGTAGAGATTATATTTCAACACTTCAAATGCTACAGCATGCAGTAGTAGATGCAGCTTTGAGATGTTATGAGAATCCTTAGAAACAGAGTACAAAGATAAGATTTCCCAATTTTACATGCTAGGCTAAAATGTCAGTGAGGAAGAGTAGAGCTGCAATTAGCTATGAGAGCAAAGCATTCAGTCCTTTTAATATAAGCAGACCTTAAAGGTAAAAAAAATATTTAAAAATATAGCCTAAAAAGGTGAAGGCCTAAGGGCCAGTTATAAGTTACTAACCACCTATAGCACTTGCACAGGCAGCTTGACACTAAGTAAGGGCAGAAAAGTCAAAATGGAACCATTAAAGCAAATAACCAGCATGGCTACCTTTCTTTCTAGCTGAAATTCAAATATTTATTGTCTTAAGGGAAATAGATTCTTGGGGTTGGGTTTTTTTTACCCCAAACACTTTTTATTTATTTTTGTGTGAACTTTTATGTCCTGTCTGACTACTTTTCTACTTATGGAAAACCCAATAAATATCCTCATATAATAAGCAAGCAAGCAACCACTTAAAGTTCACTTACTGTCCATTTCAATAAGTAATCTTCTCCACTGTCTTCATTAGGCTGTAACCTCTTAAACTTCATTTACAACAAAACTCAGTGATGCCAGAAAAGATGATCTGGACTAAAATGCCTCCTAGTCTGTGSTCTTTCATGATCTAAAGACACAGCCCACAACAGTCGACATTCCAGCCAATATTAGGTAAGATTGTCACTGTATATGGAATTTCTTCTAACATGCTGCCCTCGATGAAACCTCAGAGAACTCAGCTTGGGAAAATTGYGAGTACTGATTTTAGCCTTTCAACTTCTGCTTAAATAGTTTAAAAAACTTAATAATAGTTTAATTAAGTAGTGTGTATCACAGTTAACATTTCTAGCTTCACTGTGGGATTTTGAATGGAACTTTTCTCTCTGAGGAAAGAGTCATACCTTTAAATCATTCAGTGCACATACTTGAGAGCTACCAAGCAGGTTTTTCTAACATGTTAATCACAACTTTCTCAACTGATCAATGGTCTTTCTGCAGACTTAAGTTTTTCACTAATTCCACAAAAATAAATATTATTGGACTGGAAAGCATCCATGTTGTGTAACATCTTTCTTTTTGTGACTTCGGGCTGTAACAGCTGTTTCAAATGTCAGCAGATAGGGCAGAATTAAATAGGATACACAGTGTGGACGGGGGAATTGCAGATCTAACCTATCTGTGTCTAATGCCAAGAAATTTGCAGATGGATAGCTGTTTATCAATTTTTCATCCAAATTTATTAATACTTCTAATCAGTCTAAATATGCAGCTGCCACAGTGCCAAATAAGATGAGTCTAATAAACCAATTCTCTGCTCTACAGGGATACTGAAAAAATGTCACATAAAAATTGAAATCCCAGCAAGAGCAAGTTTTAGCAAAATATTTGAGTAATTAGTGTTTTAAAAAAATGTCTTTGAAATTCATATTCTATGCTATGCAGAGGACACCCATATATCTCTCAAAGACAGTTTACAAACAAAAAGACACAGGCTTCTCATTTAATTGCATAGGTGAAAGTCTTTTGTGAGCTGATTACACCATATCTCTGGCTGCCAAGCTATCCTCTGAATGCATTTCATGACCTAAGCCATTCCTTTATTCTAATTGCTAAAACTAGACAAGTACTTTTTATGATCTCACTTTTGCTCATGTAGCATGATACATTGCTGCAGTGATTCTGCTAAGTTTGCCACTGGTTACACCAGTCTAAGACATGACACAATCAATTTCTCTCCAAAGTATCACCAGGAGTGCTTGCRCTCCCCCGCCTCTTCAGGCTGTGCTTGCAGCACAGAGTTCTGGTTACTCTGCTACTTTGCTCAAATGCAGGTTAAGGCCACGAAAGAGAACTTTCCTGTAAGTAGCACCAAAAAATGGAAGAAGATAAATTGTTCTTACAACAGCAGATCTATGAAAAAGTCTCAAAAATGGAATTTTACCATAGATCCGTCCCACAGAAATAGTGTATTTTTATCTTTTCATATAGTTTTGTATGTCAGATTATAATTACTGGAACTAACCAGCTGAATTAAGAGAGTATAACAATACCCTTAGGCCTAAATTGTGACCAGCCTCTTCTTAATTTCTCATAGCTGTTAGCACACTCCATGTAGTTCTTTATATGTGAAGTTTTTCTCCAAAACAAATATTTCAACAATGTTATTTTTTAAAAAAAGAAAATAAATAGTGCCAGCATGCAGACAATAAAAAAACCAATCTGCACGCACGATGGACAGGAACAAATGGTAAATATTTCTTTTGCTGTTTCAAGCTTTCAAGAGGTAATATTTGCAAAAGATTTACTATATCTCATGAGTTTGTAAATTATGAAAAATATCTCAGTAATGCTCTTATAAATTGGAAACATATTTAGCTCAAAAGTTTATCTACTCAGCCTTCAGAAAAATTTCATTACTCTTGTCTAGATGTACACTGCTTCTTCCCCCTTTGAACTTTAAGGCCTTTAATGTTTTTTTCATTTCAGATTCTGTTCTTTTTATCCAGTCCAGTGGTTCACAGTAATTCACAGGCTGCTGCTTTATGACCAAAGTCTTGCACTGCACTGGCTTGTATCATCAGTATCAGCAGCTGCTGTTAAACCACCTGTCAAATTTGCAAAATTCTCACTCAATTTACCCTGAATTCCAGACTAGCACTTTTTTTTTCCACGTGTCTGTTCATGTTGTTTACACAAGGGCTCTATYGGGACCAATGGCCAACCAGCTTGATCTTCATGCACAGATGATGCTGTAAAACCAACTGCCTCTACACTAGGAAAAAGGGAACAGAGGAAAATTCTAGGTTGATGTTTCATGTACTGGGTGTCATAAACCACTGATTCATGTATGAAGTAGTCAACTTTGTATCTGAAAATCAAATTGGAAAGCCAACAGTTTAACTTATTGTGCAGATATCTTACAAATTCATTCATTACTGTGAATATCTGTCTTGGAAATAATTTTATCACTTTTCACATGTGGAACACAAGTGGGCTTGCATGAGAACTATGCTAACTTATATGAAAAATCTTTCAATATTGTAGATCAGATAACAATAATAAAATCTTACAAATAGTGCTTACAGAATTTCAAAAATGATGGRCTTTAATGCAACATCTACTCCAGACCAGAATGTCTTGACAGTGAAAGACATATTCTGGAAACAATTTTCATCAATTATGGCAGCTATACATGAAGTCTCTAACATATTTGGAACAGAACTCTACAATAATAGAATCATAGGAACACAAAGGATACTTTGGGTCAGAGATTTTTAACCTACATGATAAGAAGAGTTGTGTAATCACTCTTAAATCACATAAACAAGTATCCTCTTCTTGGGTACCATTGCTTTAAGAGGCGACTGAAAGCTGAAAATCCTTCATCATTTTCTCAGTTTGTTCTCCCTCTCCCTTTAAACATGACTGGATTCAAATCCAGGTCTGCCAGACCAAATCAATTCTATGAAATTCAAGGTGAAAAGCCTCAGGTTTGGCTTGCAATTACTACTATGACTTCTGAATACAAATCTTTCAGAATAGTTCACAGAAAAATTGATTAGCTACAAATTCACTTTAGTAAATCCCTGTGTCAGAGCTCTATTGGTCCTTAGCATCAAGCCATTTGTTCTAAGAGTGCCCACTCCAGCTGCACAATCTAGGATGCTGCTTTATGTTTATACACAGTTAAGCACAGATGTGCATGCCCACACACCTTAATGTTTTAATATTACAGAAAAAATTTTACTGCCTCCTCAGTGCAATTTGTTCTGCAAGAAAGGCAGTTTTGAACAACTGAGAGTGATTTTCACCTCCACTTTTAGCATTTTGAACATGTACTGTGTTGATGCTAAACCCTGTGTAAAAAAAAACAAACCATGATAGCAAATTGTATACAGCATCTCCATTTGTGAATCTGTCTGTCAAGGTCACACCTCACTGCCTAGTCTGTGAAATATTAAATTGTTTACCTGCCTGAAGAAAATACATTTTGTTATTCTGAATAACTGTATTTTTGTCTTGTTTTATATTAATGAATTCTCTTGCCAGTTTTCCTTTCTAACTCGCTGTTTTACTTTGAGCACTCTTATCCACATGCATGACAGCAAGAATTAACTCTTCTATATTTGAATACCTGTAACCTGCTAACCACATTTGGGAAAAAGGTTCAAACTGCCATAATAGCAGGAGTAGTAATGCCCACRACATTTATTTCCTGTCTTTTTTAGAATGAAGTCATGACTATGATATTGCAACTGTAAACAAAACTAGCATGGGTATAGTGCAGTTTGTAACATCACCCTCTTTCTGTACCAGCTGTTGAACAAAGTGGTTTAATTGKTTTTTTTCTTCCCAGTCCTCCAGTAGTGGTGAGTTACTTCAGCTCTTGATGACAGAGAGATTTCCTAGGTCATTTTAAGGGACATGCTCTCTAGACTTTGTGGACTTGAAGTTTCTTGACAAAATTGYATCAAACCTACTTTCTGCAAAGTTTCCTTTTTTTTTGTTGGGAGTTGGTGGCCAAAGGGGGGGGTTACTCGTGATTGAAGCACAAAATCTGGGTTCTGTGATTACATAAAGTCTCAATAAACATATCTAAACCTAAGTAAAGACAGCCTTTTTATTCAAAGACTTGCTTGTATGCATGGTACCATCAGAAGTATTAAAATACTGATACTTCACATGCATGTTATGTCTGAAGCATCATGGAAAAAGAAATAATTTTTCCAACAGGCTTAGAACTTCATTCACACAACTTAGTCTGCATTACCAAGCTTGTTTACATGCCTTTGCAGGATTTATGCTGCCCCCTGAGAATATTTAGAAAATATGGAAGTAGGTGTGTTGTGAGGAGCACAGAGGWAAAAACCTGGAAGGCTATTTAAGGGAAGCAGGTTTTATGGAGAGATTTTAAGAGGCAAAGGATTTGAAGGTTATCTAGCACATATGAAGAAAAAAGCCAATACCAAAATGGCATGGAACAAGACAAAGGAATTTCCCAGAAAGCAATCTTCATGGAAATCTAGGGCTGTAAGAATTCAACAGGCAAGAAAATAAAGACTGAAGAGCAATCTTCTATTTTTGATGGAAAACTTTTGATCACAGACTTTAAAAATACATACATTTGTAGGACAGGAGATATGTAATTTGTATGACATTGCATCACATGTTTTTATCTTCACTGTTCAGGGAAGGACTATCACAGAGTGGCAGAGTCAAAAATGCTGCTTACTATTGTGCCCACAGAAAAATGTAAAATACAGGAACTCCATTTTGAGAAATCATTAACATTGTCTTTAAGAAAAAAAAAAATTAAAATCCTCTTCCAAACCCTTCATGTATGTTTGTGGGTTTCAAACACAAAAGTTTGAAACTTTCACTTCTGTTTGATTATTGCTCAGACACAATAGTGACTAAATTGTTGGATGATGCTATATCAACATGTATTTCATGTAATGCCAGAATGATTTGCCTGATCAAGAAGATTTCAATGTCATTAACAACCTTCATCTCTGAATATACAGAAATTTTTCTTTAAAGATCTTTCATGCATCATATAAAGAAGTTGGAGGTATTTGACATTGGGTACATCAGGTACAGCATAATAATTTGATTTCCCAAAGATAAGGTACATGTTTCCTTGAAAACTTAAACAGAAATATGCCACCATTTTGGAACACTTATTTTTTTTACTAAATTAAGCTCTCAGCTGATAATTTACATGACTTACAAAGAAAAAATAACAGGTGCTTCAAGCAATAACTGAGCAAAACATTTTCTGCAAAATAACAATTGTTGTAAGGGGACTTTGAAATTAATCTCTCAAAGTTTAAAAAAAAATCACAAATGGTTTAATGGTCTATAAATACATTTCTCAGGTGTCTGAAGCTCGAATAAAAACCAGTCATTAATGGACCATTAAAAAACCAGAAGTTCTTTGATGGTAGCAACACTGAAAAATTTTCCTTGAGCTTGTACTTGTTCCTTACTGAATACCTCAATTATTCTATCTAGGCAACAAATTTGGCTAAATCACTAGCTCTTCTTTCATGCATTGATTTTATTTTGTTTAGAAAAGTGAGAAACTTACTCCTTTGTTACCYGAAAAGCAACTTAGTGGATTTATTGACACAGATTTAATGCAGCAAAATAGAGAATTTTGCTTCCTGATGAGTAAAAAAAAAAATTAAACATTTTGGAGTGAGATCCAAAATATTTAAATAGCATCTTAATTGCAGAAAACTGCAAAGATGAAATTATGCACATAATTACAATTCCTAGTTATTTTAAGAAGTGAAAGCTGCTGACAAATTTTGTTAATTTACTCATTCAGATTGAATTTGGCAATCTAGAGAAATGTCTATTCCTTTATTTAAGCTAGTCCATTTTGAAATTAGGTGAAAATCAAATCTACTTAAGTACAAGGTGTACCGGGAATTTAACAAAGCAAGGTTTATCAAAATACTGCAATATTATTTTAGTGAATGCAAAGGACATACTTTGAGTATGACTCTTAGTATCATTCTGATAAGGATATTCAGGAGGTCTTTTAATTTAGCAAATAAATAATGCTTATCTTGGAAAAGGAAGGATTAAGAGTTATCCTAAAGTGACTAGAACACCCCCAAAATATTCYTGTTAAAATTTACTAGTATAGGACTGTATATTGCGCATGACCTTTCATAATTTTTTCYTGCCTCGTTGGATGATTTTTGTCACACTTATGGGTAGATGTCACTTTAAAAAGAAAGATGGAAGCAAGAAAAAATGCACAGGAAGTTTTCAAACAAGTCTTGCTATTAATGTAAAGCAGGGCTTGGTTTAGGAGTTGTTTCTGCCCCTTGGAAGCAGATATTCCAGTATCCTTTATAAGAGTGCTGTCCAACTGAAATCCTTACCCCTTATCATGCTTGGAGTTCCAGATGCTGTTTCCAGTTTGACTTTAATGGATAACAGATGTCAAGTTGTTCTATGTAGACTGCAAGTCTTAAGACAATGACCACGCTTCTCCTACAAATCCTATGAGGGGATTTCATGGATCACTGGAGAACACTATAAATAATGACTTGCACATGTTGAATCACTTCTTATTGAATATATTCTAAAGTCCTGTGAAAAGCAGTATTTTCAGTCCAATACATTTACGTAAATCATACTTTGAGGTTCATTATGGTCTTACAAACATCTGGACAAGAGAACATAAACTAATCAACATTAAAGAGATTTAGAGCATACTACTAATAAAGAACATGTCTAATATATACTTGGAGTGCATGCTTTTACTGCACACAATGGGATTAGATGAGAATAGCATTTTTTCTTTTATGCCAGAAGGATTTACCAGTTACTTTCATCTCCTGGCAAAACAATTTTAACTTCAGAAGCAGCTAGCAACATTTCATTTCTATCTGTATTCCTGCTTGCATGAAGTGACCAAGCTCTGACATTAAAATGCCACTCTCATCTAGACTCAACACTGTGTGTGATGTCACTTCGCCCACGTTGTCCACACTTGGGTATTTCAGTCACTCACAGCGATGCAAAGACATTAATTAAGCCAGTGCACTTTYGACAGAGAGAGTGGTCAGATATTACACTGAACTGCAAGAGCTGTCAGTTGGTCTTAAAAACCAAGTTGGCTCAGTTTAAAATAAAAAATGCATTTAACTCCTAGATATGTGTTAAAATCTGGCTTGCTGGGCCCAGGCTTTTGATGTTGAATATAGGAATCAAAATGTTAATCTGGCCTACATAATGTAGTCATAATCTCATCCTGGAAGTGTTTGATTGAACATTGTRCTTTCCAGAAATCAATCATGACCAAGGAAGCTGAAACTCAGAAGGTAAGACAGTTGAAATATATAAGTCTTACATGCTAATGTAAGTGATGGAAATATAAACCAAAATAAACTGATGTAAAAGCAAAGTTTTCCATGAATCAAATTTTTTATTAAAAATACACTTCTGAAAAATCTGTCAGTCTTCAACTGAAGTCTCTAGAATGGAGTATTTGTTTTTATTACCTGTCCATAGTATACTTAATACAAATAATATTGCAGAACTGTTCCTGTCATTTTAAAACAAAGCACCATCTCTTCTGTGTAAAGAATCTASAATATCTTTCCTAGACTGAGACCATCTCAACAAGCATATCAAATTGCAAACTATATTTTAAACTTTCTGAGGCAACCTGTGCTGYCTGAAAGATTTACATGGTTCTAATTCTGGTTATCTCATATTCCCAGTGGGAGGTGTATCGCAGCTGGAGGATCAGACTGGAATTTAGGTTCTGTGAATTTTTTTTCATGAGATCATTAAATTTTTGGAGTCTGAGATGAGAAATAATAATACAAATAGATAATAAGAAGGGTAAAAAGAACAAATTTTTAATGGAAAAAATATTATTCAATTTTTTTTTTAATTTTAAAGTAAGGAAGGATCATGCTGAGCATATTACAAGTATATAGCTAAATTAAAATAAAACCAAATTTGAAATAAAATAAGAATATTCTCTGTACACCTGTGTATAGATAATTAAATCCTGTATCAGCACTTTCAAGAGCGTGAAATAATAGGAGAAGCAAACTGAACAAATGTTTTACCTCATTTCTGTTATTAGATGATTTTATGGAAGACTTGGCATTAATTCCCATGAACTTTTCTCTGTGCAGTCACCTATCATTTTGTCAAAATCAAATCTATTATATTATTTCTCTCCCACAATCAAAAAAACCTGCTTTAAGTTGAGCTAGCTTTCAGACATCTCTGGGGAAGACATATTTTTATGAATTCTAATTTGGTGGATGCACACTGGTCAGATACACAGGCAAACAGCCCTAGTGCCTACAAAATTAGAACAACTGAGATATATGCTGCTCCTCCATTTTACACATGGTTAAAGATTTACTTTATGTATGTGAAATTTGCTCTTTATCCAAACTGGGCACATGAAAGCTAATGTCAATATTGATGTAGTTCAAAGAGGAAGGGAGCAAAGTGGGCAGCGCATAAACCTTTTCTTGACAAATTCCTACAGAATTTACTTTTTTCTGGTGTCTGTCTGTCTGGACTACTTAGGAGTTAGCTTGCTATGGCAAACGAGTCCATTGGCAGTTTAAATAATTTGGCCATTACAATTAAAAATTAATCCTTTTTTGGGATGTTGTCCTTAAGAAACATACAAATGSTTACAGCAGGTAGCAGGTCTGCTGTGCAGCAGTAATTTCTCAGTGCATTTTTTTAARTGGAGAAGAGACAGCACTACCCAACAGATCCAGTTTCACAGGAGAGAGGCCTAATGAACATCTCTTAAATACTTATTAAATTTTMATTTTCTTTTTGTCTTTGATACCCACAACTTGACATTTATAATTCTTCAAAGCCATCCCTTATTTTCTTATCAAGATCATCCTACAAAAAAATGACATTTTAAACATTTTTTGTCAGCTAAATCAGTGGGTTTTTGGAGACACTTAAACAGTTCCTTCACTGCTGGCAACTTGTTATTGATATGCACTGTGGTTAAAAATTTCTCTGAAGCCGAAACAGATTCCTCCCCAATCTCAGTATCATTTGATTGTTTTGAAAGCACTGAACAAGTACAGCAAAGTCACTTTCTGATGGATATTTGTGTCTTCCTTGAGTCTAGTTATTTTATAGATTTTTAGTTTTTGATTTAAACTTGCATGAAATTATGTGCTTASCAAAACTTTATACTGAGCAACATCATAGATAGCTAATGATTTCTCTTTAATGTAGGTATTTACTTGAAATGTCAGAAGACATTCAGAAAAATGCCTAYGAAATAAGAGGAAACAGTGAATTACCTTTGCCTAGTAGATATTAAAAGACTCAAGCATACAAATATGCAAGAGTAAAAAGTTGATGAAAAAGTCATGTAATAAGAACAGAAATAAAAATGGAATTTTAATACTTTTATTGCAGTGTATGACTGAGTTCCCAAATACTTTTCCTGGAATTCAGGAACTAAAGCTGGGCTGTTCTACACATTCAAATTAGAAAAATTTTGAAATTAAAAGTCYCATGGCTCATATGACCCTCACAATAAGCAGTAAATATAGTGACTCTGAAATAAACAGGAAATGGGTTCTGAGAAAACTTTAAGCTAATTGCTACAAAGTTTGCAGAGGAAGGATAGTCCTGTAATTTAAGCATTTTGTTGGTTTTCCAGACAAGATAAAGACCATTACATGAACAGAGCCCCTCTAATAAATTTCAAAACCAGACATTTTTCCTGAAGTTTTGATCATCTCATCCCTTTCTCTGTCTGCTTATCTCTCTCACCCAGACCTGTATATATCGTTTAARCCTCTTCAGATCTCCAAAGAGAAATGGTTTGCCAAAATAATCCCCAAAGAACCACAGCCAGAGATATCTAATTCCATTCTTTCAAATGTGAAATAATGCCATGTAGTATGTATTGTATAAATGGCTGTGCCCTGATGACTCCTGGTTGCTCTTGATGGGCTGCAGCTGTGATGTCCTTCAGTGGGCTGCAGCTGTAGCTAGTCAAGATAGCTGAGATAAAAAGGGGGTGGGCTGGCTAGTCAGGAGGAGYCTAGAAAGAGCCCTGACTAGGAAAGAATGAGCAGCTAAAGAAGAAGCCAGTGCTATGAAGAGCTGCCCCCAAGAGAGCACTGAGAAGGTATGAGACTTGACCTTGTYGTCCTTTAGACTCTAGGTGTGATACAACAATGCCATTTCTCCACAAAAATACCCAGTCTAAAAATCAGGAAAGTCAAGTAATAACACATTGAATAAAACATCCTTGCATCACTACTTTGGTATAAACAGGAATTTCATACCACTTTAAAGGAACCACCAGGTTGGTGGTCCACCTAGGTCAATGTTCTGTCTTCTTCAGCAGCTGATACTTCCAGCTTGAAAGCAAAACTAAATAAAAAGACCAAATCAAAACTAAACAAAAAAATCTATAACCATCAACATTTTGAAATAGAGATCATGATATTGTGCCTAGAAGCTGGTTTATGTTCAAAGCTGTCCAAAAGGAGAGAGAGCTTTTGCTTCAAAAGTAGCTAGATTGTTAGATAATAGTTTTTAACACATCAGATGTGCACTTTTTAAACCTCTTTCAAGCATGTCTCAGGTCTAGACTCACCATTTTTAACTCAGTCCCCTGAGGTACAACCAGTTGTATAAAGAAAAAATATTTCCCTGCATAAATATTTTAAAACATTGCTCAAATAAAATAAAAAACTCCAGCATGCCAAACTCAAGACTGTAGCTTTAAACTAGTCAGAGCCAGACAGAAATTTTTTTAGTCTTTAACACAGTATTTTCATTTGGAACAGAGAGAGAAAATAGAGCAAGTAATCCTATGTGACACCATCAGCAAGGCAACAAAATTCTATTAAGGAGGACAGCCTCCAGAAGCAGCATGGTTTTTAAACCAGTCTAATCCCAGTGAGGAATGAGGCATTGCCAGGATGCACAGGGAGCAGTAGAGAACTTGCAAGAAGCAAGAAAAGGTGAGTATTGCTAGCTAAGAGAAACAAGAATGACACTGTCTGTAATGGAAACTCTCTTTATATGTCAAAATACTATCTTAAAACTCACCAACAATGAGAGAWGTCTTCCCTCCACTACTGCCTATTCCCTTACATCTTATTTCAGCTGCGGCTGTTATGTTCCATTATACCCTAATGTAAGGGAATTTAACATCAGTTAAATTTTATTGGATTGCAACGACYGAACAAAAATGGAGTTACTGGGTGTCCACCTCTTCTGATTCCAGAAAAGATTTGTTCCTTGAGTTCCTGGCTCCATTTGCATTCCCTGATTTTACACCATGGATGTTTCTGAGGAAATTGAGAGACTTGGAGCATAAAATGACATATCAATGGGGTCTGACCACTGAAACAATAATTCAGCTGCAGTTTGGGCAGGAAAGCAAGCACATGACAAAACTGCCGTTTTTTCTGACAGACTTGGATTTGATTGCTTAAAATATTTAAGTAAATGAGGTTCTGGTATTGCACATGCCTAGCTGGGGTTCCATTTCCATCCCAAAATACTCAACCTGAGAGTCAGTTCAGAGGTACAGGCTCAGAGTAAGCCTCACACACCCCAACACCTCAGACAAAACTGGTATGAGACCTCCACCTCACAGTCCCTTTGCGGATAGCAGCATAGGTCCCTAGACCCTATCCATGTTTCCTGAAGGAAATTCATTACATCAACTCAACACCATCTCCCACACACATCTGTTTAATATACAGCTGTACTGCATGAATTAGCAATGCAGACTGTACTTTCTATAAGCTTCTCACAATGGTGACTCTGTCTGACTGTGTGACCAGCCTTAACCCACTGAAAAATGATGATCATCTCAACCAGTCTTTAGCTTCCACAGAAAGCATAAATAATAAGATAGTTACATACACACACATATATACAAAAAGTTGCACAATTTCTGAGGATTTTTATCAACTAGTTTTTTTTTAACCATTTAAAGCAAAAATGAAAATAATGCAGATTTGTAGTTGAAATATTCTGCATTAAGTAACTTAAGAATGAAATCAAGCCATATTTACCACTATTTAAAATATTCTGATGGCACTAGATGATCAGGCATTACATTTTAACACTGATCATTTGGTATCTAGCCCTTTCACCACAACCCTATCAGGAGATTTGAAGTGGCTTTATTTTCAGCACCTACAGCACCTTAGAAACCTGAAGAATAACTTTGCCTAAAYAGCTTTCTTCATTTGGTCTTAGTTTTGCCAGGCTTTCTGCATATGTGACTTCTCTGAACATGAGTCATTCTAGTTTGGCTTTTTTTGAACCTTTTAAATCTCTCTTTTTAAGGTCTCTGATTATACATGTGCTCAAAATTGCATACAGCTGTCCAAACACAAGTTTAAAAGCCCCTTGGAGCATTAAAATAATTTTTCCTGCACTGCAATCTATCCTCCTCTTTAACGCTAACAGTGTTCTGTTTGCTTTTTTGTCTTCACTTATGTGCAATACCGAGGTTGATTCCTTGATTGTTTACTGTCACATGCAGATATTACTCATCTGTTTTTGGCAGGATGTGCCTGTTAGTGCATGTCCTCACTGTTCTAAACCTACTGCTCCACTCTTTCATAATGACCTGCTTGAAGATACAGAATGAATTTTCTCACTTAAGTTTCATAATCTTAACAAATGATTCTTTGAAATTAGTTCTTCTGTATTAAGGCCTGATATAATAGGCCTGAAAAGAATCTTTTTTAAAGGAAGTCTTTCTTTGATTTATAGTGTTTGCCATAACTACTGTTTTGTTTTATTTGCATGTTACATCACRGTGCAAATCAAAAAGTTATTATTTTGGTGTACAACTAAGCTAACAACCATCTTCCTAGAGCAGGTTTCCTCATGCTGCTAAAAATTATTTTAGGCTCTGCAAGTGACCTAACATTTGGGCAAACATAGACGCAATGAGCTCAATCAATCAATACAATGAAGGCTCAGAGAAAAAGTTGGTGGTTTTTTGCCGTTTGGTTTGTTGTTTTTTCCAAATAATAACTATTAYGTAATTTTGCACTTGAAAGGGCAGAAGAACACAGAAATGACTGGAGATTAGTCTTCAAAGCTGGTATGGGATTAATTTTGGTGATGACAGCATTTGAAACATAAATAGGCCTATTTCATCTGGGAAATGAAAATTCTGGTACTTTAAAAGGCTATTGTGCAAGATACTAGCAATGCTTATTAGAATAAATGCATTCCATGATWCAAAGCCTCATTCTATCTATTTGTTTGACTTTATCATAATTGCTAAARAATCATGAATGACAAATATTGCCTAAACTTAGGCTGAAAGTTGCACCTGTTTTTTCATGGAAGCACAGAATAAATTACAAAACCCAAGAAGTCATTTAYCAAAAAGGAAATTAAATAGAAATATAATATTAACTAATTCATTCCTCTTGCATTGATACAACTTTTTCTTCATAACTATAAATGGAGATAATTTAACTTTTCTTTTGATTTTCTTGGAAACATAAATATGAAACCAGGAGTTCCATAACACCATACAACAAATAAAATTAAATATATATATATAAGATATTAGATATAACTCTAATTTTTCATCTGGATACAGGTTTCTACAGGCTTATAGCTTATAGAAAACTGCACTGGCTTTTAATTTATGTCTAATAAATAATTTTTTCATACTTTTTCTACTTAGCTTTCTAAAATTTCATTTTTAAGCATCCTAAGTTAATATTGTGTTGCAGTCTGAAGAGCTCTATCTCTGACTGACAAGTTGAGGACAAGAATACGGCATGACAGCAGCAAGAGCTGCAGCAGGCAATGCAAAAGGGGGATAGGGTGCAGCAAAGGTGCTTGAGAGCAGAATGGAAAAAAACTCTGATGGAAATGTTTGCTGTAGCCTTTCTTTGACATCTCTGACCAAAATCACCTTTAAAAGCAGCAGAGAGAAGCAGTGTTCACAGACTCTTTTTAAAAGTGTGATAACTAAAACAAATGGATCCACAGCTAGCCAACATCAGTATCCTTTTCCAAAAAAGATTTTCAATAATCTAGTGATACCTAATAATGCTACCATGATCATATGAAACCAGAAGCAACATCAGGTGTTCAGATAAAAGGGAAAAGAKAAAGTGGAAGAGCAGGAAGGTCTAAGTACCCTTTGAGCTCTCTCTGTACCCCAAAATACTGCTGCTCAGACTGAAACCGGGTCCTGAATGAATGCATCTCTTTTGTGGCTGAATCACTTCCTTCAGATGCTGATAAATCAGGGGAATCCATACTACTCCTTCTTAATGACCTCTTTCAAAAATAATTACTAAGACCTGTTGATGTGCTCTTCAGGGTCTAACCTGTGTGTGGTAGATAGTCAAATTAAGRCTATCAACTCAAATTACTTGACAGAGAATGGAAAAGGACATCAAATTTTTACTCTTAGGACCTTTGCTCTCCAGTGACTCATCAGTTTGAGATGACACGCTGTCAGTAACTTCTAAATCTGCAGTGTTCACTAAAAAACATCCAATAAGGACTGGTGTCCCTCATGTGCCAGTGAAATTTATATTCACTTTTAAACAAGCTGTCTTAGGAGATAGCAGTGACCATAGTATCAACAAATACAGTGTAAAATATAGCCCAGAATTCTGACTTTTAGAGACAGTTATTAACAAAAGAGACAAAATCTAAAATTCCATTTTACTATGTGCATCTCTATTCAAGAATTCCTATTTTTTGTGCAGATTTAAATCCAGAATGAAGTGATTTATTTTTCTGTGGTTCTAAGGAAAAAACCAGATATTCTGGGTCCTCTATGTGAATATTTAGTCAAAGAGAAAAATAACTTTTTTTAAATTTTTTTTTAATGGAATGTTATTCTCACCTTAGACAGAGAGCATCAAGTGAGATGCTTAAGAGATATGAAACCACAAATTTCAATTGGAAGTTTAATATCTTTTACCATGCTCCCAATAATAGCCCTTTGGCAAAAAAACTCACTCCTATTACAGCTGCTTTGGGTTTGTTTGGTTTGTGGTTTTGTAGGGTTTTTTCCTCTCCWGATGGTGGGTCATTAAAACTTTCCTGGATAACCTCTTTACAAAATGTATATTTTCATCCTCTCTATTGATCTTTAATGCATAATCATCTAAATGGTTTAGAGAYCTACCAAGAACTGCTGTTAGCTCTGTTCGTGCCTTTTTCACCATAGAAGTTTAAACATCAARAGATTTAATTAATGTTAGAAGAATTTTCCTCACATGGCCTAAAATCTACACGGCTTATTTCCCCCTCAGACTCCTTAGTGCTGGTAGAATGGTTCTGGAAATCACTTATCCTTAGCAATATTTACATAGTCTGCCAGGAAACTTTCAGCATTGAAGTCATAGAGAGAGAAGAATAATCAATTAGCACTTGCTAGGAAAACTCTTTCTCCTTTGTCTCGGAGATCGAAGCTGAATCATTACTTGACCATATTCACCAAATGCAAATGTACAGAGAGAATGCATTCAATTTTTCAAGTAATTTTTGGCCATTTTAGGAAGATATCATTATGAATGTCATAACCAGCCATTACTGATGACATTTTAAATTGTGCTGTTCTTTGAATGAGCACTAATAGTTTAGAATGTTAAAGCCAATATACACAGTTAGATGAAATAAATTTCAAATTGAATGAAAATGATATCTTGTTAATGCATCTTGAGGAGAAAAACAAACTGAAAAAAGCTACACATCAATAATAGGTATTTTTCTTTCCTTTACAGGACTCCAGAACAAGAATATTAGAGCAAAATGCATAGTCCTAAAAATGTCAATATTTCCATTTCTGAATGTCTTCAGACAGTTGAGAGATKAAATAGATAAATCCCTGTTCCTATATTTACTTCATTTTATTTCTTTCTTTACACTTACTGTTCATATAAACACAGGATGATTTCTGAATTTAAGCAAAGAGATATTTAGAAGTTGGTATTTTTTAGCTGAGGAAATCATGGCCAAAACATTTCTCTGCAAGAGGAACAAAAGAGACATAAATGGGGCAGAAACCAACATTAATTACACACATATGTCAATAAACAATAGCTTGTTGTTTTTCTTAGGCCACACAACTTAAGCTTGTTGAATCTTTTAGATAAACTGATAATTTGCAGTAATGACCTATGGAAGTCTCCATATTTGATAGCAGATAGCAGGCACTTTGGTGTGAGATACTGCAGTCTGGCTCTGCTCTTTGGATAAAATGTAAATATGACATCTCAGTAACTACTCTATGGAAAACCATTTTATGTCAATACAATGGAAATTAGGCACTGCATCAAAATTTTAACGAATCTTTCATGATTTTCCATTTATTGTTTGATTTCTCTTGATATTTTCTAAAATAGCTTTGCTTGCTGAATTGGATTAAAGAAGAATATTTAAATGGAGMACCCTTGGCTCTGGAATGCCTTTGGTGAAACATGGAACACCTTATGGTCATGAAAACTTATACAGGGAAAAATAAACATGTTGGTAAAGACTACACTGACAATAGTCAGAAACAACAGTAAACTGATTCAATAAATATCAAGGCTGTAAGCAGTAACTTGGACAGCACTGATGAATACATTTGTAACAGCAAAAGTCCTAGATCTTGGACCAGAGTGAACTAACTTATTTTATAACAACAGGAAGACAGAAGTCAGTAGAGGTTTCTCACTTTGTTGCTGTTTGTAAGGAAGCAATCCTCATGAATGAAATTCATTCCCCTGACAGCATTTTGTTCAGAAAAATTCCCCTTTCACTGAAGTAAATCAGTAATTTCTGAACCCAAACCAAACCAAAAAGATTCTCCATCCTAAGAAAATTACAATCAATATCAACAATAAATAGAAAATAAGTGCATATARGAATGACCAAGAAATGAAGGGAGTATCTTTAATACAGAAGTGTTAGAACAATAATAGTACCCATGGAACCACTCCAAAAGAAAAAAATAGACAAGGAAAAAAGGAGATTGGGTTCAGGAGTCCTAATTTATATATCTCACAGAAAAAAATTATTTTCTATTGTCGAAAAAACTGTTATAGTAACCTCTTTGTTTTCCCTCTGTAATTAAAAAAAAAAAGGCAGTGAAGAGTGACAGCCTCCATAAACATACCCACAACATGGGAGTAAGTCTAACTAATGCACAAACAAATTTTCATGAAGTCAACTAAGTTCGTAGGAGTTCTCAAGGAATTGGTGCCTTTATTTGTATATGTCCACACTCAAAGAGACAAACTAGATACAGAGACCTAAAATCAAGCTGTACATTCTACCTTCATGGTTTTCTCTCATTCTTCTGTGATATTTTTGTCTTGTAAAAAGATGCATAGTAAAAATCATAAACAACTTACTGGCTTTAAGCAGTTAAAGTTCTTAGCAAATACAAAATTATAGCTTTCTATTTTTAATATTTTAAGCCTCGAAATGGTAAACAGGAACATTATGAATATGATTAAGAAAGTTCCTGCAGCTATTCAAAGATTACTATTCTACAGAGTCTGCAAGAAAAACTGTTGCTTTAGGCTTAGCTGTGAGCTCCCTGTACTTCTTATGTCAAGGTAAAGATAATAGATGAAAAGGTTGCATATGTATAAGAGGAGCTTGGGAGGGAAACAGATTGAAATTGGTCTCTCTGAAGCACTGAGAGTGCAGACGGGAAATACACTATTAAAACATTGACATTATATTACTTTTACTATCTCTAGTCTGAAAGAAACAGAGGTCAGCTAAGGACTAACTTGTTTGGTGATTCACTTAAGGCAAATGTTAGCCCACCCAGGGTTAATAAAACATGCTTAGAAAGAATTTTACAGTAAAATATACTACATAATAAGCTGAAAATAGCCTGTAACAGCTGTGAAGCATGAGAGGGATAGCAGCCCCTGAACCTGGTGTCTTGGCTGGCACTCCAAAAMCAGCATGCTTTCACCGCCAAAGCTAACAGAAGGTAGAGGGTGTAGACATCTGAAATGATTTAGGTACTTCAAGAATAAGAAAGAGGCAGAAATTGCAAAGAGAGAAGCTCAAATTTGGTTCCCATTCATATTTAAGACCAAATTAATGTGGTTATTAAAGCTACAGTAATAGTGAAGGGTTTATTTAATCTAAGAGATAGTAGTGTTTCAATGTCATCAATGTTCATGTAAGTTAAAAAATAAAAGACAAAAACCCRAACAAAAGCAAGCAACTAAAAAAATCCCCMAAAAACCAGAACAACAACAAACACTACAAATGGATACATTGTCCATGAACACCTTGTTCRTCACCAAATTCCTACACCTGAATATTCTCCCTTAGGAGCTGGAAAGAGAGAGCAGACTTATGTGAACGTTTTTGGGGAATTACATTACAGTGAGATGAAATGCTCTCTAGAAGACATGGTTTTATTCAATTGACTATGCAAATTGTTCCCATAAAAGAAACTCAAATAGTCTCATCTTGGGTGAGATGAATTCAAACCCAAGTATGAGATTTACTTGACTTATTTGTGTGCACCTTTTTTTTTTTTTTCCTCCTTCATTTGTTTTGGGAAAGTAGAGAATCAATTTGTTACAYGGATTGAATGGAATATTAAACACATAAATTGCAAAGGACCTTAGATACCAAGACATCAACCATTGTCACTTGGCCATTGTTTGCCCTTCCTTTCTCCTCCCACCTTGAAGTATAAAATCCCACTTATATAGTTACTCTTTAGGAAGYTTATAAATATCTCTCTCTCAAACTATAAGCTTCATTTGGGCACAAATAGAATTATCAACCCTTACAATTTAAAGKACTAGTGAAATCACTTTCAGTGAAAATTCAAGGAGTACTTGTAGACATGCTGGGCAAAGAGCATCTTAACAGAAATAATTTGCTTCTCAGTAAAAATGCAGTAAATGCAAAATACCTCAAAAACATCAAAAAAATCTGATGATACTTTCTTGCATTGCTAGTGAAGCCCATGAATTTGCTGTAAACAGTAGTTTTATTCTTCAATAATGTTACATAATAAAAATTCGAGAAAAAGTAGAAACTTCCCTAGAAAATTCCAAACTACTTTTCCAAAATTTTTTTGCTTGGTACTCCTTAGAGCAGTAAGAAAAACAACAGACACACCTACACTGAGATATGTCAAGATTTTAACCTACACTGTTAAAATTTTGACATATCTATTCTCCCTCTTCTATATTTTCTTGTATAAAAACATTTGAAAATTATTCTAAAGCAACATTTCCAGCAACCATAACTATATACCTTGAAGGCTGAATTCTTATTCTTAGATGAACTTACCTTAATAAAAATTAAAAACTAAAAAAATCTAAAACTTAGAAAAAAATAAAATTCAAACATTTAAAATTAAAAAACTAGAAATCTGAGTAAAACACAGTAAGAAATGTAAAAACCTGACTTCACTAAAATCAGTTATAATTTCTACAGGAATAGGACATTCTTAATGAAGGTTTTAATCTTGCTTAAAATAGATATTATGAAATTAAAACATTATTCTTATTAATAATTCCCTTCAGACACAGTTATTTCCATACTGACACAATTTCATGAAAAATGTAAACCATGTTTATAGCTTTCTCACCTTATATTTTCTAAATGAAGAATCATTTTTGTGTTCCTGATTATGGAAGATCTATCTACTGATGAAGAATTGAAAGATGCAAGCAGCTTGTTGTAGAACCATTATATTTTCAAGCTTTCCTCAGCTTTTTAATAGATATTTCATACTTGAAAGGTAATGGCATATGGACAAAGGTAATCTTGAAAAGTAAGTAACTTGAAAATCATACTGGGATTGTAATTGTAGATAAATTAAAACAGTTGCACAGTCATAAACAGTAATTAATTTATTTCCAAGAAGACTCTTCGACTGTTACACGCAGATCTACATGCATATTATAAGCTAAAAATCAGATGAAATATAATAGCATATTTTTAGCTTTAATTACAAGAGGTCTGATGAATGCCTAATTGTTTAATTCTGTGAAACACAAGAAAGGAAAAAGCTGATTCTGTTATGTCAATGTGAGGAACTCAAATACTAAAAACTGAGGTGTCCCTGAAACAGAGATAAAAGATTAACAAATGCTTTAAAAATGATTCAGTTCAGACTTAGTTCCTTAAATTCCACACTTCCAGTGTCTAAGACCTGTTGCTAGACAGAGTTATATTATCAAATTTCATCATGCCTTTGCTCAATACTTGCTCATTTGAAAAACAGTTTATAGATTTATTTCTATTTAGGCATATCCCTACAGAGAATCAAAATAATACACCCATTTAAAGCTAATTAATGACACTTATTCTGAATTGACATTTGCCAATTTTTGCTTTTATTATAGAAGATGAATCATCAGCCATCAAAGTACTATGACAATGATAACAACAACAAAAAAGCCAAAACTCCAAAAGTGTGATTGTCATCACCTATCAAAAGAAAATAAGAAAAATACATTTCCTTTTCAACTTAAACTTGTAGAAAATAAGATTTTAGCATTGTTATACCTTACTGGAAACAGTCTTTGTAGTCATCATGTACTTACTAAAACTCTGAATGAGTTTTCTGGTACTGAGAAAAAAAGTTCTAAATAATATCTACACAGAAAGCCACAATTTCCCTGGAAAAGAATTTTGCTGTAAGGGTGTTGTTTTGATGGTAGTTGCTAATTAATGCTAACCAGAAATTACCCCTCCCCCCCTAACCTAACCAAATCCCAAAAGAACCCAAACCAAAATCTATATATTGGTAAAATTATGAAGACCAGCCTCATGCACATAATACTTAATGCCAAAGTCTTTCTTCTGCTTCCTAATCCAAAACAGCACACATCAAATTTGAGATCAAGGAAGAAATACTAACAAAAATCCAGATGCATATATTTATGATGAAGTTAAAAACAAAGAATCCCTAAATAAAATCAAATAAACAACAAAAAATCCCTGGCATTTTCACAACCTGTATAAAAACAGACAGCCAAACTTTAAACTCATTCCTCTTATTTCTGATGTAGAGGGATAATTCTTGTAGTTATTCCTCAACTTGACTGAATTGTCATAGATGGCTAAACAGCAGAGAGGTGTTCTGATGTGTGAACAGAATATAGGAACAGAGAAGAAACAGCACAACTGAGGAGTGAAAAGACTGTAAACTCATTTTCTTGAATATGACTTTTAATTTAGTTAGATACATGAGCAAAGTACTTGAAAAGTGGTATCAATGCTCAGCAACTTTCAGATGACTACCAAGTGGCCTAATTTTGTATCAACATTAGAAAAAGAAATTGATGTACAGTGGAAGACTATTTGCTATAGCAGTTAATACTAAATTTGTATGCCTCTATAATTTACTTCACTTATGGCTGTCTCTTATATTAATATTCATTAAAAAAGTCGTCTTGTAATATTGCTTGATTTGACAGGAATGCATTAGCTATGACAAATACTTTATAATGTGCTCAGACAATATTAATACAAGCAGAACTTCTGATAATTACTGTTACYTGAGTACAAAGATTTCCTTTTTTATTTGAATTTACTCTCTTCTCTCTTCTTCCAAGCTTTTTGCTAATGCAAGATTTAATAATTATACATCAGTCAGAATCATTCCTAAACTCAACCTGGAGTGCTAGACTGTATGAAAAGCTGAACCAATTCAGTCCTTCCAGAAATTTTGAAGTACAAAAATGCTATGATGTTTTGGTTTTGGGAGGGATGTCATCTCTATTTTATGTTAGAGTAAATAAAATTTTCCTCCTTAGGAGATGACTTGTTCATGAAAGTTCCTCATCCTTATGTAATCTAAGACAACAGTCAGAATGTTTACTGACATAAAGTAGAATGAATCTGGCTGCCAGGTCTTCTACTGCTTTACACAATTGTTATAAGGTTTGACTGGAGAAATAGGGCCTGTAGTTTCAGCAACTACATAAGTAATGTACTACCAGAAATGGCATTCAAACAGTGCAACATAAATAGGTTATCATATTAGTCGATAAGGTCATACTGCAAAGATACCCATTCAAAAAACCCCAAAAACCCCCAAAATCCCACCAATATTTACAGCACCCTAATGTAACACAGTATAATCCACAATTCAGCATTTATAAGAAATAATAATCATAGCTCAACTTCATAGACACGTTCATTAATTAACTCAGAACAAACCACTAAAAATAATGTTGTTGTAGAATGGTGCTACTAATGTTTTTGCTATAATTGCTGAGTCTATTTTGTTCTCAGGCAGAGTTGCCAAAAATTGACACCAAGAACATCAGAATCAACCCTCAATTTCTTGTTTTCTAAGACATTATATGATATATTTTAATAGTCTGAGGTGCCAGAGTTGTCCAGATAAATATTTGCCATGTTAATTTATAAAAAAAGGCATAGTTTAAGACTTTGCTTACTAAAAACCCAAGATCCAACTCATCTATGCAACAATTATTCAGGAAAATATCTTCATTTCTGGTATCAATGGATATATTGATATCTGATATCAACATTTCTGATATCAAACAGGTGATTAATTGAAGCAATAAATCTGTTGGACTACCAATGTTTGAAATACAGAATTTATACCCGTTATAGAACTAATATGTTCAGGGTACCCAGCAAGGCATGTTGACAACATCATGAGAACTTACACGTAAAGACTGAATAAAGGAAAAAAGAATGTTTTGTATCACCATTTTAAAGCAGAAAATTCACTTCAATAGACTGTGCTACATTAATTATTTTCTTTGTATAGACTGTGCTACATTAATTATTTTCTTTGTATAAAAGTTGCCATTGTTGAGTTTTGTGAGGGCTGGTAAACTCTCCTTCTCAGAGAGACCATAGTCCCTTCCTCTATTTCCTCTATGAAGACAGAAATGTGCATGGTTTGGCAGAAGATGTGACACAGAACAAGGGCCCAAAATCCATTTTTGACTTGAATCTATTGGGAGGTATACAAAAAAGAGAAATACAAATAGCAGGCAGGCAGTTACTGTACGTTAACTAAATCCTGAAGCTCTTCATAGTTTTCCTTTGGTGATTTCTGGGGCAATGAACAACATAGCTACTAAACAGGTAATGCTGCAACCTCCTGACTCATAACTGAACTTCAGGAATTCATCCCTCAATTCCACTGGGTTTTCTTCCCACTCTTGCATATGGGAAAGTGTCCCAGCTTCCTGGGTTTTTTCCTCACTTTGATAATCTTAGTGAATTAGTATGATAGTAACATAATTAATTTGAATTGAAATTAGATAGGCCATTCTATTAGCCCAGAAATTCTCTATTTATTTATCTCATAACACTGTATCAACCAGTGATGAATGGTAAATATACATTTATACAATGGACACAGGGGAAATTCTCTTTAAACCTCTCCCTGACGTTTTGCAAAATTCTATCAATGGTAATCAATACTTTTTGATCCACTTCAAACACACATTCCATTCAGAAACTCTTGATTAAATAAATTTCAGTAGTAAATCTTTAAGGATTCTTCTTCAGGGTACATGCTCTTTGCATTTRCAAAACTTCACATGTCATCTATTAATAATTCTACTATGATGAGTTTCAGTACTTCTTTTTTAAAGCTGGAAACCATGAGTTTGACATCATAAGTATGTCTGATCTAGAAGACAGGCAAAATTTTACCATAAACAAAAGTGGGAGAACAATAAAAAAGCTGTACAGGACTGCATTGCTAATGAAGTCCTGTGTTCCTTTATTAGAATTGGTCATTTCCAATGAGATCCAAAAGAGGAAGCTTCTGTAGATCACCCTGTTGCTTCACTAGTCTGTAGCTAAGATAGGGAAAGATGTGTTCAAATAATAAATGTTATCTGACTTATAGAATCACAGAATGGAYGAGTTGGAAAGGACCTTAAAGATCCTCTATGTCCAGCCCCACTAGCATGGGTTATTATTTCTCATTCTAAGTAAAAAACCCTGAACAATAGATTGGCAAAGAACAACTCTTKTACTAAAGCACAATTGTTCATATCTGAAAGAAGAATTTGGGGTATCAGTTTTATTATTCTGACACCAGTCAACCATTCAGTACCACAGAAATGCATCTTCCTTCACTATACTTACTGCCCAAATTCAAATCCAATTCAACTTATGGAAGCCTCTTGGATGATGATCACACTGAAGTAAAATTAGACCAAAGAAATTATTAAACTATCTGTGAAATGAATACTAACATCTCCTAATGTTTCTTTTGGTCAATTTATGAACTTTATTGCCAATACTTCAAATACTACATTTAAGTACTTCAGATATTCAGGTCAGAAAAAAATCCAATAAAATAAAACAAACAATAATGAATTCTTCAGACAAGGAGATAAAGCAGTCAGTAATATATTAGGTTAACTACAAATACCAAAAAGAAATGTCTTGGCTCAGTTCACACAATCAGAGATATATTAAAAAAACCCAATTTAAATAAAAATAATTAAAAACAAAAACAAAAACAAAAACAAACCAAAAAACCATCACATCACGAAACTTCTCTATGTACCACAAAACCTTTTTCCTCTGGTAAGATATCAAATCTTGTCTCTTGATTCAGATGCTACCTAAGCACACAGTAGTGACCTTCAGAATGTTAAGCATGTTCTTGAAAGTTGAACTGAAGGACTGGGTAGGTAGAAGGTGGGCTCAGGCACTGGAAAGCACACCCTGCCAACCATAAAGCACGTGTGCACACAATAGCTGCAGCTCAGAGCATGGTGACACACTGCTAAAGGAAGATAAATGAACTCCCAAACATGTAAGGCTAGAAATGCCAGCAATATATCTCAAGAGTTTCATAATGACAGGTATCTTGACTCATTCAGTGTCCTGTCCACAGCATATGAGGAAGAGAAAAACACTAAGTTCTAAGTAGCACAGCTGCATGTAAGTGAAGGAAAAGAGAAACTGTTCTTTCCAGCTTTCTGGTTTGGCTGTTGAGTTTGTTTGAGTTTGTTTGTTGAGATTGGTAGTTTCTTGGTTGGTTGCCTTTTTTTTTTCCTCTCATAAACAGCAGTCAGTAACAAACTCAATTAAAGTAATAGAGGCAGAGGCTGAAGATAATGCAAAATATAATGACCTGCTCTGCATGAATCAGATTASTACCCACAACACTTGAATTTTTTTCCCCCTGAGTATTCTCATTTCAAAGACTTACTTTGAAGTGTCCTGGAAAGTGAAGTTTTGCATTTTTAAAAATCTCTTTAAAGTACTCTAAAGACTTCTACCTGAAGGAAACAATAAGTGATTTCCAGTTACAGATGGTTCTTCGGGACTATAACTGATTGACAAAAACAAAGCAGCTGACAACAACAGTGTTAGTGCCAATTAGTAGAAGTGGGCTAATTCAAAATTCCATTAATTTTCTTCCTTTGTTTAAAGTGAGCTAGGAATTGTGAAAAGCTTAAACCAAAATGACAGGGGATGACAGTCAYGAAGCAAGCTTCACAGTTGTGAAAGAAGACAACCAGGGACCTTGATTTGGAGCTAGAGATAAAATTGGATAATTAAAAGGCAGTACAGTAACAACTTGGCATTTGTGAACAGCCATCACAGTGGACRGCTTGAAGAATCCCCTGGCACAGGAAAAACAGGATGAGAATCTCAAATTTTGTGCAGTGAAACAAATGTTAAAACTGAAAAATTATCAACAACAAAAAAGTGATGACTAAAGGTTTAAATCTGCAGTTGCAGGCTGGGTAAGCTTCCTTTAAATTTACCCAAGCACACTAGTTAAGTAACTAAATATAACTAATTATGTAGTGTGAATATTCAGCTGGATGGCTGTTTTGCTTTTAAACACTTCATATAGCCTTCAATAGGTCCCCTGACTTTGAATCAAGAAGGCATTCAGATATCAGCAAAAAACTTGAAAAATTGATGGAGCCTTGTGCAAGTAGAGGATGGCTCCCCAAAACTGGTAACAGTTTTGTCAGTATGAACTTTAATTCTACGTCATTAGTTTCCATACTGTTCTTCTGTTCATCATGGGTAAAATTCACCTTCTTAATACAGTAATGGGGTTACCACTCTCACTGGTGATACCTGGAGCAGGAGCTGCAGGACCCAGTACACAGCGCACACCTAAGGCAGGCAAACTACTAGGAGCAAAAAGCAGCAGGAATGAAAGCCCTCTTATTCCCCCTCTTCATCATCATAAATAAGTATCTGACCACCCAGGTACGATGCCTGAATTTATCTACACTTAAACAAAAACATCTAGCGACTTGTGATGGATCCATCTTGTAGACAGATCTCACAGATTAGCGTGTATGAATTTTCATGAGGAAAGTGCCAGTCATAAGTTTCCAGTAACAAAGCCAATTATTATCGTTAGAAGTCCCCAAATCTCAGCAGCTTGAAATAAAAGAGCTGATTGACATTGTGAGATCCTGCCAGCCATGCTATTGATTGATACAGAAACTTTGCCCAGGCAGCATGCTCCCCTGTGAGCATTGCCAGTCCTCTGCACACAGAACAGAACACCAGAAATGTCCTCACAGCCAATCTATCAAATAGTTCTGCTCAAGTTCACTCACACCAGCCATACTCTGGGAGAGAGATAATGCACTAAGCCTTCTCCAAGCCATTGCCATTGCCCTGTGTCTCGTGTTATAACGAGAACTAGCAGCCACAAAGCGCATGTAGGAAAAGCATAATGAGGGTGTTTAGCAAGATCTTTCACATATTTCAAGCTCCTCGTGCACTGTCATCAATAGCTGCTGATATTTTCTGATATGTGAAAGCAGGAAAAAAGTGAGGCATCTTTCCCTGCTGGGAAATATTGGTTTTATTAAGAGCAACTACTTCAAGCAAATTCAACTGGATAGCCATAGTGAGTACTCTGTTGATGCAACTTTCAGAAGTATCTGCTGAGACAATGCTAGAAACTTGCAGCTGCTGAATCAGCAGAGCAGAAAATGAACCAGAACTAGTTAAATGTATAGCAAAAGAAGGGATTAAAAGCGCATGGCAGCAGTCTCAGGAATCCTCTGATAAGGTGAATGAACTAAAGAGTTCTTTTGGTGCTCTAATTTAAGAAAATGGTTATTTGCAAGCAGAAATTAGATAATTTCAAAAGTATGATTAAAAAATTCTGATTTTTTAATCTTGCTTTCTCTCTAATACTTAGCTGGCAACATGGGTTACTCAAAGTAATATAATTGCCTATGCTTTGATCAGTGCAGATCTACTGGATTAAATAAGCAAATCCTTCTGAATCTTCTAAAATGCTTATTAGAAGTCTTAAAACTAATTAGAAGTGGAACAAAGATGTAGAACAAGAAAGTAGAAGCAGTACTAAATTCTGATCGAAAGAAGTAGTAAGAATGCCTGAAAGTATACAACTTGGGAATTAAAACATGAATTTTCATTCTCAATTAAAAATCTAGTAATGACAGAAAAATAAAATACTAAAGTAGGTGTACTAATAGAAAGAAATTAATCTTCTAGAGAAATAAAACATATTCAATTATCTGGAGTCAATTGTGTAACATAATTAAGGACACTGAGACAGGATACAGTCAACTTTGCTCCATAAAGCTTTTGTTTTTTCAAACAAAACTACACTAGCAACTATGATTTTCTATGGTTTTACTTAATCAAGCACTATTTATTTGTCCAGTCCTGTACAAAACACAGAAAGATAAAATCCTATGACCTAAGCAGGACTTAACTTCAAGAATCAGTTCTTGAGCTTTGAAAATGATTGTTTCACTGAAGTTAAACAAATTGGTCTCATATTTCAATTTAAGTACTATAATTTTTGCCACTTGGAGGACTTCATTACAGAAGGTCTCAAATGAGTAATACACAAGATTTGCAGCCTCGAAGCAGCAAAACCTTTTTTTCTGGGTGTAGTAAGGAAAAAAAAGAATCATTTGAAGCCTGAAATACTTCTGTCCACAGCTTACTATGGCATAAACCAGGATATTTTCCAAAGGACTTTCATTATTGATTCCTGAGTTAAACCTGGTATCTTCATTCAAATGAATACCAGAATTCCACATGAAATTTTGTTTACCTTAGAATACTTTTGAGGATTATAAAACTTTTATCTTGATTGTGGAATAAGGATAACTATTTCCCACTTGCAATCTCTGGATATGGTCACATCTCCCAGGTAATAGGGGCTGTTTTACTATAAGATTGGTTTCTTCGTGCTAGTTTTTACAGAGTGTAATCAAAATATTTCTTAYTTTCTCTTTGATAAATACTCAAGTTGAATGCATCTGTCTCATTACGTCTTTCACTATTAAACCATTCTTAAGTAATTGTATTAGATCTTCCTCAAATTTCCATTCTATTTGATGCCATTCTTTGGAAAAAAAACCCCATCTATTTCATTTACAGTAATAAGACAAATCAAAATCTTTACAACACTCCATCATGCTCAAAAGTAGTATTTATTCCACAAGGCTGTTTGTAAACATCAATACACCAGTGGTTCCTGTGTAGCAAATATTTAGCCATGTACTCCCCAGTCAACCTCATCTTTACATTAAGCCCCCCCAGCTTTTCAATAAATTCCATATGGTTCTTTACTGTACTAAAAGCACTTGATGCACTGAATCTATGGCTTATGTTTATTACTTGCCCAAAATTCTAGTTTTTGTGCCATTTGTAAAGACTTTATGATTGCTTGGAGGTATCAGATGATGTAAAATTATATTACAGTTAAGACTTTATTCAAAAAGGATTTCACTGGAATTTTTCTACACTAATTTGTATCTCAAGATTGCATTCTAAGGCCTATAATTAGCAGGCTTAAATCCACTGAATATGTTCCATATTCAGTCTGTAGCATTCCAGTATCTTGGAAAAATTTTAACTTTGCACTTTCTAGAGCCATGCAAACTAAAAACGCCCCTTACCTTTTATCAATCAAATATGTAATGTCATAAAAAAAAATAGGTAGACAAGTATAACTTTCTCTCAATTCATATTCATTGTCATTATATAATTGATCTCATTTACTTCAGCACTCTAGTTCCCTGACAGCTGCTGCTTTATTTTTCACGAGATTAGTGTCAGGCTGATAGACCTGTAAGTACTTGATTCATCCTGTTTATCTTTTGTGAATATTGACACAAYATTAGCTTTCTTCTGGATTTTCTACAGTGTCTACAGTCAACAGAAATACATAACAGCTTGTCCAGAATGCTCTTTATCTGCTTCTTTTAAGACCATATGCAAGTTTTCCTGATCCGTTGTCTAATGTAGGACTTCTGGTTAAACATACAAAATCTTACTATTAGTAGGGCAAGAATTTAAACATCAACATCACCATTAAGTTTACATAAATAAGCTGGTTTTGTCCCCCCTCAAATTAAATCTAAGACACAGTTCCTTGGTCCTGTTATTCTTAAAAGTGCCTTTTTGTTTCCTTTATGAGTCTATATTTATTTTTGTATCCATTTTTTTACTACAATACTAATTTGTATTTCTTAATTTCAATTAACATAAATTTTTCTAGCTCTTTTAATTCTAATTCAATTATGGACATGCCATAAAACAAGAGCTTTAATACTGAGACTATTATTAGATATAAGACAGTGAAGTACAGAATGCACAAAGATGAAATGAGAAACACAGAATAATTCTTCCAAATGTTTGAAACCCTGTATGAATCTTGAGAATAAGAGACTTTGAACACACCTGTTCTGAAGTTATAGGTGTGGCCTGCCCAAATTTTAAACTATGAGCAAACCACTTAGTGTATGGAAAACTACATTAAATCTAAGAAGCAGAGAGTTCAGGTGCATGAAGACAAACTTATTTCCATTCCTCCTCAAACAGATATTACACATTATTTTGTCCCAAAATAACTTGATATTTGCTGGTGCAGCAGATACCTTACTAAAGTTTAGCCTAATTTTCAGCTTATTTAGATGAGTTGCTAGTGCAGTGGTAGCAAACCTTAAAACAACTAGAAGTTAGGCAAATTTTTGTATTTTGCCATATATTCACTAATTCAAAGCAAAATATAATTTTTTTCTTCAGGGATAAGGGGGGAAATGGCAGGAAGACAGAAAGTCTTTGGTCCTGTCAGATATTTACTTTGTTTGACTGGTACCAAACATCATATGAATATTTATGATGTCTAACTCCATTAATAAAGCAGTGTGGAAGGTATATTTTAGCAAAAAAATGACACAAGTAGGGAGGAATTTCATCTGTAAGCATTCTCTAGCTGAAGAAAGAAATCACTGATCTGCACAGACTTCAAACACATTATTGATAGTTGTCCAATACCAAATTGAAGTCAGAATAAACAGAATTGTTGCACAATTAAATTGTTCTTTCCATTCTTACAATAGATTTTAATACTACTCACTTTTGGCCTTTTTCTGAAAACACCTACTATATGTACATAGAATAATCTGTTTCTAGAAATAATGATTTCTGCTGCACTGAGTTCTTGTCACACGAATGGCAAATGAAATGTCAATGTCTGGGTAAAGCAGACTCCCCTACACTTATTRGTACAACTCTTGCAGGTATGGCTGTCTTTAGATCCCTCTGAATGGTGCTATGAGGCAATCATAGAGCCATGGCTCCAACATTTAGCACAGTATATTTACTCATATCCTTAACCACTCTCTCTAGCTTTCTTGATTTAAGCATGGAAAGAAGATCAGATGAACCACAAAAGGAAATAATCTAAGCAAGCTCTAAAGAATCTTTGGAGATTTGATTATTCTTGCCTTAAAAACATCCCCCCCAAAACAAATGCAGTCCTCAACAGATAACTGACTACCTCCTAATTTTGCTGTGTCCAGCCAGTGTGATGTCAGCTTGAGACAAGATGGATCACTTGAATGAAGACCTACCTTTTGTTGCCCTCAAAAAAGACTCTTCTCATTTGAAAAATTCCATACTTGCAAACACTCAGCACCTATCTGAGAGCATTGCGTCAAGAAGTTTCTATGCTGTTTTAAATTAGTCCATAAACAAATATTCAATAGTAACAGGCTTCTGAAACTGATGCTTTGCAATAAAAACTTGAAAGGAAATCTAGGACTACAATGATTTTTTAGAAATCCTGAAGGCCAGAACAGAGGCATCTTCAGACTCATCCTCTTAGATAGGGTCAATGTCCAGCCAAACATTACAACAAAACACACCCTGTAGAACGTGCCATCCAGCAGATATGTGCTACAATGCTTGATTTGCAGCAGTACTGATGAATAACTTATAAACAGACACCTAACAAACAGAAGATTACTCCCAAGATTTCCAATTGTTACTACTTTGGGCATGCAACAGTCAAGCTGACTTTTCCCTTAGACAGAACGAAAGACTGTACTTGAAATTTCAATAGAAAAGGGTTTTCAGACCTCTGAACAATACCATTGTCAGCGCTGGACTTTGACATGGATTCAATAGGCTGATACAGATGTGACTGACAGCAGTTTCCAACTGCAGGATTATTCAAGCATAAAATTGCTGGGAAGGCAATTGCAATCAAAAGCAGCTGGGTCCACAGAAAACACATGGTGTTCATATGACGAAGCTCTCTGCATACATAGATGCAAGCAAAGGAGGATTTTATTTCACATTCATGATCAATTGAGGCATACATAAATTACTGTAATTTTTATATCGTCATTTAGCTACACTCTGAAAGAAAGAAAAAGCTCTAGTTCTACACAGAGATCAAAAGAGAAGCTATTGTCTTCCAAATTGTCATCAAGCTCTAATACAAAATTGGTACAACAGTCTGTGGAATGCTGATAACATTTAGTTCTGCAGTTAGCTACAGATTGTCTGAAGTATGGAAAAGTCAAAGCATAGACAATTTAAAGTGAAAGATGGCATTGCATGCTTAAATTTTGTTGGTTTGGGTTGAATTTTCTAGGCATGTGATGAAGACAATCGATAGTTTTGAAATAGTAATTTCTAATTTCCAATTAAATGACAAGAGAATTAAAAAATAAGAACATCTCTTTCAGACTACAGCTTCTTTTAAAGACTTTTTATTTAAATAAAATTAAAAAAGAAACTGTTCAACTATAGAAATTGGGTGGTTGGGAAGTGATCCATGAAGACCTATAGCTTGCTTTGAAATTCATCTGCATTCTGCTAATTGACAAGCAATTGCTTCTCCTTTATTATTTCACATTTGCAACTTTTGAATGTTACAGGCAAAATATCATAGACAAGTAAATATGAAGTAAAAATCCCTATAAATTCAAACTTCAAGGTCATTGTTCTATTTTGATGTGTAATAAAACGTTGAGTTGCAAAGAAAAGCAATTTACATCCCGTATCTCACAAGCCTGAACCCAGAGTTAGCCTGTTAATTTTGCTGTGCCCTAAGCAATGCTGAAAYGATCTGAAGAAATCACTTGCCAAAACAAAAGCATGCTTTATGATAAAATAAACCATATGGAAACAAACAGCTAAGTGAAGCAAACAGACTGCACTGAATCGTATTCTTAGATTAAACATCCTTAATATAATAATTACACATACAAGGGTATCCACAGCCTAAGCTGTAAAAGCAAATTGTACACTGGGATCATACAGCAAATTGTTTCTGCATACACCAGCAGATTTGGATTAGTATTAAATACTATTTTGAATTTTAAATACAGTTGACATAAGTATTGTTGCTAAGAAGTAGAATTTCTTTTAGTCAGAAAAGATCACAAGCAAATCTGCTGCCTATAAAAATGCTAATAAATAGACAATGTTAATATTATAAATACAGCAGTATATCTTCTTAAGCTTTCATAAAGATAGAAAAAGTTAGGGTAGTTTGGCATTAGGGACAAAGGATTAAAAAAGTAACTTAAAGAGAAAAAACAATAAATATAATAATAAAATAGGGTAGGAACACCAAGCAATACCAGAAATAATTCAGTAATTCTTAACATATGAAAATTGTCATAAACATGAAACCCTAGCTATTTTCAAAATGTATATTTTTTATAAACAGCTGAATGTAAGGGAGATAAAATTAAATTGAAAATAAAAGGAAAACAGAGAGATGAAGAAAATTATTTTAATTTTTAAATGAGACTTCCTTCATATTACAGGTTCTGGAGCTGAACCAGGCACTGCACAGATGTATCTGTGTACAGAACTAATGTAACATGTTAAAAGATTACAGAAAACAAGCAAGGTGTGCTAATGCATGGTACTGGAGGAAAGAACACGTAAGTACTGGTCAGAAAAGGGCAAATATTTGTAATCAAACATGCAGAAGCATATTAACACAAATAGTAGCACTAGTCAATTATAAGTTGTTCATCCATAAATATTCACACAAGCGAGTTTTCATTTGAGCACTGTGTTTGAAAACTTTTCCCTACAATTTAGGACAGAAATTATGAATCTTAAATAAAGCATTACCTACTAATAACAAAGAGCCCCTTGACTCCTTATTAGAGGCCTGAAGGAGACACACTGGTCTCATAAGGACGTACTCATTCTYGTTACAAACCAACCAAACAAAATCAGGAATCTCTGACCTTGGAGACAGCATAAAGGAGTATCGGAAGGAGGACTTTTCCTTGGTCAAAGGAGGCTTGGGTCAGAGAATACCTAAACAAATGTGACATCCACAAGCTCATGGTCCCTGGCAGGATGCACCCATGAGTGCTGAGAGAGCTAAGAACACCACAGCTAGGCTGMTCACAATCTTTGAAAGGTCACAGAGAAAAGGAGAGGTGCCTGAAGGCTGGAAGAAAGCAAATGTCACCCTGGTCTTCCAAAAGGGCAAGAAGGGAGACCCAGAGAACTACCAGCCATTCAGCCTGACCTCAATCCCTGGAAAAGCGCTGGAGTGCCTCATGGATGACAAGAAGCTGATTAGGAGTAGTCAGTATGGATTCACTAAGGTAAATCATGCTTTATCAACCTGACTGCCTTCTATGGTGAAACAGCTACCTGTGTAAATGAGGGGAGAGCAGAAGTTACTGTCTGCCTTGACTTTAACAAGGCTTCCAACACTGATCTCTATAACATCCTCATAGAAAAACTCAGGATGAGTGGACTGGATGAGTGGACAGCGGGGTGGATTGAGAACTGGCTAGACCAGAGGCTCATAATCAGTGGAACAGGGTTTGATTGGAGGTCTGTCACCACTGGTCTTCCCCAAGGTTCAATACTGGGCCCAGTATTGTTTAACTTGTTCATCAGTGACTTGGATGAAGGGGCAGATGCCTCCCTAGAAAGATCACTGATAACACGAAGCTGGTWGATGTGGCTGATACCCCAGAGGGCTATGCAGCCCTTCAAAAGACTTCAGTGGGTGATAGAGATGGGAAAAGAAGAACATTCTGAAATTCAACAAAGGCAAATGCACGTCCTGCATCAGGGGAACAATAACCCCATGCACCCGCACAGGCTGAAAAGCATCTCTGTGAAGATGGACCCAGGGGTCCTGGTGTAAAAAAAGCTGTCTATGAGTGACAGTGTGTCCTGGGGGCCAAGGAGGCCAATGATGTCCTGAGGCACATTATGGAGAGCATTGGCAGCAGAGCAAAGGAGGTGATCTTGCCCCTCTAATCAGCCCTGGTGAAGCCACAACGAAGTGATATAGTCAGCTCTGGGCTCCTCAGTAGTAGAGAGACATGGAGCTCCTGGAGAGGGTCCAGAGGAGGGCAGCAAAGATGATTTCAGGAACTGAAGCATCTCTCTTATGAGGAATAGCTGAGATAGTTGGGCCTGTTCAGCCTTGAGAAGAGATGACTGAGAGGGGACCTCATCAATGTCTATGTGTATCTGAAGGGAGGGTGCCAAGARCATGGAGCCAGGCTCTTCTTTGTGACACCAAGCAGTAGGAAAAAAGCAACGGGCAGAACATGATGCACAGGAAGTTTCTTCCGAATCTGAGAAAGAACATTTTTACTGTGCAGGTGACCAATATTGCCCAATATTTTTAGAGGCTTTCATTTATGACCCAGACAATGGGGCAGARTGCACCTTCAGCAAGTTTGTCGATGATCAAAAACTGGGAGGAGGGCCTGATACACCAGATGGATGGGTTGCCATTCGGAGGGACCTGAATGGAGAAATTGTGCAACAGACAGCCCTTGAAATTCAATGAAGGAAAGCATGGAATGGGAAGCCATTGCGCTGCACATCAGTCTGGGCTGGAGGCTAAGCATCTGGAAAGCAGTTTTGTGAAGAAGGACTTGGAACCCTGGAGGGCACCGCTTGAAAAATAAACCAGCAGTGTATATATTCCCTGATTAAATCAGGGAATATAAAATACAGAGACTCTTTTAATTGCCCAGTGACAGAAAAAGGCACAACAGCTAGAAACTGAAATACAGGACATTGGACTGAAACRCAAGAAAAAATTCTTTGTTCTTTAAGAATGGTCAAAYTATGGAATGGGTTGCCCAGCAAAASGCTGTGAAGATACCCAAAACTCAACTGAAAAATATACTCAGTATCCTGCTCAGGCTGACTCCTGCTCAGTTCTGACCTGTAGGGATGGCCTTGTCAATCTTCAGACACATATAATGACATCCCTCCACAGAACCTCAAAAAATCTTTCATCCTCTGGTATTTTGGTTGACAAACTCATATATRTTTTTCTAAACCTTTCCATTTCATGCCATCTACCTTTCTTCCTCCTGCAAAGTTTACCCTAAATTACCACATCATTTCTGATTGCTTTCTCCCCCCTTCCCCTTTTATGTCCAAGACCTTGCCTGAATGACTGTTCTCTCCCACTACAACTGCTCTCAATTTCATAATTATCCCAGCTGTACAGAAATTGCTATTTCAGGAGTGAGTTTCATCTGCTGACCAGAAATATCCTACCACATCTTAGACAAAAATTAAAAAAAAAAATTAATTAAATCTTATGCCTTCACCAATTCTGTTACACACACATGGTCAGTATTCGAAAAAAAACCCAACCCTTTTCCTTTTCCTTCTAATCCATCCCTCAGTGTTTTCATTTCTTGTGACACCTTTATCACTTGAAGGTGTTTATGTTACCACTCCTTTAATACCTGCCTGTTACATTTACAGGCTTTTATGTTACCACTCCTTTAAACACCTGCCATTTACATTTACAGGAGTGTCGGCTCCTTAGGTTGTTTCTCATCCTATGTGAAACTGTAAGCTTTTTAGGACAGGCACCAATATTTTGTTCTCTGACAGCACAGGGGTCTCTTAGCTGTTAAGACTGTACTAGTGATAGATGATCTTGTCTGTGCCTTGGCCAAGATACACACTTTTTCTGCTCATCACATTTCTGTCTGTTTTTAAGAGCTGTTCATTGCATTTAAGTACAYAGGATCCAAGGCACAGAGCATAACACCCAAAAGCAGCATTTAAGACTTTGCCATACTGACGGCTCCTAACAACATCTTTTTCCACTTTGAAAGGTCTATTCCTTCTTTTTCACCAATACCAAATAATATAATTCATACTGAATTCTCTGTTGAATAAATAAATAAATAAATAAATAAATGCAGCCCAAAATCTTCAAGACTTAATTTGTGATGATGTGGTCATGGAGTGTCCTGCTTAACTTCACATAGCTTTGGAAAAGATTAATATTTATTCATATGCAACAACTATAGGGACATAATTTTACATGAATATAATATTGCCGATACAATCTATTTTCCAAAAATCTGAGTGCAGGACAATAACCTTACTGGACATGTATTTTAATTAGGATGATAGAATGCACTCAATCTAAATATATTTTGACAAGTTCTCTAAAGTATCAGTCCTTACAGCTGAAGATATGAAGCAGCTTTTTAAAGAAAACATCTTTTTAGAAAGGAGGAACAATTTGCAAAGTTATCAAAGATGTTTAACAATTTCCTCTCAGGGAATACGAATGCAAATGTGTTAATATATRGCAAAAATATGCATTTTTATTGTCACACCTGAATTGGAGAATGAAGAAATAGTGAAATCTGGTTTGYATAATGCCATAAAGTAGGCTTCTCCTTGTAATGCTCACATTTTCTGTTTTTCTGTCCTGACTACCCGTGTAACAGAAAAATTGGTAAATACAGATAAAAGAAGTGAGTTAAATAATAGATAGATAGAAAAAGTTCTCACATCTCGAGAATGGCACTGCCATTATATGATGTTTTCATGATGTTTTATTGCTCAAAAACTTCTCGAATTCAAGACTTCTAATAATTCCAAAAGTTAGTCAGAAGCAAAAAAAAAAAATTAACAACTTTCACAGAATGAGCAAAAAACCCTCATATCTTATGTTTTCTCTTTAACACATAATTTAAACACCAGGAATCCTGTGTGAGAGGTTTTAATGACTTAGATTATATTGTGAGCTGCACAGTGTCAATAACACGTGCTGGCACCACATCTAACAAAATAGTCCCAGAATAAGAAACATAACAAATTACAGCTTTAGCCCTTGGATCAGTTTGTATACTATGTGATTTTTTTCACAGTCCTTCATAGCATAGCAGCACAGATTTCCTGATGACATTTTGTTTACTGTAACTGCTAAGTGCACACAGAACCAGTGATCTGAAGCCCTGACCAATATGCTGTGACTGACACGCAATTCAGCATTTAACCCCTGCTGYAGATGATATATAAGAAGTGATATGTACTCGACCCTATCCTCAGTGTACTGGGATCAACTATTAATCTTCAGCAGACAGTTTTAAAATACTGTAAAAAAATCTTTTGTTCCAAATGATCACAAGTAAATGGACTTAGTAACTTTCTTCTAGTCACAAAAGATTAATTTATGAATTATATTCACTAGTACAACTATTCCCTGAGAGCTGCATACTACTATCAGGATGTTTGACTTTTACAGTGATAATTTCCAAATGTAGACACTCACRCAGTGCAATATATTCTGCTGTTCAGAATCCTTTTGCCCTTAAAACTTCAATCAAGCTAATACAGGACATAAGAACAACCAGAAAGGAAATAAAATCCAATTTATGAAATTTTTGACTTTTCATAGTAGACAGAAAATTTCATCCTTTTGACTACYCAAATTTTGTTCCCCTCACCACACATACATACTTGACAAAGGATAATTTACACCAAGGATTTTATTCTGTTGCCAGTCACATCAATGCTGACCTGTAATAACTGCATATGGATAGAACTGCCTACCTTAATTTGAATGCCACTGGTTGAATAGGGCTTTTGGCAGMTGTTGAATATGGCTCTCAATAATTTAACAAATTGTAAGATTTTTGGTTTTTTGCCAATTAACATAAATATGTAACTTTTAGAACCCTATTAGGGTCAGTGTTTCTAACACAGAATAAATATATTTATTCATATACAGAAACATATATTTACAAACATTCTATGAAATGAATCCAGGAATTTGCAACCACTGTGTAAAGCTGGAGAAACTCCAGCGTAGGCCACTGCTTATGAGTGCAGTGGGATTTCTGATATTTTCATACTTATGCTGATATGAAAACTGATCTAGACTACTGACCTTGGATACAGGACAGTTCATATATCTTGTCAGGGATCTAATGCAAAGCTTGACAGAAAAACTCAGATTGGTTTTAAGGTACCTTGGAAAAGCCTTCAAAATTACGCARCATTAGATGAAAGCTTTTGAATAATACAGTTTAAAGCTGTAAAAGATCTTCCTTTTCTTCAGTTATTTTTTTCAACCACTAGATAATATTTGGTAAACAATAAATCACTCTTTCCCAGAACATCCTCCCTCCTGTTCTGAATATCTCAACAAGTAACATCACAAGACACTTTTTAAGGTATTTGTATATTTACAAACACATATTTCCCCAAATAACTTTTGACATTTTTCCTATTTTCTCATACTTAATTTCTTTCATCACACAAAGCYTCTCAAAATATTTTCCTTTCTTTTCTTTGTGGTAAGAAAGACAAAAACAATGTAGCAAATATTTCTTAAAGCCATCATAATTATGTTTTAAATCTGCATAGGGAAAAGAAAATGCTGTCTATAATAGTAAGTTATAAGTGAGGTATATTTATAGAGAGAGACATAGAGCTATCTGTCTATAACAAATATAGTGAAGATGTGCTTTCAAGAAAGTACTGCACACGCCTGCAAGGTACTTTCCTGCTGTATTATAGTTGGTTGCTTCACACCCATTTACAATGCTGAACTTACTGGATCAGAAGTGGCTCCAAATAAGCCATTTTCAGCATCAGTAGGTAGGTCTCTGATGTTTCCCAGCTTTGGGGTTTTTTCTCCCATGGTTATTTTTGTCTTACTTGGGGAGGAGGATTGGTTATGCCTAAATATACAAACTTTATGCCTTTATACACAAGAGCACTCATACCTTCTGAAACACTAGACTACCTCTCAGTGGCCTTACAATCTTCCTTTGAAATTTCCAACAATAGCTGCCTATTTAAAATGTCATGACAACCAAACCCTGTTGACTTTACAAATATGTAGATTTTATTTGCAAAGGAGTAACTTTTACCCACACAACAAATTAAACAATACTCTTTCAGTATGAAGACTCTTTTAAGCAGAATAATTGGCATCAATAGCACTTACCTGATTGTGTGGAATAGAGGTTATACAGCTCTTTTCCATTTCAAAACCATGCAATAGCCATTTAAAAAAAACAATGCAATGTTTGAAATTTATGAAAATTAGGTTTTTACTGCAAATGATTTTTAAGAGGCTTCTAGACACAAATAGTGCAATTTTTTACATTGTGGTTAAAAGCAATGTGCCATATATAATTACTGATAAAGAGGTAGCGCATACAGACCAGGAAGTTTAGATCAGCTGATATGTTAATCAAGTAATGAGTACTGCATTCCATCATAAAAAGAAGGTCAAGCCTCTTTTCACTAAGAGAAATCAGCTACATGACTCTCAGACTATCACCAGCCTACTGAAAGGACTTAAAGAAATCAATATCACACAGAAAGATGGATCAAGCATGAATCAATGTGGCAAGCACATAACCAAACAGACATGGAATTAAGCAAGAAGGAAAAAAAATACAAGCCAAATCAAAACTAAACCAAACGAAACCAACAAAGATTGTCGCTTAACCTGTTTTGTCAGAGCTGGTATTGATGGTATTGGTAGTGATGGAAGTGAAGGTAGTCTTTGCGCTGTCCTTGGTAGTAACAGATTTCTGCTTATTTTTCATGGCTTCCAGTGCTTTGAGCTTCTTGGCATGTTTAGTGCCTTTGTAGTGGGCCGCAGCCTGGCTCTACAAAGGAGAACAAAATGAACCATGCAATCAGGCTCATTTCTAAACTGGCATTCTCTGTATTAGTACAAATACAGACTACCTTTCAATAATGGGTACCACTTACATTATCCAAGTAGTGACCAAACAGAAAATTATAATTAGAATGATGCTTGGAAAACAACGGAAAAAGTACTAGAGCCACACAAATTCAATTAATACAGTATATTACTGTATAACAGTAGATTAATTTCACATCAAAATTATGTTGTTTTAGTCTATYTTGCTACCATTAGTTTTTTTATTAAGATTTATGCTGCTTTCACATGAAAAAAAAAAAGAAATCTCAGGCAATGGGGAGGATGGCATTCTCCTCCCAATAGCTTTGTACTTTTTCAGTTTCTACTTCAAACTAGAATTTTTTATCAAAGCTTCCTTCAAAGAACAGTTTACTACTGACAGTGGTATCAACAACTTCTCAGCAAAGACTGACAGTAAAAAACAAAACAAAAATACCCCAGCCCAAAACTAAAGCCCAAACCAAAGAAAACAAAATATGAAACACACCCTTCAAAGCCCGTCAGCAAAGACTTAACTGAATGTGAGGCAGACATGGAATTATCTGGCTCTTTAAAAATAAATTTTAAAAAATTTTAAAAATAGAGAATTACTTTTGTTCACCTGCTACAAAAGCTAGTGTTTGAAATTCAAGGCCAGGAGCATCCTTTCAAAGGAGAAAGCTCCCACAAATCCTGTCACAGTTCCAAATACATTTTGGCTACTTTATATTGCTAAACTAAAATAGATTTGTAAATGCACTGCTATTAAAATTCATGCATTACATTACAAATAACTTTATTATTTTAGGAGTTACTACCAAATTTATTCATTTAATATATGTGCAAGAATATTTTAAGAYTAGTATTTGAACTATTAGATTAAACTTTATACAAAAAACACTATAAAATTTGGATTAATATTCAGAATTTTTTTTTCACTAATTATTTATTGTTTTATAAGAAAGACAGTATTTCAATTGATGAGTTGACAATATGAAAAATTGCTTATATCTTTTCTTTTGAACTTCAAACTTTATGGAAAGTTTATTACTTGAAAGAGAAGTTAAGACTTCAGAAATGTAGTCAAAATTTAGCTAATACAGAACTGAAAAAAATGAAAAGCAACTATTCTGGGTCAGCTCAAGGACCCATATTTTCATTTTAGAAGATGTGAAACAATAGAAGATACTTAGAACATAAAAGAAAGGTAAATGCTTTCTATTGTGGAATCAAAAGAATCTTAATATATATRTATATATGCAATTTAGTGACTATAAACCTTAAGTATCAAATGGGATAAAAAGATACAGTCATTCCAATCACTAAGCTGCTCATGCAGGTAGAAGAATCCTGTATTATCTGGCATTTATTAGTCATTAGACTGTTATAGAATGCTATTTGTTGTCCTGAATTTYGGGGAGAGGAGTTCTAGTGATTAACTATGACTCTAAGGATACATAGAGGGAATTATGACTTTCAGCTTACATGAAAAGTCTTGATTCCTTCCAGRTGCCTGAGATTTGAAAAGCATAAGGTGAGTAGGAAAGAAGTAGGAGCCCTTGTCTAAAACCAATTCACAATATATATGTAAGTGTATACGTGTGTAGATACACACACACAAACACCCTTGGATATTGAGATGCATCATTCAGTTTGGTTGAAAGCCAGTTTCTCTATATCTAAAATAATGTAAATCTTGTATTAGGTACCCTTATTGAAAGAACACTGGACAGTGAAGTTTTCAATTAGAAACAACTTGAACAGAAACAGCACAATCATGCACCTTTTACAATTCTCAACACATAACATTGAGACATAGTGTAAGCCAAATACAGTCAGAGGATGTTAATTATAATCAAACCAAAGTTACAATGACGCATTAAAAATGACATAATACTGTACACCCCTGTGTTGCTATCATGGCAACTATTTTTAGAGTTTCTAGTCAAATGTAATAATCAGCCAGCTTCAGATTCTGACTGCACTTTTTATCTCTAACTAACAGTGTCACTAGTCAATCATCTGAAACATATTCACAAGGTGGTCCTTAATACTTAACTATGAATGCTAATATTAGTTTGATACAAATCTCAGCTTTCTTCTCAGAATTGTTGGGAGACTTTTATTATTCYGTTTATTATTTACTAAGTTTAATTATTCTTCATCCACAGCTCTCACCAAATTCTCTCAGCTTTAGTTCCACAAACCTCATCTCAAGTTCTATGTTGGATGCTGAAGGAATATATAATTAAGGCCTTTGTAGAAATTGGTGACCTTTTCACTCCTTTGAAATATATGCATGAAATTCCTCTAAAGTGGAAACACATTGCTCGAATTTACAGGTATGATAGCTGCTACTCAGAGTTTTCCATCACTCACTTCCCACAGAGTGCTGCCAGTTTACCCAGCCTCTATTTAAATAAGGTCTTCAAGTCTTTTTATGTCAAAGTTTAAATCTCTTTCCTCTGCGGSGACATGAAGCCATCTAAGCTTCTTTCAATATAACTGTAGCTGGCATGTTAATGGGAGTTCTACGTGAGAGCAAACAGATTGCTCCTAAGCCTTTAACCAGCTCCAAATTAGATTATGCTGAACTTTTACAATCGAACTAATTAAAAAGACCAAAAAAAAAAAAAAAAAAAAAAAGAAAAAGAGGCCTGTCATTATCTTTCCTTGCAGGAGTAAGATGAAGGAGATGCAAAAATATCAATAAACATATTTTTCAGGAAAGCAACATAAAATATGGTACCTCACTGAATCATTTCTTGCAGCCATAAGAGGATCAAAATCATCCTTACTKCTTAAATGGCTTTTACTCGTAGCCTATAAAATTCATTGCTGAAAGAGTATTTACTTGTAGGATGAATACATAAACGAGATAGATCATAAAATATAATTATTCCCAAATTTCATGCTGAATTAAGCAATAATAGGAGACAGCAGAAGAGTGAAAAACAAGTTAAGTACTAGTTTTTTGCTGCCAACCATGATGCTTAACTGAATGAAGAGTATCTGTATCATTTCAGAAAGGTGAGAAGAATTTCCTCCTGGAACACTTTTACAAAAGAATACATTAAAGGAATACTTTAGGAACGAGTTTACTTTCTTCCTTCACCACAGTTTCCATGTTTGATGCACAGAATTAATCCTAGCACTGCAAAGACAAGTCACTGACAGCTAACGCCAGTGATGAAGCATGAGAAATACATGAAATATTGCTGGTGTAATGTTATAGAGAACTTTAGGAAACAAAATACATTCATGAAAAAGATGTCCAACACGAAGATAAAAATTTTTTTTTTATTATTTATTATAATGATATACAACTATGCAAGATATAAATAATATGAAATATAATAATATAACTAATATAGTTATATAAATAAATAATTTAATTATAATAATTTTTATTACTACTTTGTACCTAAGTTGAAAACTCAAGGATCCTTAAATAAATTTGGAGGACCCTGATCCTAAAAATTACATGTAGACCAACTTTGGTCTGTGAGAACTACTTCAATGAAGTGGCAAAATGTCTGCTAGTAAATCACTTTTCAATGTTATTTGTAACAACTTCCTACCTATTTGAGCAGTACAAGTCAATTTAAGCATCTCCTAATATTTTCATCTGGTTCCATGTACCAGTGTAAAATAATTAGGGACCTTTCTAAGCTATATATTTTAGAACCTTGACAAATTGCTCAAATATAAAAAAGGATTTGTGTATAAAATCTGTCGGTATATTATGATATGACCACACAGAAAACATACTACAAAACAATAAAAATACTGTATGCAGATGTGAACAGTCAGAAAACAGACCTGTAGTGTTAAACTCAGCTGTATTTTCCTTGCTTAAGTGCAGCATTGTATCACAATCACCATCACAACATCATATTATCAAGCAAATTGAAATGTGTAAAATACACTGAAAAAGATGAAATTGGATCTGGATTGTCTTTTTAAAACAGTCCAGACAGTATTCTTTTGCAATTACAGTAGTACATACCTACATAGCAGTCTTCAATATAAGTTTGTCTGCCTGACTAATGTACTTCACTGGATTATATATGCCTTCTCACTTATGTTCTTTAGGCAGTGGTCCAACAAAAACATTATGCTTAATTTTTGCATCGAGAAAAAAACAGGTCTTGTCCTATTCTCAGAGAATTTTTAACTCTGCAGCACTGCATCTTCTTTTTCATATCCCTCCTGATCCACCTCATGTTACCATTCTTCTTACAGAYTGTTTTCCTGCCTTAATCACTCCCTCTAGGCAACACCTTTATAATCAAGGCCAGTTCAAATAAAAGAAACCTTTTGCAAAAGTGTAGTGAATATGTTCCACTGATTCTTTCTTGCAAAATTAAATCCAACTATCTTGCATTATGTCTTTCTCATTTCACAATGTGCTCTGAAAGATGTCTGCTGCTGGTAAGGCTCCATGCTTTTACCTGGCTTACTAGTAGCAAGGCTACAGTGTGCCTGCACCCTAGGAAAGTACAAAATTGAGAGGGCTGAGGGTGCTGGAAAGTCTATTCTGTCTGCCTGGGACTTCAGAAGTTCATGTGATTTTTTTTTTTTCCTACCAGCTAATGGATGCTACCCTCACCTCGGTTATTATTCACAATACAATAGTAGTAATTTTGGCGAATACACCAACTGATGTCAAGATTCTCCAGAACAAAAAGCTCTAAAACAGCAACAAAAAATTAGATTCCCAGTTCAAACTAATACTGTCAGTGAGCTGGGCACACATGCACAGTSATAATACATAACTGCATAAGCCAAGAAGGCTTCTGTTCTTGATGAAGTCAGGGAAATTGTGTATGAGAGGTCTATCACACACTACCATAACTTCCAAGTACAAATATTTTCCTATAGTTGGGCTGTCAATAAGWATTTGAAAAATAATTTTACTGGTGTCCTAAGCCTACAAGAAAGTGATAAACTTCAAATGACCTTMTTATTTTTGGAACAARTATATCATTTTTTCTAGTGACTCCRAAGCCTGGCCAGCCAGTGATGACAGCATTGCCCAGGGAAGRTTGCAGGGAAGGATGCAGCTGAGACATCTGTATCCTACCAGTTGCATGCCATTTACATAACCAGAGCTGATCTCCATGGAATTTCTCCTGTAAGTAAACTGGAGAAGTTTACAGGGAGAAAGACGAACAGCCCTGAGATGCCCAATACTTGGTTCAGCCTAAAGCAGAGCTCTAACAGTGAGAAACAGCTAAAAAATTTTGTAGAGGATTGTGCAGTCTTTCTTATAGAAATGTAGTTACACTATTTAGTAGGTAAGTTTTTACATGAAGCTATATTAAATTTTAAAAAAATACTTTTTTATAAGGCCCTTTATTTGTTTTGTCAGTGAGTGCACATGGGAAACCCAGAATTACACCCAAATCCTGTGCTTATCCACTAGAAAACAGAAAAACTCCACAGACTTCAGCAGTTTCACAGACACTGTACATGAAACAACTAATTACCTGTGCAAGCCTTAGCACAATAGGACATTAAGTATAAACATGTAATGCAATTTTTAAAGATGATGTCAACATGATGACATGGTTCATATTGAACAAGTATCCTAATTTCTGCCTGATACATAAAAATTCAATCTGYCGTCAATTGTGGTGAAGATAAACATTGCCTATCATTATTTCTACCTTCTGCTAAGCTTACTTTTATCTTCTGAGTTGTGCCACTTAAATTTTTTGAACAGTCTGTCACAACACAACTCTGTCATCCAATTACCTTATTCACTCGGGTGTAATTGTGGTACCAAACACCAAGGATATGTGTAACATGACTTCTTTCAGGTATGTTCTGAGAGAAGGCTTTTACCCCTCAAACTGTGATCAGTCAATTCACCCTTTCTCTAGAACCAAATATACAATAAYAGGTCAAGAACCACAAAGGTCTTTTCTGAAGAAAACAACCCAAAACAATTCTCCATCATTATGGCAGAATAAAATGCCCCAATATATTATTCCTGAGGTATTTATCTTTCTATGGAAAGAAAGCTCCCTCTTTCTGCTCCCTCTTCTCCTTCCTAAAGCATTTATTCAGTATACTCATGAATGTACCCTGGGACTCACTGATCAGAGTGAATGAGTGCTTCCTGACCTCACTAGCACCCTTGTATAATTAATCTGCTCTACCTCACTCCCTGTTCTTGAGCTTCTTCCAGAGTCATTTCTATAATGGTGAGAGACTGCACCTGGCAAGAGCCTGCATCACATTGTGAGAGATTGGCATCAACACCATTCTTATGGTGAAACCATACACAGTTTAGTAAAATCAATTTCATTTTCATTATGAAAAGGAATATAATTTCATTAGGGAAAGCAAAACTTGTTTTATCTTGGTCAGATGAAGAAGGTAAAAATTTCCTACCTAACTTCACTTGTTCCATAGGACAGTATTTTTTTGTCCATGCTTGTACTATAAACTGCCTTTGAGTGTGACATTACCTGAAATAATTTAGGCAAGATAAAAAAATCTGCCTGAATATAACACACTGCCTTCTGAGGCAACATACACTGTGCCAAAATATATATACTGAAGGGAATATAACTCAAGTAATCAATCAGTTCTCATACCTGGCATTTTTCCTTTAAGGACACCAGTACTTCATGCAGCACAATAAAATTTTGTTACTTGTTGAAAYGCAATAAACAGGCCATTCATTTTGCCATCTATTTTATCCTTTTTATTGTTAAGAAAAAGCAGTTTTAAACTTATTTTGACAAGGTTATCAAGTTCTAAAATYTGGAATTTTATATATTCTGTCTTGCAAAGCAATATGGTTGTTTAGGGGGATGCTCTTTAGATGGGGAGATKAAACATGGTCTTTTGAAAACTGCTGTCATCAGTTAAATTAACTTTAACATTTAATGTCATCTTTACTGTATTCATTAGCACCATTATTTATTTTCACCATAGCAAATCTTAGTGTAGCTAGAATTTCAAGAGAATATTAAACTCATTTGGTATTTTTTTTCATTTAGATTAACCAAGTGATTAATCTCAGATGATTAGAATGATATACAAAAAAAAGTTAATTTAAACACACTGCTATGAGATATGCATATAATAAAATAAAGCACATATTAATTCAGCTTATTAAATATAATATGCTTCCAGYTTTGAATCTGGAACTGATATATTCCAAATTGAGAACTTGAACAAATGATATATGCTACTGGTATTTTGTAGAAATGTACCCCAGATTCWTTGCACTAGCAGTGTGCACCACCACATATTTTTTATACATTGTATTAATAATGTAAATTTAGTTCAATATTCAGGTTATACACAAATTATGATTTTTTAAAAAACAAGGGATCCTGTTGAACTTAACATCAATTTTCTGAATAGCGTTGAAAAGTTCCATTTTTTCTGGTGTCATCAAAAGAATGACAGTGTTGGATATGGAGCCAGCACCTGTCTGAATAAGACTTTGTTCACAACACCTAACTGGAGTCAAGGGTCTACACATGCACTTACCTGCCCAGACACTCCTTTAATTCAGAATTTAATTTTCACTGTTTGAACAAAACCCACTTGATTCCCTCAGCATGCATCTTATGAGCTTATAACTAAAGAAAGTTGAGTAGGTGGGTTTGGAGTACCTCGTCTGAGTGTTTTCACCTGCTTTCTGTTGCCAWGGAAACTATTTCTGTCTGTTTACCTTCACGATAAAAATCTCATTGAATTCTGAGTTTCTGATATTTTTTGACTGAAGCAAAGCATCATGGAAGAGTAACGGTCAGACACAAAGATACTACAAGAAATTTCATGCAAAACAGTAAAAGCTCAAAACGTGCTTCCTTATGATTTGAATCTCATATTTGAAATTACAGGTTAATGTGATTTCTATATGCAAAACCRTAGAAGAGAGTCCACAGAATTATTGTAACTGCTCCTAAACACAGTCTTAATACTTTTATTGCAATCACTGTTTTTAATACTATAATTACTAAAAGCTTTTCAAGTTTCAGTTTTGTGCTCAGAAAAATGTTGATTCAACTTCCCGATTATCTCATAAAAATATAAAGTTTMACAGATTTTTCATCTTAGATTCTCAATATATATTTCAATAATTATTTTAATGTAAATATTTCTGATGACCTTTAAATCAGCTCCTACCCATAAGCAGAAATTCAAAACCCACAATAAGAAATATAAATGCTCAAGTTTCCTGTTTACAACTCTATTTTATGTGAGCTTGACTGTAGGTTCCCAGGTTAATTCTCCAGCCTTCTTCTAGAAGACTGTAAATATACATAAAATATCATTTGAACTTTTCCACTGTGAAAAGTTTGCACASATGCACAAAGACTGATAATTTAAGGGGGGGAAGATTTTATAGATTCTTTCATTCTCTTAATAGCTTGAAAGGCAYCCAAGCCTTCCATGTACAGAAACATCCATAGAGAGGCAGTGCGTTTCCTTGGAATAAAAGAACTCTTAGCTCACTAGTTGTTTGCTCATTTAGACACATATTTTGTATGTCTAAAAGAGTTCTATGCCAGTAATTTGCTTAAAAAGGTGCCACTATAGGTGTATCCATAAGACTTCTCTCTCTAGGCAGAAATACACATTGCATCCAAAAAAAAAGGAAAATATATAAAATGAATAAATGATACCTACTCGAAACAAAGGTAAATTCTTTATGTAATGAATCAATATAAAAAGAATATAAATAGCTTAGTGGTGATAAAAATTAGTGCCATACCAAGGAAGTAAATCTGCATTAAAACTATTTTTTTTCTAAACAATTAGCCAAGGAGAAAATATTTTGAGAAAAATAATCCAAATATCCAAAGGGAACAAGGTTTATAAGGCATAGGAACTTGAAGATCGGTCAGTCTACAACACAGTTCTATTTTTTCCTTTATATATTTTTTAATTTGTTTTGCCTTGCTTTCGGTCATCCTTGGGTGATTCTGTGAACATATTAAAGGCCTCAGTGAAGTTCACAAGATACTGTATGTACCTACAAGATTTGCCACTACTCTTCTGCCAGCTATGACAGAGCCTCAGCACTCTGTATCATTACCTTAACACATACCTAGAGYACACAGACCTGCTTGCGAGCAAGTMATTAAATCTGCCATTAAAGTTAGTCATTAAATCAATTAATATGGTTGGTTCTTAAAATAATACATATATGTGGATTGATCAAGTTGTTCCAAAAGTAGTGAAGGCTGAAAACTGGGATTTATTTAATGAGACATGTAGGCTGTTGTACTACCATCAATTCAGAAAAGGCCATGATATCTCCCAGTACAAAGCTGACAGGTCAGAATCTTTTATTCCTTTAAGCTGTTAGGTTCCATGTAGGAAGCCACAGTTAGGGATATTAAATAGTATAAAAAACTTAAAGAGATGTTCTGACATCACTTACTGACTACACTGCAGTTACATGTTGTCTCCTTCCTACAAAATTYTCTACTTATTTGATGTTACATTGAAATATGAAAATCTGTTGGGTTTTTTTTCCCCATTGAACAAAACCAAATTGAAGATAAAAGAAACTGGCTGCAATCCTATAAACTTTACTGGATAAGAACAGGGCTTGCTTGTGAAATCAACTGGACATTTTAGATGTTGAAGTGTTATAGGAGAAGTGTCTCAGAGATGCTCTATAATTCTACATTGGCTTTAATGTTTCTCGTCTCCTCTAGTCAAGCACAGGTTATCAGGTTCAAAACTGGAACAGTTACATGAAATCATAAGGTGTATAAAGYAAAAAAAGGTTAAACTAGACAGGTATAAAAGCCCTTTCTGGTTTTAAAACCTAAGACATTTGTTTGGGCAGAGATTACTTAAAGAGTGAAATTTCCAAATGGTACAGAAATTTAATGCTGAGACTCCAAAGTTTTTGGAGCAGGCAAATCTCTTCATATCTGTTCACAAAACTGATTAACAAATTTATACTTATTTATTTGTTCTCTCTTGTTTTTATGTTGCTYTTCCTTTTGTTATGGCAGAGCTAAGGAAAAGACAGTATGTCTTCCCCAGTCCCTAAAAAATTACTTTCAGAAAACTAGTTTCTTTAGTAAAACCTGTAGAGATTTCTGAACCTTCTTTGAATAAAATGGAAATAGGAATCTTTAACTTCACCTCCAATGATGAACTGAAACTGTGAATAGTCTCAGTTTGCATCCATGACWTCCCACTGCTGGGATAATTAGCATGCCTCAGTGTGCTTTGCAGCACCCCAAGTTTATACAATGGAGCATGTTGTACTGAAAACTTCTATATAAAAAAACCAAGAACTCTCAACAAGGAAATCTCCTCATGGGTTTCCAAGCTGGTGGTGTACATTTGGAGCGCATAGACAGAACTGATTTGGGCTCAGTGAGCTTCAGGATGATTTCTGGAGTTCAACCACCACAGAGTACAGGTGAAGCAGCAATATGGGGCAGCCAGGTTCCTTCGTCCATAGCTTTATAATTTTTAAAACTGACTCCTAAAAAATTTCTTTAATATGTTATGCTTAACATTACTATTAAATTGCATAAAGCAGTAAGTTCTTTTTWCTCTTGGGTATGTATTCATGACATACTTTTTGCAAATAAGTGCACAAATATGATTAGCTTTTGCAAATTGCTCCTGATTCTGTTACTGGTAAGTAATTTTTATAATTCTGCAGTGTAAACAGATGCTATTTTCCACTACATATTCAGCTGTAATGAGCTAATTCAATGTGTTAAAAACAACAAAAGATATTCAAGAATTAGCTATTTGCTTCTATAGTCCAACTTCCTTTGAAATCTATGTTGAAATCACCAATGATAGGAAGTTAGAAAATTAATGTAGAAGTCCTGTTGCAAAAGAAGGGCTTTAGTTCATTTATTCAAATCCCAGCTGTGTTCTGTCACCTTCCTAACAGACATATTATCCATCGCATTGATCCAAAAGTTATTTTTTGACCAGAGCTAATATGTTTCATTACTTTTCCTGTAACAAAACAATATTTGGGCACAAGTTTTGCAACATTTTCAACATTCATGCTTATGAAATCATTATACATCAAAATCTAGAAACAATGAACCATGATATTTTCCTTGCCCTTTGGAAATGGCAAGGACCTCCTTCTTATGAAAGAGAGAAAAATAAAACCAAAACAGAAAGCAAACATGCTGAATTTGGATTGTGTGGGTGAAATCCTGGCATCACTTAAGTCAACAGAACTGTTGACATTTATTTCACCCTGGACTGGMAATTGAAAGCAAGTGCAATACTCCATCTGGAAACAGTGTGAAGAATTTAAAGATGGACGAACAGCCTTTGACTAAGCCAACAAAACCAAATGTACATCACAGAAACACATCAGCTGAGAAAAAAAAAGTTCTGTTTTCACCACAAAAATGTGTCATAACTTGGAATATGCTAAATGCTTCCCTCACTATAGCATTTGTTTTAGTAACTGCATCGTCTTGGTTGCCACTTTATACTAACATTCAGATGCTACTGGTATCTTGTGAAAAATAGTGAAAAATAAAAATTAAGAACACCAGAACAACAACAAAAAAAGCTCAAATAGAAATGACTTGRTTTTCTGCTCTTTTTTATTAGGTTTTACTTAACACTGCTAGAGACAACCATGGGAATATTTTTCAATTTCTTTTATATTTTAGCAAATCTTGTTTGAGAAAGGTAATTGTATGTGTGTATATATATAAGTATTTATATAGTTACACACACAGCATGAGAAAGCTTCCATCTCACCAGAAATATAATATTAGGTGGAAAGGTTTCCAGTGTGGAGTACACTTGAGACATAGATATATATCCCCAGCAAATAGGCAGCTACAAGAGACTCACAGTTTTATCAGAGAGACATAATCCATTGCCCTTTTCCCAGTGGGTTGTAAATAATTTGTGCAGCACTTTATGGACAGATATAAAGACACAATGTATATCAGAAGCACCACATAATGATATCCAGGGAGTATGACATCAGAAGGCAGGTAATCATTAGAACTCTCAGTCTCAACTGAACTTTTGAGACTATTTTTTCATTTTAAATAATTTCTCACTTTTGATCCTAGAGCTAGATTACATCTATCTCATAATAAAAATACAAACAAAATGTAATAAAAATAAATAGACTAAATAAATAACTCAATTTATGTCCCAAAGACTGTGCTTTATAGTATAAATAACTTTAAGAATGACTGGTATTTCGGCAGGAATGAAGCTTAGATAGACCAAGAAAACAAGGACCCTACCTTGAAAAGACCTTAAGGGTGTGAGCTCAGACCATGGATTTGGAAGGGTTATAGCAGACAGCAAACATTGTGACTGTAAAAGAAAGGACTTGCAGATGTAGGTTCCTATGATCAACCAAATTATGACAAATACTTGCCAGTAAGTTATCTGCCTGARGCAAATTAACTGGCCTGAGACAAGTCAACATTCCCAGGGCATCTTCCTGGCTTTCARAATTAAAAGCAGGAACCATGTCATCCCTGTGCCCGTGCATGTCAGTCTCCTCAGAGCCTTGAGAGGCCTCCACTCCCAGCTCTGGATGGGAGCCTCTGTGTCCCACCTGCTCCACCAGCCACATCACACAATTGAAATGGCTTGGATCCCTTTCGGAAGGGATCTGGAAGGTCTTCTATTTCCATCAGCTCTGACATGGCCAGAGACGGCTTCCACTGCACCAGCTTAWGCAAAATCCCATCCAGCCTGGCCTTGAACACTTCCAGGGATGGGCCATCCACAACTTCTCTGTTCAAGTGCCTCATCACCCTCACAKTAAAGAATTTCTTTCTAATATCTGATCTAAACTTGAGTTGTCTCAGTTTAAAGCCATCCTTCCTAGTCCTGTCACTACATGCTCTTGTAAATAATCCCTTTCCAACTCTTTTGTAGGCCTCTTTTAGGCACTGGAAGACTGCAGTAAGGTCCTTCCAGAACCTTCTCTCCTCTAGACTRAGCAGCCCTAACTCTTCCAGCCTGTCTTCATAGGAGAGGTGCTGCAGCCCTCTGGTCACCTTCATGGCACTGCTTTGGACTCATTCACTCCAGCAAGTCCACGTCCTTGTTCTGTTGGGGCTCCCAGAGGTGGACACAGCACTCCAGGAGGGACAGAGGGGACAGAGGGGCAGAACCTCCACCCACTGCCCACCCTGCTTTTGATGCAGCCCAGGATTCAACTGTCTGCCTAGGCTACAAGTGCACACCAATGGGTCATCCTGAGCTCCTCATCCACCACTATCCCAATTTTTCTGTATTCCTAGCAGGCTACTTGTCCTTCCTTCCACTCTGTAGGCTTCCTTTTTSTGTTTTGCATTTCAAATACAAACTAGATATTACTTCCAGCTGAGTGGTTTAAGATGCATTAGCACCTTCAGGCTTACAGAAGATAAATCTAGCAGGTTGCTTTAGGCAGACAAGTGGCCAGGAATAAAACTAGGAGCTTTCAGGCTAAGCCAAAGTGTTGACTATCCCAAATATGGTAGGAGGACAAGCRGTTACCTGCTTTTTATGGATTAACTCTGTAGCCAAAGCATTTATTCAGTCATGGGCAAAAATCTTTCAGTAAGTCAAACAGGTCTATGACTTTTACAGGTTCAGGAATATAGGTATAACCCCCCTGATATTTTACAGGAGAGACTCTCCATCTCCTTTATCTGATTAGACAGACATAATTGGTCCTGCATATTACCACAGAGGCAGCAATAGAATTCAAACACTGTTTTTGCAGAAAATGTGGAAATGTGGCACTTGGGGACATGGTTTAGTTGAACTTGATGGTCTTTGAGGTCTTTTCCAGCCTTAATGATTCTAGGATTCTATGATAATATGTCTGAATATGTGGTTATTTACAGTGCAAGAATTTCAGAAAATGAGTTGATRTTAATGATAAAATCATCATCCTGTTTATTTATCCTTTGGTGCTGATAAAAGAGAATTATGCTTCTCCCCAGCCAAAGGTCCTCAAGGGTCAATCCATCACTCACCGGTTACAAGTTATCATCACTTATCAGGTTGAAAATATATCTTTGCACACACCAAAACAGCTTGCAGTGAAACACCAGGAACCMCTGCCTTGTCCTAAATGTAATTCATCTTCTATTAACAACATACTAAAATGAAATGAACTGCTGTTACCCACTCAGCCAAGGGAAATCCTGCTTCATAGCCATAGTTCAAACCCCTCAGTTTGCTGTGACTATACATACTCAATTAAAAATGCATATTTAGAATTGGTGGGACCTTTTTTACAGAAAAAAGGAATCATGCCTGAAATATACACAGATTATTATGACTGCAACAATCAGTTTCAATACTTGAGTTAAAATTCATAGTCCAATTACTCTAAGTTTTTATACCTCCTCACTGAGACTTGATCTCTTACTATTCATGTCAGGAGAAGCCATAACAAATTGCCAATGTGAGGACATCAGTAGGGGTGAGGGGAAGGAAGGCAAATATTTTTTGGTCTTCACTTTCCTATTCAGGGAATACAGAAATTGACATCTTTTGGATACAAGTAGACTTTTTGAGAAAGATGATATACAGTTGTTGTTAATTTTGAAAATCCAGATTTAAATCCGTTACCCATTTAAGCTATTCTAGAACTGCTTCTCTCATTATTCCTTACTGCAACTACCAGAAAAATGTTGATACAATTMAATTACTTTAACTTTCGTATAGGTTTTATTAGTGAGTAAGAAAAARAATATTAATTAAGGCTGATTTTGGAGAAGATCTGAATCCTAAGTAACCCCAGCTGATGAACGTCGGGATGACAAAACTCCTTCCAGTTCAAAAAACAGAAAAAGACTTGCATGGCCAGGGTCATGTATTTCAAGATTCTGTCTTCAGRCCTTTCTGCTCTCTGGACTTGGATGTACTTTCCTTGGGATAATYTTTCTTGGGTTTCAACAAATAGCTTTATGATCATTTGGCATTAATAACTCCTGGATGACTCTAATTGTTCTCCTACTGTTTACTTTGCCACCTGAAACTTTCCATCTCTCAAATCACCTATTTCTGTCACTATACCTCAAATACTAATCATTATCTATGATAGACTCAGAGTCTCCTTTTTTTCCACATATTGATCATATTGATCTCCTACTCTGCATCATTACTCAATATTGTTTGTTTGTTTCTTCTCCTATATAGCTCCTTCTCRCTCTTGCATACCTTAGAACAACGCGCCTCAGTGTCTGGACCAGAACCTTTGTTTTCTCACTGCAGTCCATACTCCTCATGATCCTTACTGCAGAATGCCACTGCATCTGCTGCTTTCTTCTTTTCCTCTTTTGAATGTGTGTCCTCTCCTTGTTTCTTCCTTTTTTTTTTTTTTTTTTTTTTTCTTTGTGGCAGCACCACCCCCAACAGCAATAATTTAGCACAGGAGAAACTAATAAACCTACAAATAGCCCAGGCTTCTCCCTGTGTCTTATGCCTCGCTGGTTTACCATGCCTGTAAGGCCTGTCACCAATCAGGACATGGAGCTCAGACTCTAGAAGAATAGCCAAAATATTTCTGGACAATTTTTGCATATACATGATGTGCATTTTCTTAGCTCTCCTGTGAAGGAGGTTTCATTCTTACAGCCTTTTCACACACTGAAGAGATACAGATTAGGCATGTTAAATCATTTTGGAATAAAAAATTCCTTGCCCCTGAGAATTACACTAAAGAAAATACTGTTAAATGCATAAAAAAATCTTCATTCTCCCAGTGTCTTAAATGTTAATTATTTCCATATACTGCATGTTTTCTGACATCTTCAGATATTCTTACTCATTTATTGCTTCTTCTCAGAATGTGTTTACATTAGAAATCTATTTTATTACAACCATTTATCCTTACATATGGCTCTGGTATGAAAAACATGCTAGAGAATAAATTAAAGAATGACAGGTGACTTGTGATGGGCTATTTGTCTAGAATTGTATTACTGAAAACCCATTAAAAATCCCTATTCAATAACAAAAAAATAATTTTCTGTCCTGTCTTTATAACAAGTGATAAGAGTCTTTTAAAAGGTAACACAGATTGATGAATCTGTAAAATAAAAAATTATGCCATATGCTCAGATTAATTACTAAACCATAAAAACAAACAGATTGTCATTTTGGAAGAACAACTTCTATGCAAGTGATGAAATTCTGTATTTGGCAAACAAAGTATTCAAGCAGACAGAATATAGGGACCAAAGCTCAGTGATTATTTGATTTGCAATTTAGTGCTTTTATCATCAATTTAAAAAGAAACAAAACATCTGAGCAAATATCCCATAGTTTTAAAGCTACTGCATATACAAGTGGCTTATTGAATGATGAGATTTAGACGTTTTGTATTGGTGTGTAGATTAAGGCGAGAGATGATAATAATGCTGAAGTGTCTGCAGCTAATGRAAACATAACACCTTCTATGGGGTGGCATGGCTCTCAGCAAAAAAAGCAATATATCACTGTCCTGAAAATGACCAGCAGGAATATGAAAATGASCTATTGCTAATTAAACTTTTTATGTAAAAACACAATTGCTAATCAAATCTTAATCAACCCCCGTCACATTCTTTCYTCTTCATTTACACTTCATCCTGTAATCCTTTAAGTATCAGCTTTATAGTTTCTTTTATGTTGTTTTTTGATATGTGATAGGATTAACTTGTGACAATTATTATTTAGAGAAGATACCTAAAATAAAAAAGTAACCACAGATGAAAAAAGAATGGTACAATTAAACTACATCTGGTCATTCTGATAGCTAATTAAAAGTCATATTTAATTACTAGCAAAACACAAGGTGYTTCCTCAAGCTGAAATTTCATCTTTCTTGTGACATCTGAAAACCAGCTTTATTACAAGGAAAAAAAAATATTCAGCAATGACCACAATATAAGAAGAATTCATTAAATAAAGGAATTATGTCTTAATTGCYTAATTATACTTAATTGCTATGAAATTTGCTATACAACCTTCATATAAATTGAATACTGATACTACCCTAACAAGATATCTAATCAAAACAAAATTGGTTTTTCAAAAATTCTGGGCTAACATATAAGAACATTAAGTTTCTACTAATGAAGYACCACATCCCAAATCTATTTTTAATTTACCTTGCCATAATTATTGTAATATTTGTACAATAAAGTGAAAAASAACATAAGATATTTGAAATAGAAAAGCATTCTTCTATCATGTAGGGAAAGATCAACTGAACTTATTATTTTTGTCAAAGAAATAAAAAATCAAAGCAAGCACTGACAATTTCAATACTCTAAATGTAAATTAAAATACTTCAGACAAAAGGCTTGAAGGCAAGTGATTCTCCCACCAAGGGATGATTTTCACTTGTCTCCAGGTGTAACATTATGTGCACTGATGGGCTGATCAACAGAACAGAACTTCTCCCCAGCTGTAATCAGGAGTGATTGATGGTTGGGACAAAAAAGTTGATTATCATGACAAGTCCGCTGATGCAGAGAAAATAGGCTATGCTGGGGAAAGGATAAAACCTGTTCAGAGATTACCTTATAAAATCTCCTTTCTAAGGGATAAAAAGAAACATTTATACCCATCTAAAAATTGCTAACATAAATTAATTCAGTACATTCGCTATGCATTTATATCTAAAGTTATCCCACCACAACACAATGAGACCTATCTAAATATAAAACAGACTAAATCTATTTTTAAAATCATACCTTGAGGTAACCTCGTCAAACAATTATATATATGAAAGTACCTGTATGGTCTACCAGTAGACCATTACCTCAGTTTAAATACATTATTTGAATTCATAATTCAAATTTTAAAGTCTATGGAGGAGTTAGGTGTAAGTGCCATATTGAATTTTTTGCTGAAGTCAGCCCCTTTTAACCATTTAAAACCTTCAAAGACTTCACTTCCAATTGAGCTAAAAAAAAATGCACAGGTGTGGGCAATATGCCCTCAAAAGTATAGTTCAAATGTGTGGTTTTTTTCTTCCAATATAAAGCTTTTAAAAGGAGGCATTGGGTTGCAATTCCATTCCTTCAGAGGATAAGGTTTCCAGCTGTTAGCTGTGATGGAAGTAAGTACACAGAATAGCAAAATCTCCAGAGACTGCAAGAGACATGAGAGGAGTGATAAAAGAAATTGGGAGCTGAAAAAGTCAGGCCTGGAGTGGAATTTGTTTACATCAGGGGCAGTTGTGTTTAACAGCAATTCTTTCAAAAGGAAACATTATATTTTCTTCAAGAAGAGGCTGCAGAGACACGGTAGAGGTACCTAKGGGAGTGCAAATTTACTGACCAAAAAGAGAAAACAAAAAGTGTCCAGAGTCTGTGTAACATTACTTGGAAAGATTTTATGGGTGTTGGAAGAGAGTATCATCAACCAAGGCCAAGTATAAGCACTACTAAAACACTACTTTACTCTTAATGCATTTTAAGAAGAAAATATTGGGCGGGGGGAATTGATGAAAAATACAATTTGCTGCACATTTTCTTCACTTTTTCTGTATCCCAACTGGGATTTACTCTACCCCTGTCTATCTTTGGTTCTTTCTTATGTCCTTATTGGTGCCTGAGAAAGTGAACTGGAAGAGACAATGTTTTGCCACTTTTACAGTGAAATCTGCTATCTACACTGACTGTTAATAATCCAGAATCTCAGACTCCCTGCTACACGAATTCTTATTTTAAAAAATAAATGTGAAAGTAAGAACTTAAAACAGATCAAAAAAATGATAGATGAAGATCACACAACAAAGGGTTTAAAATTTTTCTTCCCTTTGAGGTGAGGACTTGCTTATGAAAAGCGGTTTCCATAAAGACTCCCCAGCACAATTACTCTTAAATTTCAATTGCTTTTTAGAGTTGACTGATTTTGCATGTTAACTGAAGAAGCTGACAGAAAAAAAACTGCCTCAAACACAGGTAAGTGTAGGGCAAAAAGTGAAGAAATTTCTCTCCTTGCAGCTCAAACAGGCAGATTTTTTCCATGAATGTCACAATACAGAACCGGAAGAGAGACTTCCTTTCCCCTCTTTTATACTATTTTTTCCCCTGTCTATACTAAATCCCTCATGTATAAACTGGTATTTTTCAATTTACAGTTTTCAATGTGCAGTACTAAACACTGTCTTCTTTCCCAATTTCTGAAGCCAAAAACTTCAAAGAAGCTCTGTTTAGCCTCTACCTGCTCAACCATAGCATTTTAATTTCATTCACGTATTCCTCCATCCTCCTCCAGGCAAAAAGTCCGACTCTGTTGTAACTCAAAGAATGTAGTTACAGGACCAAATCCATTAAAACAACTGGAAACACATTGGTAATTTGCCTGGAAGACATCTCAGTGAGTAACAGATAATCCACTGAAAGCAGATTTTGGAAGACCTAGGACCTATGAGACCATTTAGGCCTGCATGCTGCCTCCCAGTATGTTTTCTGATACCTTCTCACATATTAATTTAATCATTTCTGAGAGAAAGGAAATTTCTGACAGTAACACACACAGATGTGGAGGGAGGCTGCTTTTATTTCAGACTTTCTGTCTTATTAACTGCTATCACCTCTGCCTTTCCTTCAGCTCTTAGCAGTTCCGAGATCCACACCCACCTAAAGTTAAAAGTTGGCCCTAAAAGGGCAAATACTGCAACTGTTCTCTTCAGTGCCACAAGCAAAAACCTTTTCAACTAATTTGTCTTCATATTCCACAGTCAGAATACCAGCCATTAATCTTTTGCAATTTATAAACAGCACTATCAGAGAGAGCAATTGCCTATTCACATATAATTTCTGGCAAACTCTAGTAATTTAAAAGAGATGTCAAACCTTCTGCACAATTGACTTGTTTTATCAAAATAAGTGAGAGCTTTGAAAATGAAATAACCTAATAGGATGAACAGAGGTAGGAAGCAAGAGCTGCCAAATGAAAATAAAAAAAAGTTTGTGTTTGACATGATCTAAATCCTACAGAGCAACATCTGATGATCAGCTGAATGTTTTAATCTCTTTCTATAGTGACTTTGATATTCAGCTGACATAGACATTAGACATTTCTCCTCAACCCTTCTTCTTCAGGGACCAGGTAGCTGAAAGCATTAGATTTTATTTTCTCCTGGACATATAGAATAGTTTAGATTAGAAAAGACCTTTGAGATTGTCAACTGTTAAAGCAGCATTGCCAAGTCCCTAAGTACAACTTCTACCCATCTTTAYCTTAAAGGATGGTGACTCAACTGCTTCCTTCTTCTACTATCACTGCTGAATGTGGCTAGAGAGTGAATTTTGAGAGGAAAATGTAAGTCTTGTAACACAAATACAATGGACACCAAGGCACTCCACGTCTCCCCACCAGCAACTGCCTAGGAAAGCAACTGACATTAAGAATGTCCTTTCTTAAAGTTCAGTCACTTAAAACCTTCTTCTACTCTACTGCCTTCTTGACCTGAGGCAATGTCCCTGTGGGCCTGATACCCCCAGGCTGCTTCACGTTCTAGGACAGTACAGATTTTCTAGACAAAATAGGTTACTTTCATTAAAGGAGAGAAGATAAGGACAAAGATTATCAAGAGTTTGTGTAGTGAGTTTGTCTAGCAAACTCCACAGCTTGCAGACCATACAGAGACCACTCACAGCAGTTACTGAGATCACACAGAATATTTAGATTGCTGCCAGCGCTTAAGAGAAAAAGAAATAGTCACAACCTTATCAGTTAGAGGACTCAGTTCAACACCAAAAGTACTCCAAAAGTACCCTGGAGATCAAACATCAAAAGTATTTCAAAACTAAACAAGGTATTCTGTCAGACATGAATAATTTCTGCTTCTATGTTGTATAGATGCATAAAATTACTGTATAGAAACCGAAAATTATGGGAAAGGTACTTTATACAACAAAAAGAAATTGTTTATACTTTCTACTTAAGCATTTTAGAAAGGATTTAAGAAACTGCAGTTTATATGAAAATTTATTGCTACTCTTAAATTCAGATTATTCCGGCTTTCATAATCTAGAAATTTAGTTACTTATTCCACACATGAAAAAGGTTATATATATGCAAATAAGTATAATTTTGTTTCAAAATGAATACTAAAAAAAGGAAAATAAAAAAATAAAAAGTTTGAATGCTCTAGTATGGGAAAGACCAGAGTTGCACAGGATCTGACTGCAATTCATATTACCATCTTTAAAACTGTAGTTTAGGAAAGAGGAGGTAATTCTTCAAAAATATGCAGGCTAAGCCAATAAAAACAGACTCCACTGAACATCATACTAGACAGAGGATATACCAGATAGCTTGCAAAATTCTTCATGTAAGCAATTGAAATGCAAAATATTCAGTGCTCTTTGATTAGACTATTAGAATGCTAAAAAATCAAGTAATTAAATACTTTGTTAGCAATTCCTTATGATTTCTATATAGTATTGATGCAAAYGCCAGATATCCCATAGAAATCTCCACACTAATCATTTTCTGTGATTACTTGCTACTTTTTACAGTGACTACCACAGACCAACACCTCTGGAAAAATATCCACTTTGATTGTATTTCCATTCTGACTCATATTCTGATCTCAAATAAATATCATGTGCAATTCTGTAACTGGAATCAGTATTTGTTCCTCCTTACTTTAACTCCATGGTACAGGAAAGATGGTGCATTATTAGAAAGAAATAGCACATATAGAGAGACAGGTACAGAAATATATAAATTATATATATGTATATATATATACATATATATATATATATATATATATAAGTTTAATCTGGATGAAGTTATGTGTTTGTTCAGGTACAACTGCTGCAATCAATACAATACCCTCATATAGTAATACTGATTTTAAGGACATCCTGAGAATCTGTAAACATTTACACAAAAGAATCTTTCTTAAAGAACCAGGCTGATGAATTCATATAACACAGGCACATTGGTTTGGAAAGAAAAAAAATAAAATGGCCCAAGATAATAAATCAATCAATCAATGTGCTTGATGGCTAATAATACCTGCCAAAAGTGACTTTGCTTAAAAAAGCTGAGCGCTACAATTCATGCAGAAATTATTTGGGTTATACCAAACCAGGATTCTAAATCTTAATTGTAAATCTGAATCTAACCCATAATTGTTGTACATTTGCATGTACAACCAAACATGCAAAGAATAAGACCCTATGGTTATGGTCAAAACCAGAATAGTGATTGAAGCAAATAGCACTGATTGCTTCATATATCATTTAGGCAAATTGACYGACAACAGATTTCAAATCAGAAGGGTGAAATGCTAAATAACTTCTAGTATTTTACTGTACCAGGCTTTCCTGGTTCTTAATGGACCAATATTTTAAAGTTCTCCTCTCTTTGTAAAACAGACGCCACAGGCCAAGTGTGACTGTCATTGGGTATGGATGAAGAAATTCCTATTATATATTCCAAACTACAGAGAGAGATTTGTAAATTAGTCAAGCAAGATGTCATATAATCTCTCAGGTGTGGGATTACATTCACTGTCCAGCCTCAGAAACAGGTGCCTAATTTGTAAACACTCTCTGCCAACAGGTACCCCTCAACTGACTTTACATTTCCTTCCAGAATTTCACTACCATTACAGTTAAAATTGTTTCATGAAGCAGTCCAACAAAAAAAACTCTTAAATCAAAGTAATCTGATGAATTAGTCAAATTTATTTCCCTATCAAAACCAAGGAACACAAAGATCAATTGGTCACTAAACTCTTATTAAGTCCCTTTGATACATGGAAGACAATTATACTTCCCTGGTCTTTTTTGCTGTACATCTCTCCAGTTCTTTCTACTCTCTCTAGCTGAGTGAATTTTCACGTCTTGTCATATTAGTGGATGAGTTCTAAATCGTCCAACTAATTATGCTTTCATTGGAGTGTGATGACCACTATTATAAATAATTCTTCACCGGAGGCATTGCCAATTTCAACTCAGAGAATCACAAAATAGTTTGAGTTGAAAGTGACCTTTTAAAGGTCATCTAGTTTAGCACCTCTGCAAGAAGCAGAGATACCTTGAACTAGATCAGGCTGCACAGAGGTCAGTTCAACCTGACCTTGGATATTTCCAGGGAAGGGGCATCCACCTCTTTGGGAAGCCCATTCCAGTGTTCTGGAATAACCCCCATTTTAATAAACTTATTTCTTATGTCTGATCCAATAGACCCTCCTTCAGTTTTAACCCATTACCTCTTGTCCAAAAGTTTGTTCCCATCTTTCCTCTAATTTCTGAAAGGCCACAGCATTCCCTTCTCCAGGCTGAACAACTCCAGCTTTCTCAGCTTTTCCTGACAGGAGAGGTGTTCAAGCCCACTAAACATCTTGGTGTCCCTTCTCTGGACATGCTCCAACAGCTCCATGTCTTTCCTGTGCTGCAGATCCTAGAGCTGGACGCAGTGGTCAAGGTGAGGTCTCACAAGAGTGGAGCAGAGGAGAATCCTCTCCCCCGACCTGCTGCCCACACGTCTTTGGTTGCAGACCATGACCTGTTTGGCTTTCTGGGCTGCAGGTGCATATTGTTGTGTGATATCCAGCCTCTCATCTACAAGCCCCCCCAGCCCTTCTTGTCGGGCTGCTCTTGAATATTTGCTGTGGAATACTTACTTATTGATAAATCTCATATTTTGGGGGAAAAATTTATCATAGGATTAGTTGGGTGAGTTTTTCTTTTTTTTTTCCCTGCATTAGCCATCATATTTGGATTATGATTCATAATCTCATTAAACTCTACATTTACTCATTTTAGTACTTGTGCATTTACTTTTTCCAATCTAAGCACAATAGTTCATGCTTTTATTTACGGCACTTGTCAGAATTCCAGACTGTTTTCTCCAACTGGAGATAATTTTGGACTGAGATCTGGAACTTACCACCATTCATCAAGAGCCTGCCACCCTCCATCTAGATGTCATCCACAAAACTGGCATGTGTACACTGTCCTGTCAGGCACGTTGCTAATGAAAAGTTAGAGTAGTAGTAAGCATGGAAGAGGCTCTTTCAGATCCTGACTTGTTGAGACCTTTTGTTTTGACAGGAAACCATCAGGAGCTACTCTCACTGCAGCTCTTCATTCTGTTGTGCAACCAGCTTTTAATAATTTCACCTGGACCGTATTCCCCTACTTACTTTACTGCCACACAGGACTGTATAAACCCTCGTTAAAGCCAAAATATGTCACATCTATTTATTCCCTATTATCCACTCGGCCAATTACCCTGCCGAAAGAAAAAAATTAGATTCATTTGACATGATTTGTTCTTGACAAATTCATGTTGACTGTTTATTATCACCTTATTATACCCTAGGCCTGTACAAGTTGATACATTAATCTTTTGTTCTAGATATCAAACATAGCCTAAATAGGGCACTAGTCCTCTGGTCCTGCTTCTTTCCCAACAAAAGTTCAAACCATAATAAAATACTGCAGAATTATATTGCAAATTTAGCCTCAAAAAAATCCTTCACTGATTTTTTTAATGGAAGTTGTTTTATCTTTTAATGCTTTGTCTTTTGAATCCACATAAATTCATACAGTTGAAGACTATATTAATTTGGTGATACCTTTGTTTCATAGAGATTGAGAAAAATAAGGTAGAAAACAACAAATGAGGACTGATGAGAATCCCTGATTTGTAGGGAATTATTACTACTGTTGCTATTAAAGTCAAACAATAATTTCTGGCTCCTACAATTGGAAATATTTTTTAAAGTGTATCATAATGGAATTCAAGTCCTGTGAAAAGATCAGACTGCTGCCCAGCCTTTCTATAAAGGCAAACTGGGTCATCACTCAGCCATCTCGTTAAATGAGAGGGAAGAAAAAGGTAATCCCTTTCCAAAAAATTGACCTTGTTGGCAGACACTGATAACTATATAACCWTCAAATAATCTCATGGGCAAAAGAAGATCACATAGTCAAGGCAGAAAAATTCAGTAACTGGTTTTTTTTCTTTTTTTTCCAGGCCATAAGCAGAAAATTAGTCCTACAGCTACCTATAGGCATCTGAAATATCCTACTGAAGTTGTCTGGACCACATTTTACAGATACTTTTAGATCTTAAAGATTTAATGTTTGCTACAAGCAAGAATTTACTGGTGCAATAGCTCTCAGCAGCCGCCAACGTGTAAGTGGCAACATCGGACACTTGCAGCTAAGCATATATTTAAAATTTTCACTCTATTTTGAATGCACAATGTGAGTCTAAATGATATATGTAGATTTCTCTGGAAAAAAAAAATGGGCTCCACAAAACCTACCTTTGCTGTTCTAATGTTTTTGCTCAGCATGGAGAGGCTTTGGTTATTTGCACTTTCCTCCCTTCCCTTGTATGAGATTTATTTTAAAAAAATATATGAACACACAACTGTCATGAAGATTTATAGATAACACCTTTACAAAGAAGCTAAAATATTTTAGACTATTGTACCACCTTTTATCATCTTTTTAAAATGTGATTTTTATACCATGTAACCAGGAAAAAAAGCTCCACTGCTCTTAAAGAAATCCCTATCTAAAGGGAGAAAATTGCATGTTCTATGTAAAAAAGAAAAGTCCCACAGACTAGTTTTATTGTAACATTTTCATAATATTGTTGTGTAGCAGGCAAATGGAATTTCTATTCATTACTCCCTGATACAACCTATCTCCCGCATCTAAAAATAGAGACATATTGGTAGAACAGACACAAAGCCTAGGTTCCTAGACAGAGAAGTTATTTATTGCTGTTATGGATTTAAATTGTGTTCAACAAAATATGATGAAAATGAAAGGTAGGAATATTGAGTAAATGAAAACTTTTTCATGATAATAGGAAAAAGAATTACAATGTGCGTGCTTGCCATTCATAGTAGAGTTATCAAAAAATGATAGTTAACAGCTCTTTTTCTTCAAAACATTTTTTTCTTTGAATCCAAATATTAAATCTTTACTTCAACATATTTTTGCTTCAAACACAGGTGAAAATTTCAAAATTACCTAAGCAATGGAGGAAATAGCTCTACCTATTCCCCTCACTTTGCAGAAAAATATTCCTAAACTGCAGTGGAACTCTGAATACAAATTATTTCTTGAACACCTCAGCAGAGCACTTTGTGATTTTTAGCAGTAATAACTAGAAGCACTGGAATAAGGAGACACCATCATAAAGATATCCACAAATTGCCTCTGTGTGGTAGTGAAAAGAGGGAGAGATATCATTCCAGGTTAATCCGTGGGCGGATTTTGGATCGTAATCTTTCAATCAATCAACACTGTGGTTGCTATAAAACTTTGGCAAATATTAAAAGTGGAAAATGAAACATACTCATCAAGGTCTCCCCATTCGGTAGTGATAATATTGATCTATTAGAGAGAGGGGAGCATTTAAACCACCTTCTGAACAGTGTTGGCTATTTGAGTTCAAGCCTCAAACACCTGAAGGTGTGAAGGGACAGATAGATATCAGCTAGTCTTCCAAGAATTTTCTGTGAACAGCTTAAATTAACACATGCCTTCTGAAACCAGTTTTTTGGACACTGTAGATGTCTCTGAAAATGTCCTCTGCTTCTTCCCTCTCTCTTCTTCAGAAACTTTTCTAAAAGCAGCAGAAAAGGAGCAGTATGGGAGCAGAGTAGTCCTCTGCGTACAAAGTATCAGTGTCCACTGATACTTTGTGTAGAAGGATTTTTACTTCAAACATTTTATTCTGGAAAATGCCTAGATCTTCTCAGCTCGAAAATTTTCCACTCCACAAATCAATCCATTTGGTGTAACTGCTAATGGGCTAAGTAACTTAATTGATAAGTTCATTTTATCTTTTGTCTAGACCTTTTTGAAGACAAACCAACGGTATATCCTCTGGGAAAGGAGGTCTTTCACCCTGGTATGTATCACTGAAGTATTTGATCTCTCTTTCAGGTATATACTGTGTGGTCCAGTGTGACATGCTTTTGCTTGTGACAAAGCTGAAAAAGCTGAGAATTTTGAGTGATAAATTGGGCTACTCGGTTGGTAAGATCCACTGTGGCTCAGAAGTCTCCATCATCCCTTCCTCATGAATGACTCAGTATCCACAGTCCTAATTTTGGCATCTGGTTTCTAAATGGGAGAGGCTAATTTTACTCTTCTATTTTTATCTGTGATGGACATGACAGTTCTAGAGAGTATTGCCCTTCCTTGCACCACTCTGAGAATTATGTCAGCATTATAAGAGAAGGTGACCATTCAGTAAATGAGCTAAATAACCTGGAGTCATCAGTAAAATTAAATATGTGATGCTGACTGGTCCAGAAATTGTGACTGAGATATTTTTGAAATTATTTCCAAGGGATAAAAAGCTGAGGGGAATGAAAAGAAATACAATATTTTCACTCCCAGATGGGAAATCCCTAAAATTAGGATTCAAGGTTCAATTTAAGTTTTTGCAAGCTCATGGTTTTGATAAATAATCAATAAACTAAAAATAGTACAAACTGTATATAAATAGCTGCCTAGTAAGAGGCAGGAGTACACAAGAGTTATTTCACTTCTTCCTATGACTAGAAGTAGAAAGGAACCTTGTGGACACTTTTGGGTTTGACCTCACTCTAATTCAAAACATTTTTATTCTGGCAGAAGTAACTTCCATATTTAAATTACATAGTGAATTAAAGACAGGGGAAGATTAGTTCCCACTATCAATGCCCACATGAAGAAACTTCCTGAAGAGCCTAGAATAGCAGAAAAAAAATCACTTAACTATGTCAGGTTTGGTCTGCATACACAGTGATTCTGAGAAGGAAATAGAAGGGCTAAAACCTAAGAGGCTTTTCTGTGACACAACAGGTATTAGTTGGCAAGGAGCACCACAGCACAGCTCCCTTGGGTAATTATGGGAGACAGGTTTCCTTCCTTGGTGTATTAGAGAGCATCTCCAGTTCAGCTTGTTCGGCTTTGCTGCTGCAAGAGTGAGAGGATGAAAGGTAGGAGCCAACTGAAGGGACACAACCAGGACTGGTAGAATAATTAGGATCCAGCAAATATACCAGTGTTATTAGCAGTAATGGATCAGTCAATTTTTTCCTATTTACACTCAGTGCAGCACAACTGATGTTGATGAGCTTACAGGGATATATTGGCAGGGAAAATCTGGCTGGGTGTATAAACACTATCAAGCCATTGTGTTTATTTGAAACAGCCTACAGCCTTTTCATCTGCTGAGTGACAAACTGAAATCACAACATTTCATTTAGGCTCAATTTCTGAAAATTATGGCACATCCTAGAAGATAAGTACATATTTCTAATCTGATACAAAATGATCAACTTACATCAGAATTGAATCTCAGCTGGCAAATGTTGCATGATATGATTTGCTTTCTTCGATGAGGAAGAGGAACTCCAAATGTATGATTTATTACAGCTTTTTGAATTGGGTCCATCTGTGAAGAGAGAAGAAGAAAAATAAAAAGCTTTTGCTGTTCCACTGTGTGCTATGTTACCTAAAATCTCAAAACAGACTGCATAATTCCATACAATGATCTAACAGAAAACTACTATTATTCTTTAAACATGAGTATTTATTTTTTATGTAGTTATACAAAGAGATTATGCAGAAGGAAACAAAGAAAAATGTTACGGACTTTCTTGAAACACATATCTTTAGTTCAATTTTATATTTCCCTTTACTGAAGGAAGGTATGTGCTGTAAATGCTGAACAGGTTTTCCTACCCAAACATCAATTTGTGATTTTTATATCAGAGAAAAGCTATGTCAATAAACAAAACAAGAACATTTTAAATAAAATTACTAAGAAAAGGATTAATGAAAATGTGAAATAATATTACGTACATATAATTTCAGAATAGCACACAATATTATTATTTCAGAATAGCACACAGTATTATCAAATAATAATAATATTCCATGAACCAGTAAACGAATCTCTTCCTTGAAACAAYATCTACACAACTTACAAAAGATAAAAATCCTCCAAATATTTATTTTCATTGTCATTTGGAGGAAACTATTTTGTATAAACTCTGCTTTAAGGATAAATTCGGACCTTTATGAAAAGGATTATTCTGAGCTAACTTCTACCAGAACACTGATTTGATAGCATCTGCAAGTCAGGTTCCCTATTAAAAAAAATGTATGCCATTTTGGCAGAGAACTTCGCAAAAGTTACTTAAGGTACTTTTGTACTTGGAGGATTGAAATCACCTTCCCCTAATTCATTGAACAAAATGCTTCTTATTTCTTTTTCACAAAAATCATTTGACAGATACTTTAAAAATCTGGTAATAGCTTTGCAGCAACTTGGTTAAGCCACTGATATTTTTTATCTTTAAATTGTTAAAAAATCACATATTTTGACTAATTTTGATAATCAGTATTCACAGAGCATAATCTGTGTATGTAATGAAAAAGATTCCATCTTTCTCCCTGCCCATGTCTCCATGATTCACTATTTTCTAGTCTGTTGGCAAAGGATTATTTGATAAATAAAGAATCAGAGCTTGTCCTTAGAGTAATCAATTATTCATGAAAGCTGTAATGGTAGACAGTCATGGCCTCTATTGCAGTGAATCCAGAGCAGATCATTACAGAATTTTTGCATCACCTGACAGCTGTTTAGTGTCAAATATGAAATAGGTCTTTAAAGTAATTGCTGTTGGAAAGAAAATAAGATTGGTTTAAAAAAATTTAACACACAGACACATACACAAATCCCCCCAAACAAACCAAGGAAGACAGCAGAGCTTTACAGAATGGCAGACGGATCTGGAAAAAATTCTTGGTTTGAGCATCTTCTTCAATTTGATGTGAAACACCTCATACATTTGTGTAATGACCAATATAAAAGAACACCAATCCCACCTAGAAACGTGGGATGCCACTGTAACATAACCCCAAAGTAACACTGATGGCTGAGGGCATAGTATATCAAGCTCTAAAAGACAGCAGCAAGTTGTGTAAGACTTTCTGCAGTGATCAAACCAAGCTCTAGGAGCACACTTTTACTGAGTAACACAATCTTGAAAAAGCCCACAATCCAAAAATACTATTCTATACACAAAAAAGGACACCAATACATAGGAAAGTAAATAAATTGTAATAGCTCTTCTTTTTTTGACTGCTCCACTGAGAGATGAATTCTTATACTAGCAGAATCAATAGACCTGTATCTTGCTATTTTTAACACTAAAGCCTGACATGGTCTTAACTGATGCTAATTCTGTGCTGTTCAAGCTTGGAAAAATTCTGTTCCTCTTGCCACTGCAGGTATAAAGCAATTAGGGAAACCTGCAGTTCAGATACATGGATAAGACAGCACAGGGTAACAAGAAATTGTGCATTCTTTGATCCCGTGTAACCATTTGGCTTCACATTAACCACGGCTGTGAGATTCTTTAGAGAGCTTCTTTGTTCACTTCCTCAAGTTATGGCACTTGTCAGATAATGTGAGATAATGGCCTTCAGTGTTACCATGTTAATCTTTCCTACTATCTCTCAAGTGCCCATTATCTCACAATGACTTGAAAAAGCCAACAAAGTTCTCTATAGGTTAAATAAAAGGTAGTACCATGGTCCAGAAGATGGAGAAACTAATTTTTATTTTTTTAACTGGACTTACCCATCTTCAGAGTCAGTATTCTAGCACCAAATGAGGTTGGATTTCAGAGGTAACTGATGCTTTCATATTGAGAATGAGACAAAATAGTTTTTAGAATTGAAAAGATCATGAATGTGTAGAATAGTTGTTCTATGTTATACTTAATTTTAATTTTTTCTCATGGAAAAAATGTGTAGTTTCTTTCCTAATAAGACAATAGATTTTCTCTTGTTTATCTGCTGATGCAGAAACCCATCAGCACCCTTCCCTTTGAGTTTTTAAAGACATAGAATTCAAGGTATACAACTACATGGCATTACTGGGAATAGTATGCTTTGTATTTATGGCTCTTAATGAAGTAGTGTTCTGGATAGTTTTCAAATTAATTAAGAAAAACTGCTTCAAAAAAATAATCCCTTCTCTGCCAGTTCACAGACTCATAGGATTGTTTGGGTTAGAAAGCACCTCATAGGTCATCTATTTCCAGCCCACTGCCATGGGCAGGGACACATTCCACCAGACCAGTTTGCTCAAAACTCCATCCAGCCTGGCCTTGAACACTTCCAAGGATGGGAGAATTGTTCTTTGATACTGCAAAGGACAGTTAGATTAAAAAACTTAGCACCAGATTCTAAATGGGACAGAATGCTTGAGGGATGTTTAACATTATCTGTTTTCCCTGGAGATTTCATTTGGGAAACATCACCAATCCATAAATTCCAAATAAACATCCAAAAGCATCAGATAAGCCTCTACAAGTTTTATGCAGGAAATCTGAGAGGCAGCAGGATACWTAGGTGCAGCATGATAAGGACTCAGATCTCACAGATACTGGAGGACAGAGAAGAGACCTGCTGAGAGTCAGAGGAATAGAGCTAGCTGATTGCAGAAAATTGAAAGCAAGAATTGCAGGGAAATATAGAGAGGGTAACAATATCATATAGCCGAGATAACCAGCAAGTGGTGAGATGCTTTAAAGCATCTCCATGCACTTTGAGACTTACTGAATATTACTAATTACACATATAAATTTCATTTCAACTTATGTAAGTGGTATGCACTTTCAAAATAAAGGTTATCATGATAAACTTTGATAAAACCTGCTTTTAACTCATTACTAGTTCTCTTTTACAATTCTGTATTTCATTTCTTAAACTAAACTAATTTAATTTACTCTCATTTAAAGCAAAGGACAGAGAAGTTTGCAATTCACATGAAAGATTATCATTCAGATGTCAAAGCTGTGCAGAGCACCAAGGCCGGCAACATGTCCCTTTACTTCTTCTTGACAATATATTTGCACTATACATTACAATACGAAGAGAGTTTGCTCTGAGAGCTGCACTGTTTGACTTGTCCATCCCCTTTTGGATTTCTACTCTCCAGCGCCAGGCATTTTCTATATGTCACACTTTTCCATGTGGTCAGTCTAGGGATAGCACAGTGCTCAAAGTACTGCAAACCACAGGATGACTATTATATTGAGAAATGAAGATAAATATATAAGTTAATTTGATTAATTTTTGGTTTCAATACATGCACATCAATAACATTCTCTGTGTTTTAATTATTCAAGCTGAAATTTGTGGCAAGATGATATGATCCACGTTCTTTGATCAAATCCTGTACTCCCTTCCCATAATCTGCAGGAACTTACCATACTTTGGGAAAATTCAGGCTTAAACCAAGGGCATGATAGAAATTGCCCCCTTACTGTATATTCTTAGCTTTGACCCTATCACTATAATTTGATTTTGATTGTTTTAAATTAGTCTTGCCWGACCTATGATATTAGCTGTATTTCTTGTTCTTGTGCTTACTATAGAGCACGAAATGCTCTTTATTTTGTGGAATGAAGATTAAAGGAGTGGCTGTTGCATGAACTTTTCTGGAGGAAACATCTACCACAAAATCACCAACAAGCCGACCCAGGAGATCCCTTGCTATCCTAACTGTCTGGGATACTTTTCCAGAATCACCATAGCTGCTATCCTTGAAGGCTGGTTGTAGCCAAGTTTTCATCTCATTAAATTTTCAGTAAATATCTGTGTAATGCAGAACCTGAGATGGTATATTTTACATACAGAGTAATCTAATCCTTTGGAAAGTAAATCTTACATATTTTACACAAATAATTTCTTAGTGTTTTCACATGCGCACATGAGTTTTGTGTGTGTATGTGTGAGTGTGTGTGTGAAGAATTGTTTTATACTGAAGCTGAAATTCAAAGACAAATTTCAAGAAATTTCAGTATCTTCCTGAATTTCAATAATTTTTAATATATATAATTTTTATTAGTTTCTTTCCCATGACTTCTTATCCCAGAGGCATAAGAATATGCTGAAGTTAAAAATCATAACAAAGCAAGAGCCAAAGGAAAGCATGCAAGATTTGAGCAACAAAGGTTCATATCACAAAGGGAATATAAACCAAAGGGACTTATTTTTTAATTTTGCATTAAAACCAAAAGCCATGATATGAGCTTAAGTTTTGCAGTGCATTAATTTAAATTCACTAATGTCTATAAATAAAACCATCCATGTCAAAGGATAAGATGATGTGGATGCCTAGAGCCTGTTCAGAGCATAAGTTAGGCCTAAAGCAATCAGAAAGTAAGAAAGTATTTTTACCTCAAGACCAAAGAAATTAGCTGAAAAAGATTGACTCAGACCAGATATGGTCTTGTACTAAATGAGCAGAAAAACACATCAGGTCATTGAAGCTCTCAGGAAAAAATTGCTGTAGACCATTTGAGAAGTAATCAAAAAATAAAAATTACTCACCAAAAGACTGATTTCCATTACTTGAACAGCTAAGTGAATTTAGTGACACAGGTACCACCACCTCCCAGAACCTCTTAAAATCCAGATCCTAACATATTTGATAATAATATTACAATTAATATTGTGCTTATTTGGCCTCATTTTGTACTTACTAATACATATGTTTGTAGAAGTCCAGACCAATGGCGAGAAACATAGTCCTAAATATATAATTATATACATCTAATTGTAATAATTATGTACAATTACTCAAAATATAATTCCTTAAATGTTATTTTGATTGTAACATTGCACTGTGTTAGGGCTGTAACATTGATAAGAAATAAAGATAACTCAGTGYGGGCTCCTTTGATTCATTCTCTTATGTTCCAACAAACAGTGAAACCAATAAGAGCATTAGATATAGTTTAAATCCTATGTCAATCTTTGCCATTACCAAGCAAAAATCCCCGAATATCACATCCTCCACATCATGCTCACTGCTCAACCTGACCCATTTTTAAAACTGCACTATAAATGCAGTTTTAACACCAACCAGTTCAAACATAAAACTGCTTACTTGATTATTACTGTGCCATATTTATAGAAACACAGAAAGGTTAAGCTGTAAGAATGCTCCTCAAAGGTACAAAGTCACTGTCATTTATAGCTCAGGACTCTTAAAGCCAGCAATTTTCTCACAGCATAATTTGACTATTTCAAATTGAAAACTGAGRTCTCAGTGGCATGAAGAATTCACAGACATTTCCTCTGCAATCATGCTGGTCACTTGTAGACATGCAGCAATATTATATTAGATACACGACATTGTATTATTATTACTTATGCATAAAGTTAGATATTTTGGAGAACTCTTGGACTTTCAGACTTATATTTTCTGTATAGACCGCCCACATTATGGGCACTGTGCAGCTGAGTAGGAGCTACTCCTTCTCCAAGTAATACCTGGCATCTACTGCATTTGCATTTTCAAGCAGCACAAAGCATGTGCAATGGGTCTAAAATTTCCTGGAAAAACATGAAGTACTGTGTGTCACACATTGCTGTTCATTTCTGTGTTTGCACAGCAATCCCAACACTCATAAAAGTATTTATTAACCATGCACATTAAAAAAAAAAATCTCTGTGCAGAACATGATGCTTTCCAGAAGTGTCAGACCTATAACTTACAACCTACCTGACACCTTCTTAATATCCAGGTGACCATGTCAGAAACAGAACAGCTCAGCAACAGCTCAGCAATTTAATCCTAAGTGTATCTGACATTCTACATTTCCATAAGAATTAAGTCCCACTGTTACGGTTGGCACTCCAGGGCTGTTTTTTCCCAAAACCACATTAATCTGTGAAAAAGAATCTTACAAACTAACTAAAGAACACAATTCAAAAGGAATTATGGGAAAAGCTTAGTAGGCATAATTAAACACACGCACAAAAAAATCATGTTCAACAATATTTTGGTATCGTGGACAAATAAAACAATTTCAAACAGTTAGAATACACATTCTAGATGTGCTATCATGCATGGCTTAGCCTTTTACAGCTAATTTATACAATATTGCTCTACTAATTATGGTGAACTCAGCACTACCCATCTTTTCTTAGCATCTACCATATCTGTTCTTATCAATGAAAGAGGGTAGAACTAATGTGATGCTTTCCACATACATAAACAGAAATATTGCTCATCCGTGTTAAATATAATTCATGTAAAATATCTACACCAACTACAATGACATGCAATATTTACAGAATAATTACTTTTCTTTTAAAACGTGGTATGTATTAATAAGAAAATTGCTGTCAGTTCCCCAAAAATGCAACAGGTCACTCAAATAGTACTTCAGAAAGAATTCCCAAAGTAAACTTTTTTTTCTTTTGTTGAAATCATGTAAGAATGTTTCTTTCTCTTTTTTTTTTTCTTTTTTCCTAATGGAGTTATTTAATTCTACCAGTTTTCTGATGTGACTCTAGTATTTCTTCCCTTCTTTTTTTTTTTTCTTGTAGATTTTTCCACTTGCAAATAAGATGCTGAAGCAGCAGCAGTATTCCTGGCAAGCTGCTTGATTTTACAGAAACCAGTCAGAGCAAAAGGATTTGCATTCACAGTGGTATTGCACACAAATACTGTAACCACAGAGAGATTATGCAAATCCTTATACTCTGATTGTCTAATAATGGTTGTCAGTCAAAAGACAAGAATTTGCATATGCTAAGGCTAGTGAGAAATAATCACACAGTGATTATGCTAATCAAACACACTAAACAACATGTGAAGGATTGTCAAACTGGAACAAATCTGTGTATGTATGCTAAATACAGAAACACACAGTACTAAGAGAATATTAAGGTTGCAGATCAAGCCCTTAAAAACATGAAATGCCTATAAGCCTTAATTTGACACCCTTATGAATTTATATTTTTGAAATATGTTCACATCATTTCCCCAGAAGGTTTTGGCTTTGTTCTGTTTAGAAGATGGACAACGTTCGCCTAATGAGCAACTGTTCAATGTTGTGCTTTGTCCAAGAGGTTCAATGAATAACCCTAAACCTCATTGACTATATAAAGCTGAAACCTCACTCCCAATGAGAATTATCAGCCTATTCATTGGCTCTCCTACAGTCTTCGCTGGCCCAGGATGTGAGTAGCACACAAGTATAATTAACTTACTTTGAAAACTTCTTTTTTAGATAGATGGTATTTTGCCAGAAATAAAGAGCAAAAATTGTACAGTAGTTCCAGTTACTCAGCCTAATGTATCTGACAGTACTTACTATTATATTGCCTTTCCTATGTTCCCCACAAAGTTCCTGTTTGCAGATTCATCTGTGAGGTACTAAACACAGCTTTACAACTCCAAGTTGGACTTACAATCCATAGAGCTCTCTAAGAAATGTTTGTGTTAAGCTACTTGCCTAACGTCTCAGGGAACAACTCTCTGGAGTTGTTCAGAGAGTTGTTTCAACTGATTTTCTAAAATGGAATAGGCCTTATTTTAGTCCTATCTCATTCAAAATATGCTTTCTAGTTTATGCAACAAACGGAGCAAAAGTTCTATGGATAATAATCTCCTTAATTGTGAAACCATGATTGATTCTCAGTGCTTATCCAAAGGAAAATACTATCAGACCTATAAGATTCTCCTACAGAAGAGAAGATGAAAGGCGGCCAAATGTGCTGTGTTTATCATACTGCTGAATTACCTAGTTGACAACACTCAATACAACAATTGCAGCATAAGAATGGGCCAACATGAAACAGATCACCTTGAAAATGAGAGAATTACTCATTCCACTTCCAGTAGGCATTAACAAAGTGGTGTGCAAAGAAAGGGTGGATTGCTTCTTTTATCTGCTCACTTAAGTGAGCACTGGCAGATGGTAAAAATATGATTAAACCCAAAATAATTGCTTAAAACAAAGAGACATAAATGCTATACTCTCCCTAAAGATATCTCTAAAGATACCAATAAAGATAAAAACCTAAGGTTCACAAACACCATTTGTTTCCTGAGACTCACCAAGAACAAAGCAAAAATGAGTTCATGAGAAAAAGAATCCATTTTAGAAAGTTAAGGGCATTTTAATGTTTGTGCTCAAGAGTTAGGAACAAAAGGTTGGCAGGCCTAATAAGCGTTGCACAACAAATTCCCAATAGCATCATTCATATGTGAATGCATCTCAGAAAACTGTACCAAGTTTAATAACTGGTATTTAATAATAGTGAGTCTTTCTAATCACAACAACAATAAAAGCAGAATGCCTGCCCGAGAACTGGCAGAGAGGCACTTGATTCACTCTTACAAGTGAATTGCTTACAAGTATCAGGGCGCAAAGTGGTCTCTGAAAACCACATTTTTCAGAGAAGTGACTCCATATGTATGTGTTTAAGGACTGAGAAAATGATTCTGCAATGTCAAGTTCCTGTTCATGCTGCTACACTTTTTTAGCCTATTTAAACTATTCTTCTTATTTACCATTTTTATTCTGTTCTATAACTGGAATGTTTAAGAGGTATATACTCAACTTTAAAAAAATCATTATATGCTTCAGACATCATTAAAATACTCTATAAAATCTATAATTTTAGAGCATTTCAACACATTTCAAAATCTTAGTTTATTAAGATTTAACACTGGGATAAGTTACCATTCTTAAGCCATATTTGTAAAATCAGAAAATAAAAAGCTAAAAGGGTCCCCAACACATAATTTAATCCATACATCACATAAAAAGAAAAAAAAAATTAAGAGGACAGAATAATTTCATCCCAGGCTCTGGTGGGTAATACTTCAGTGAGCAAATATTTTCAGGAAGCAAGGGCTAAAATATAGCAGTTGAATGGCAGAGAGAAAGATACTTTCCAGATTCTCATTTTATAATTGTTTCAGTGTAAAACACTTCAACATTTCAACTGAAAACTTTTATAAAGCTGCTCTGCTTGTTTAGCCACTATAATTCTCACAACCCCTTACAATGGAGTAATTAGAAAATTACTGCATTTTTCTCTTGGCTTTTAATAGATGTTTGTCTATCTTCAGAATTGGTACAAGTACTTCACTTCAAGTGGAAGCAGAGATATTTGCTAGCATAATTATTTGACTACCAGTGTTCCTCTGGTGTGCTTTCTTTTTTTTTTTTTCCCCACTCCCTTCTCTTGAAAGGAAGTTCTACTCTCCTTTTTATGATAATTCCAGGATATAAAACCATGTGACCAACTCTCATCATTGTGTCTCACATCTGGAGATTCAAGACGATTTTATTTAAATTAATTGCATCACCAGCACACCATACAGAAGAATAATGTTCCTCACACTTTTCACATATGAAGGGCTGTAGCTTGCACATGCAGCTGAAAACACCCTTATAATATGTAATGGTCAAGTATGAGGGTAAATTATGTGCATGGCTATATTCACAATCCTAGTAGAGATCACTTAAGAGCATTATATCTCCTTGTATGCAAATAATACTTCAACTTTGCTCAGATCATGGATTATGGACCACAGGAGAAGTCATTAACCTTCTTAATCCCTCCATAACACGATTACCTCTAAAACCTCCCTGATTTTTTAACGAGGATATGACTGAGTGTTCAGGATATTCACTTCCACTAAGAGAGATAGGAATATGAAATTGGAAAATGGAAAAAAAAAGTTGCAATTTCTTGATATAGTTTAAGAGCTTACATAATAATGTAAACAAACCTTGCTTTTAGTAAAACTATGTATGCATAAACAACATTAGGATTTGGTACTAAGCTGAGAAAGATCCCAAGATAAGGGGAAATAAGTGGTCAAAGGTGATTTGCATTTTAATAAAGTACTTCTAACTGAAAAATTAACATCTACCCGATTTCTTTTTCAGGCTCTATAGGAAGCAGAAAGCAGGAAAACATAGAAAAGAAATAACTTAGAAATAAATGGAGATAATTTCCAACTCCAATAATTGGAGATTATAACCCAACTCCTAACCAGTTGAAATGCCTCATTTTCTTCATGGTAAAAAACCAGGACTACCTTCCATTTTGACGAAAAGAACACACTTATACCTTCACTGGGTACCCACGTTGTGACTGTACTTTTCCAGTAATTCTCTACAGATTACTACTGAGATTCATTCCAACTCTCCTGTCAGTCTTAGTGTCTAAGTCATTAGTGCAATCCTGAGTGCACTGAACAGCTGTGGAGAAAATAGTTATGGCTCATTCACTACTTGAAGTGCTTTAATCCCTTCCTACTCATCTCTGAAATGTGATGCATTAAATAATTCTCAGCATGTTTTTATATAATTTGGAAAAAGATGAAACATTAACAGTGTACTTTTCCATGCAATTTCATCTTTGAAGTTTTATCTGAGTAATATATCAAAATTAAAATTTAGAAAAAGGTGTTGCCAGGGAGGTACCAGTCTGACCCTGAGTTCTGAGCTTTTTGTAGATCAAAACAGAACTAAATGAAACCAAGGAAGGAAAGAAACCTGTTTTTACATGTCTGCATATAGAAATACCTGTCTATGAGTTCAAGATACCTTAAAACAGGATTAAAGTGGCAATCTCCCCTCCTTGCAAGATTCTATTACCGTAAAATAAGTATTAATACAATTAAAAATACCAAAATGTTGAGTTAATAAGAACTTTTGGTTTCTGGCACAACTTTGGTAACTTTGATTTTGTGAAAGGATGCTATCAGAAGGTGAACATATTCACTTTATTGTCATGGCAGAGTGTGTTGGTTTGGACTAGTTCACACATTTTCTTGAAATCTCTGATTGATTAAAATTGCTTCATATTGATTTCGATCTTTATCAAAAGATCAAAAACTCGAACTGGATGCCTGAACCAGCTTTGACTACACTGGGGGCACACAGATCCTGGCACACAGAAGGTAATCAGAGGTTCATGGACCAGGTGAGGACTCTGGGCTGCAGTCCAGTGAGTAAGAAGGGATGTTCTGTCTCCCTCCAGGCTGTAATCCCAGATGAACTAATACATGCAGATGGGAGCCAGAATTTAGGCAAACATGAATGGATGAAGCAGCTAGACAGTGAGCTACTGCAGGTAAGCAGCCCTGAATAGTACTTCCATCTCCTCAGCTGACCCCTGCCAGCAGCACAGCCTCACTTCACATTAAGTGAAACTATGGTGTCCATTGCATCTTTGGAGCTAGTGAGGCTGAAAAGGATTTGGTGTATATTATGAACTTAAACACAATAGGAAGTCTCATCTGAGTATATCCCTTTACAAAGATCATTTACAGACAGGTTATTAAAATGAAAATGAGCTGTACTAGAACTTTTGGCAAATCCACTTGTTCCTATGTGCAGCCTTATGACTTTGCAGGAGACAGCATGGGCATAATTAATTCAAGATCATCCATGTCTGGAGCACCTCACAAAAGTACCTATGGATGTAAAAACAGGTAATTTTATTGTCTGTGAACTGTACAGTTGTTTTCTGCAAGTCAAGTACTTAAAGACATCTGTGCTGCTAGCATATCTTTTCAGAAAAGAAACTCCACGATGCACAAGTGGCTCACCTTGGATTATTTTGAAAGTTTCACTTTTTTTGCATTGTTTAAGGTCTATGGATATTGTAAGTGCATTGTCTCCACATTTACTACAAAAGTTCTGTCCTGGAGATATCTAAAACACCGAATAGGTATGAGGGATCTGATAAAATAGCAGCAACTATCTGAACTCTGAAAACAAATGAAGACGACATAAAAAGTGCAGTGCAAATTCCCACAGGGTTTGCTCCTGTCATCTTAGATGTCTTCAGGGCTCTCAGCCTTGTCACTGGTCCTGTTTTCTACACAGTTAATTATCTGTGATTATAAAAACAACATCACAAATGAAAACATCATTCCTCCTGCTGCTGYAAAGTTTTTATACTGATGTAATATTAGAGATGAACCCATGACTTATTCCTGCTTATCTTGACACTCTGATGGAACAAGTGCAAACCAAGGCWTGACCTTGGATCTCAGCTTTGACAATTATGATTAGATCTTAATACACACTGCACACATTCCAGGACCAGGATTAATCATTAATGATCAGGATCTTTGTGACACACTTAAGAGGCCAGGAAATATTATCCTCATCTTACACATAGGAACTGASAGTAAGTCATGGTTCAAGGTTACTGTGAAGGTCTGCTACTGAATCCAGAGTTGAAGCCATCATCTCTTCCACCAACTCCTTCTGCTAGCTCAGAGCAGTATTCTTGATCAACCCTTACCACACCTTGTGTCTTTTGGTTCTTGTTTCAAAAGACAGTCTGATTTTTACCCCAGCAGCTCTCAGGAACAACAGTATGCACAAACAGTTCTGCCATGGGGTAGGATAACTAAAAAAGGATTTCGGAAGCAGCTGCAAACCACAGTGCTCCAACCCTCCTTCTTTTCCTGTGTCTTCTTAAAAAGTGCTGCTGCTTTTTTGGGCACTAATGAGAAAAACCTACTTTTTGTTATTTCCTTGTAATTTGCATAGCAGATTGCCTCTGCAGTGGCTGTGCCTACAGCTTGAAAGAAGCAGAAAGCAGAAGACTCAAATACAGAATTAAAACCAGATGTTGGTTGTCATATTGAAACGGACTAGTGTCTGTCCACACACACAAAATACATGCTACTATAAAAGGCATAAATGCAATTGCCCATTTGAATAAATAAATGATTGGAAAGGTTTTTTTCTTCTTTCCCCTGTTACAAAATCTTCAGTTCACACTCCACATGAGGAGACATGCAGCACATTTGCAGCATGCAGCAGCGTCATCTGACCCTGAAAAATCCAATGTGTTATTAAGAATCATCATGTTTACAAATACTATTTCTGAACAATCATCATTCAAGAACCTGGTTTTAGTTTTCCTTTCAGATTTATGATTATTGAAATGGCATTACCAGTGCAAATTTTCTCTCTGTCAGTTCTTGCCTTTCTCTGATCAATTCTCACCTTTTGCTGATCAAATCCAAAGATAAACAAGTCAAAAACCCCCACGTGGCAAAAATTTTTATGATACCAGGGTTGTCAGGTTTCCCAACTGTTAATATCAGACCTGGACTCAAGTAGAACGTGCTATTTCCTGGTTGCTGTCTGTAAAACCAGCAAATCATCAAATCTGCTTCTGTCTGAGATTAGTACCTGAATTTGTACTTTAGTTTGGCCCGATGACTTTAATGTGAAAATCAAAATGACATCTTCTGGCCTCCACAGAAACCAGAGAGAAAATACATGTGCTTTCCTTAATATGCTTTGATCAGAATGAACACCTCGCTAATGGTGGTCAATTACTATGCAAATGTCCAGTAATTCACCAGTCAAAAGCAAAACATGCTACAAAATGCACTTTAAAAAATCCTCAACAAACCACAAACAAAATGAAACTTAAGAACCCCCAAGTAAAACTAGAAATGAGAAATGACTAGTACCAGGCAAAAGTTATTTATTAAGAAATGAAGAAAAATTGTTTCAGTCTAAATTTTCAAAACCTATGCTGTTTACACTGATGTAAATACAAAAGAAGAAAGCTGCAACTTTAAACTGGCACATTGTAAGTCCTGTGTTTCTATAATTATGCTTTTGCTGTCTAAGATTAATCAGTGTAGTTAATGATGCAAAAAATTACATTTATAATCCAGTCTGAATACAGCTGTACTGCAAGCTATGATCTAAGTGCCATTAAGGTAAATGGAATTAATGGGTTGTCCCTGGCAATTTTTATATCTATCAGTTACTAATTAACATTCTTCTGCAAAGAATAATTTATGAGGGGGAAATACATACAGAAGCAGTAATGTTAAAACTTGCAATACAGAGTGGTCACAGGGTAGCCGGGCAGCTGTAACAGACAATGTGTTGCGCTCGTTTCAACAGAGAACAAGAAAGTGCCAACTGGCATTGCAATCAGTAAAATCTTTTATGTTAAGTCATTTATTTTATATTACAGCAAATTATTACTGCAGAGGATGAACTTTTGTGAGAAATCTCAACTTCAGCTAATAATGGAAGGACTGAGCAGAAGCAACAATAAAAGCTTGGTAGTTAAATTAGCTAGTAAGAAAAATGAGCACTGTGTGTTATCTTTGTAGATAACACAGCACATTTGCTGCTCCCAGCTTGATTACTGATTTTATGCATTTAGTACTTGCATTAGTTTTAAAAGTGTTCCTGTAAAACCTTTACTGCAATCTTATTGTAGCTCCCTTGTAGTTCTCACTTTATGACACAAAAAGCACTGCATAACTCTTTAGGGTCCCTTTTGAAATCCTCCTTATCTTCTTGCCTATGAACCTACGCACCATCATTTCACATGCCAGGAACTAATAGTAGAGAATAAATCTTACAGTAAACACCAAAGGCTCCAGAGGTTATCATATGACTCCTCTTTTTTTGAAACTAAATAATTTTTAAAAAACCCTAAAACATACACAGAAAAACAGCCAAACCCCTTGAAACATTCATCCCTCCATCTGCAAAAATGCCCCTAGGAACAGGAAGACACAGAAGTGGGTGGTAGAATCAAAATCAAAATCTAATGGTGACTGTTGCATCTGAAAAATATTCCCCACACTAAAGGCAGTAGTAGTTAGTGGTTTTAAAGGAATATCATGATTTTTAGGTTTACTTACAGGATGAAAACAAACATGTTAATCATTCTGAATTTATACTTACAAAAATCTAGCTTAGAGTTAATCTTTCAAATCCCTGGTAACAGTATTATTCCAAGTAAATGTCATCAAATTAGGCTGATTTTAATCTTGCCAGACCCCGACCAAAAATGGTATACAACTACGACAAGCTATATTACAACCAAAAATGGCAAAAATAATGTTGCTGGTATTTATATAAGTGAGATTCATTATGTAATAATGGCATTCCTTCAGTTTCATACTTATTTCCTACGTCAATCACAATGAATCTTGAGTTTAGGGTGCCAACATGACAATTCACACYAAGAACAATTTACTGCCTTCAAATTGAAGTTGTAAAGCAACACTTAGGATATTTGCATTTTATTATAACTTAGGAAAATGCCAGTGATAAAAAACATCCTAACTTCAGAACTTACATGAACAGCTACTTTGAACATACTATAGATAATTATCAGATAAGAATTTGATTAATTCAAAAATACTTAATGCAATTTTTCACATGGGGGAAAAAAACCTGAAATCTCGAGAATGATAATTACATTGCTATCAAAAATGTGTTGTACACTGGTAAGAATTCCATTCTACTGCTATAGGAATAAGTGCTAAGCATTCTCGCATGTTCTCTCTTGAGTATATCCTCTCCTCCCTTTGTCACTCCACTAGGACCCGTCCAAAATACAGAACTGCCTGCCTGGACTGCAGAATTTTAGTTAGAAGGGCAAGAGAAGCTTGCTAAAATAAAATACCGATTCACAAAAGTTGATAATCTTGCAGAGAAAAGAAGGAAAAGTCTATAAACCCAGTATCAAAAAATACAATACACCTAGTGAATTCGCTGCTTCAACAGCACAAAGAGAAATACATAATTTCATTTTTTTCTGAGGGAATTGAACAAGATAATAGATAAATCCCATCAGGATGGATCTGACTGCATTGCAGTAAATGATAAAGTAGGTGTCCAATATTTTCATTATACAGGCTGGCACATTTGCAATATAACTAAAAATACAACATATAATGTCTATTCAAATCAATACTCTTAAAAAATTATTTTAATGCTTTTAATTTCAAAGCATATTCAGATTAAGAAAAACCAAAACCACAAAACAAGCCACCACCACACACTTTAAAGCTTTTCTCTAGTGCTCTCTATGCCAGTGCATTAGTCATGTTATTGCAGGGGCTAGTGGCGCTTCTACACCGGAGGTTTTGGCAGGCTTTCCCACTGTAACCTCCTTGTTTAGGAATTTATTAACATATTGAATGATATGTTTTTGCTCTGAACTTCATAGAAAGGAAATGAAGCTCTTTTCTAGAGGAGTACTTATTGACCTAAAATCAAAGCAAATGGAAACATCATGTAAAAATATCTTCAAACACCATGCCAAAGACAAATATTTTTGTAATGCAAAAGGAAGATAAGTAAGACAATTACATGATAATATGATTCAATCTCTTCAGTTATTTGCTTTTAATAGTGAATATTGTGTTAGCAATAGAGCTGGAGTGACTATTCTGACAGTGGAGTTCAGTCTTTTAGTCATCTATAATGAAATGTACTAATTCACCAGAAGTTGCTGGGTAGCAGGTCATTGTGCATACCTTTGATGTGCAAATTCATGCTTAAATACTTCGAAGACTTAGGGCCTAAAGTCCATACTGTATCCTCAGCAATTTAACATCTTATCCTTTGGTGCTTTATCTGAATGCTGTCTTTGAGACACCTCTCCCAAGAGCTGGACAAAGTGGGACTCATTCTGCAATACATTCAGTGTGAAAAGCAAATTTATAGCTAGTGCATAAGCTAGGAAGAGTCTTCTTCATTCTTACTAATATTATGTGCTTGTTGCCACATTATTGCCACACCATTTGAACCAATGTAAAAGAATCAGAGTATTGCGCTTCCAAAGGTTTCACAGTCCTACAAATGTTGTTATGAAACTCTAATTTTTAAATTAATAATCTAAAGTAATTAAGTAAGGCATTATCAAATTGCATTGTGGTAGCTGATGTTTTGCAGCTAATCTGCATTTGTCAAAATAAATGGAAAAAAATTATTGTCTTATGGTACAAAAACATAGATGCAATTGCAGGAGTGAAAAAAATTCTGATTTCATAATTCAGTAATGAATCTGCTCAATTAAGCAATTTTTTTATGTTAGGATGGCAGCTCAGGGTATTGAAAGCCAAGCACTGGAATGGATGGGTGAAAGAACTCCTTATGGTCAATAAGCCCAAATAAAGTTCTGTAAAGGAAAAAATTCCTCAAGGTATAAAAGAGGTTTCATCTCAGACCTACTGCTCATGCATCTACTACTCATTCTTGTACTGAGATCTGCCTTAGTCATTAACAAACTAGGGAAGCTGTCACTCTATGTATCTTCTCATCTAAGTTTGCCTCTTCAAAAAGTAGCCTAAAAAGGTTATTATTTCCACAATATATGTTCCTTGGGCACAGCTTTACTCAGAAATGCACATCTGAGGTGACAAGCACCTTGGTTTCACTTTCACTTTCCTTCGCGTGGATGCCAGCGACTCAAATAAACAAACTGAATCTCACTGCTGCCATTGCTGTTACAGGGCAACTACGGGCGCTGACCAGCTCCTGAAAGTCATCTCAGGTGCCCATGACAGAAGCTGCTAAGAGGCCTCCACCAGTTCCTCAACAGCAAAGGGATATCCTTTGCAAAAAGGTTCACACAAGAAAAGAGAATCATTCAGTCTTCCCAAAGTCGGCAGATTTGACTTTCCGGTTTACCTTGGCGCTTCTTAGAGAATTCAGTWAGCTGTTTGGAAGCAACATCTAACCCCAGGTATAACCTGGCAGGCAGCTAAACACCACACAGTTCTTTGCTCACTTTCCCTCAGTGAGACGGGGAAAAAAATCAAAAAAAAGATAAAACAGAGGGGCAGAGTTAAGTACAGTTTAATAGGACGCAAAAGGAAGGCAAATAAAGGTAAAGGACACACAAAATTAAGAATGCACAATTCATCTGCTCATCACCAGCTGATCAACGCCCAAGCCTGCCCCCAGGAAGTGAGCTGCCATGCCCCAGACAACTCCTCCCAGTTTTCTTGTTTAGATGCTATATGGTTATGATGCCATATGGTACGGATTATCCTTTTGGCCAGCTGGCTCAGCTTTCCCAGCTGTGTCCCCTAACTAACTTTTCATGCATCCCCAGCCTCCTCGTTGACACAATGATGTGAGAAACTGAAAAATCTCTGGCTTGGTGTCAGCACTACTCTGCAATACCAAAATGTTGGTGCATCATCAAAATTTTTCTTATTCTAAATCCAAAATACAGCACTGTACTATGAGGAAGAAAATTAGTTCTATCACAGCTGAAACCAAGTCACTGAGCCAGGAGAGAAAAGTTTTCCTTCTACACTTTCCTTCCTAATCTTTCCACAACAACATGTCAAAGTATTTGTTCTCTGTTCCATTACCTTACCTTTTCTCTCTAAGCAGGATTTTTTAGTGTCTTAAATATTTTTTGCTCTTAGATGCTAGCTTGTAACAAGACAAATTTGTTAACTGAGATGGCAACAGGAACATCAATATTTTCTGGTGACAAGCTCATATTTTTTTCTGTCAGGGGCCTCAATATACTTTCTAGAGATAAAGCGTATATCCTTCATTGTATTCTTCAATACCTATTCCTCCCTTGAAGCCTCATTTAATTTCATTATTGAGCAGCCAGAATAATGCCAAGCAGGTAATCTTAAATATAATATTCATACAAAATAACATTGTTTCTCCACAGCCTTATATAAAATTTCCTGTTCCAAAGCATCTGTGATTGATTTCTTGTTGTGCCTTTTTGTCTTCCTAGTCTTTTTTTCTTTCCTTAAACATTTTTCATAAACTGGGAAAAGTTCATAACCATGTTTAAGCGACAACAGAGCAAACAATTTTCCAATGCTATGATATCACTGAAGGGTTACTTGGAAAGAAGCAGCACCAACATACTGCATCCTGTATTTAAAAATGTTTTAATCTCATTTTCTGCTGACAGTTGCTCTTTTTTGCCATCCAGTGTTTACACTGTTGAATGACACAAGTCCACTTTTGCTACAGTGGGAGACAAAACATTCCTATAAACATTGAGGTAAGACTTTCTATTCTTCAGCAGCAGGTAACACTTTAGCTCAGATTTACAGAAAAAACATGACTGAAGAGATCCCAGGGTGTGTGAGTACAAACACACAATTCCAATTTGAGAGATGTAGAATTCTCCCTATTCCTTCTGACTCATCATCTGTAATAATATCTCTCTTCCTCCTGTTTGTCAACTATGATACCAAAATCAGCCAGAATTCAGGGGGCTTTGCACATCCGGAGCTTGTTCCTACTAGGTGCAGAGTTTTAATTCCATAGAGGGTAGGACAGTGGCACTTTCACATCATTGGTACTGATGAATTGAAGGAAGACCTTGTAGACAAGGAGGCCATTTTGAAGATGAGGAACTGAAGGGTGCCAAATGATGACATATTAATGAAGTTAGTAAGAAGGAAAATGGGCATTCTGTTGTGAGATTCAGAAGGAGGAAGGCATAATACTAGAGCTTCTTAACTACCACACAAAAACATAGAAAACCAGCAGCTCAGAGATACAATATTTCATATGCACGGATATAACAAATGTGCAGATTGACAGAAAACTCTCAAGATTTTATTTTAATGTTCTTGGAGGAAGAAGAAAAATTGCCTTAGGGTCAGAACTGCCTGTTCCTTCATTCTTTTGTCTACTGTTCTCCATACAGTTTCTTGCAATGCACTCCTTTTCCAAACAGGCTTTTATCACAATCACCTTGTCTAGTTTACTCCTAATGAAAAATTTAAGAGATACGCATTAGTCCATCCTTTCTTACTTAGGTGACCTGATTAGAGGGGGGAAACTCAGTGATTACATAATTCCCATGCTGTTCTGTCATCCAGCAATGCCTGCATTTATTTCAATACAGACCAAGGAGATCTTTTTAAATAGAAAAGCAAAGCGGATATAAAATAAATCAAGCTGCACTAATATTAGATAAAAATTCATTCCATATGAACTCCTCAACAATACATTTGAGTTAAGAAGAAGATGACATCAAAATATTTTGGTCTAGCTTTTTTGGATAGTTTTGTGTCCCAACTCATGTTCTGTAAGAATAGTAGCTGTATTTAGCCCTTTCAGGGAACAAAGCAGATGATATGATACTTGCTTCGAGGACCAGCATGCTAAATCAAATGCATAATAGTAACTCAAAAGCAAAATACAGTTTGCTGAAAGTCTCACTTTAGAATGATACACTGAAAATGCCTATATCATAATTTCTATACTAATTGTTTCTCAATGAAAGAACTTTCTTGTTATGTGTTCTATCATATTAGTTTAATTTGGGACCGAGCTAGAATGTGGCTAACTTAGACACCCTAAAYTTAAACTCCAGTAATTGAGAAGTGTGAACTTGTTCCTACAGAATTTATTTGCTGTCAATTCACTATTTATTCAGAAAAAAAAAAAAATTGATTGGCTATTTCATTGTTTTAATTTAATTGTCTTTACTTGGCACAGACATTAACAGCATTTTATAAATCTTTGTTCCAGAAAAGATGTATGACTTCTACTTGAGACTGCAGCAATCCTGGAAGTTATAATGGACACAGATACAAACCTGTAATATTTTAACCACTACATGGTAAAAATATGTACAGTTAAATATAATACCATACCCTCATTTGTCCTCTGCCCACAGATACTCAAAAATACACTATTTGTTAACAGACTCTGGTAGCCACTTAAAACTAAAAATAYATTAAACAGAACATAATTAGTTACGGGAAACATTACTACTTAAAAATTGCTAGGAAAGACATAGATAATGTATCTAAACCTTTAGGTAATTTCCAGAGTATGTAAGAATATTTGGTATCTCTGAGCAATGGAGACAATTGACTTAAATCACATTAAAATAATGGGTACTACATTTGAGGAACTGAAAATGACCCATTTTGGGATGTCCACTTCACATCATAGTCTTATGTTTGAAAGGAAATGGCAGCGACCTCATCCCACTGCAGAAAAGTGCCTGCAGTAAGCAGATACCACACAGTCTAGAGGAATTTAGGTCAATCTCCTGCTCAAACACTTATCTACTGTAGGACATGAAGTAAATGCCAATGTCTTTGCAGTTCAATTAAGCCATCAAAGGGAAAATGAGGTACATGGGGTGCTGAAGTGTACAGTCATTGAAGATTGAGAAGTTCAGAAACTAGAACAACTAGCAACAAGTTTTGCAAACCAGCATAGAGGCTTATCCCCAGCTCTTTGCAGAAAAATATACTACAAGAATGGATTGTCCTGGAGTCCTTAGCTATTTCTGCCATTGAATTTAGGAATAAAAAGACAAGTAAATTTCTTGACTACAAATCTACAGAAAGAGAGAGCACAGCTCTTTGTATTTATATGGCCATGCCAAACTCACAGTGTGATAAATTTAAATTTTCTTTGTAGATGGATATCTAAAAGAGGAGGGTATTTGCATCACCCACTGCAGTGGCCTCTATTCCTCACCCCTGTGCATTAGTCTTTAAACAACCTATTGCTGAGTGCTAAGAGGACTGAGAGAGTTGGCATGTTCCAGACATGGCAGCCCTCTGAAATGAATAGTAACAAGGCCAGAAGGGAATATTCCATCAGCGGTTAGGACATCACAACTCAGTTTTACTATGAAGGAAAATAACAGGAATGCACACCCATAGCAATGCATAAAAGACAAACCTCCAGAATTTTAATAGTAATGTTATTAAACTGTAGGAAAATAGGTTAATCAAAGGAATTAAATTTCACGCAATGTCAAAAGAAGACATCATTTTGTGTCAGATGTTTTGGCAAGCAGCATGCAGCCTAAACTGCAAGCTCTAATTGTGAGCTTCTCCCTCACAGTGTGAATTTTCCAAACTGAACATCTCACTGTCTAATTGAAGCATTCAACCAGCATACATTCTGCTCAAGCAACTGTGTGAATGCTGAAACACTGTATATAGGCAGCATTAATTTCTTTTTGCTTTCAAGGCACCAAACCCTTGGAAATAACTATTCCTTAATTTAATGCTGAAATGTAACTTCAATTACTATGAAGCAGTCTTTTCTGGATGAAAAAACAATTTGTAAATATCCAGCAGGGAATGACATCACAGCTTAATACAAACCTCAAATTTTCATCCCTACTTTATAGCTTCCTCCTTTTCTATCACAATACAGAGACACCAATAGTTTTTAAATTAAGTCACTCATACATCCAAGTTTGGACAGAATCTACTCAGTGTTCCTTGATCTCAGTCCTAAGACTCATAACTTTACTTGAGAGTCATCCTTCGGACAGGAGGCAGTTCAACCCATATGTTTGATATCTTTTCTACTCCTACCCTCCATTCTCTTACATTTGTTCATAAAATTTTAGCCAGAGACGAACCAAGCACTGGAAATCAGATTTTAGCTCTCTGAAGAAAAATAACAAAAATGCAGTAATTACAAACTTGGGGAAAGCATGTCTTAAACAAAGATCCATCTTAGAACATCACAATGTATTTTTCACAAACCTTCCTTAATTCTAATCTCATCCTTTACTCTTTTTCTTTGATACTTGTGTTTCAGTCAGAGCTGCATGTTGAAGGTGGCAGGAGTTGGGGGGCAGGGAATGAGAAGGTGAAGGAGAGGAAAAGGAGAGGGGGGAACTTGAAGCTTATTGTTCTAACATAAAATATTACTTTTCCCTATCAACCTTGCATTGCTTGAGCCACAGTATTCAGCAGCATTTCAGGCTGGACAAAATCCTTCTGGCTTTGTTTCTCCGCCACCTCCCTTTCATCATTCCTTATCTCCTCGAAACACAATAGTCCTAGTCTCTGCTTTGCTGTAATGCCTTTAGAATTCACAAGAGGGTTTAGTTTAAGAAAACATTTCTGGATGTCATCTGTTCCACATCCTTTGTTCTCAAAGCAGTGCTAACCAGAAGTATTGTCCAGGCCCTCACACTGGGTTTTGGCCAGTGAAGTTTTGAGTGTCTTCTGGGATGGAGAGTCGACAGAGGAAAACCAGCATGGTGCTTGACCACACTTACTGTAAAAAAAACCTTTTCTAAGTTATAACCAGAATTTCCCATATCAACTGGCTACTTCAAGTTTAGCATTTTAAGACAGCAGAGTTGGTATAGAATTTATTGAGGGTAAGTGTCTCCTGCAAATGATTAATTCCATCCCTGGTGAGCATCTCAGATGGGATAAGTTGGTTTCTGTGGCTACCCATCTTTCTGCATTACTCTAGAAGGAGCTGAATGGTTGATACAGATAGGGCACTTTTCTTTTAGGCAGCAATTTCAGTCAGATACACCTCATTCACTCTAACTTAAATTTCTGAAAGGTCACAGAATGATTTGTTTATATCCTCCTATGCTAGGGGTTTAGAAGCATAGTTTGTCACATGCTTGAACTGTCAAGTATGTAGAAATGAAATAACAAAACCAGAATTTTTTTTGGACTTTGTACCAGAATAGTCTCAACTTAAATATCTCAAATTTTACTAAAAGAGTTATACTAATTTGCAGCACTGATCTTTTAAGTGACATTATCATTTTGGGTAAAAATTTTATTTAATAACAGTAAATTTCTACCTGAAAATAAAGAAAATATTGGTAATTTATTTCAACATTATTTTTTCACTCTGAACCAAAACCATACCTCTATTTTTCCCAAGAAAATGCCAGACAAGTGTGTGGCAGTCTAATTGCTTGTTCTTTCTACCATTAAGTTTATTGACCACTACCACCTTCCTTTTTAAATCATTACATGAATATGCATTTGACATCTAACACAAAATTGGATTAAGACATTTGTCTTCATAGATCAAGTATTCTAATTTGCTTCTTTGTTTAATTGAGTTCCTTAATACTGATTAGAAGGCCTAATCTGAATATATTCAAAATATTTCATTTAACCATTTGTCTACAGAGGAGCCAGCAGGCAGTGATTGCAATAGAAGTGAGATATGAAAACCAGGTCAAGAAAATCTCAGCAGTTAGAGTCATGTACTTGCAGGGAAAACATTGCAATAGAGGCAAAAACTGTAGGGAAGGAGAACTACTCAGTATCTAGAAAGACCAGTAGATTTATTTTGTAAAACAATATCACAAAAACTTCTTAAAAATCTAAAAATGCTTACTTTAATTAATTATTTTAATGTGTTTACCCAGAGATGGATCTGTGAGGCTGTGGATCTGTGTAGCAAATCAAACAACAAAAATAGGATTTAACTCTAATTTTATTTTTTCTTTAATCTGGATAGGGCAATGAAAAAAATGCCTTTAGGCATTAAAGCACTAATTTCACCTTAAGCATAGTGTGATAGATGTTCACATGAAAACAAAAATTAAGTGATTATATCAAGCAGTCATCACTGTCAAACCCTGAGTACCCAATACTGATAAACATTTTGTAGCATTTAGGGGGTAAAYGTAAGGGAGTAGAAACGCATATCCACATAGGATAGAAGCCTAAAAACTTTTATATGGTACATATCTGTAAACCTTCTTTACTTTTCAGACTCTTCAAGCACATTTTGTTTTCCAAGCCTTCTGTGAATATTTGCCTTGATTTCAAAACACAATCAGAGCATGAAAACAGAGCCTTAGGGGCATGAACGCACTATCACTCCCTGTTAGAGAAATGGAAAGTAAATCAGAGCACTAAAAGGGAGAAATTACTTTCCTAAGGTAAGAAAAAGCTTAACCAGGCCTTAAGAACTGTCATTAGTTAATGGGGATGAACAATCAGCAGAACCAGTCAAGAAGCATTTTGCTGAAGTTACTGATCTCTGCCAGCCTGCTTAGGTTGTTCACACCAAAGGGTGCAGACATTTTCTGAGCTTGCTCCAGATGAGGGAATCAACTGGAAATTAAGAAAATGACCAATAGCCACAGACCTTCTCAGTAATCTGTAAACCAGGGACTAGTAGTAATGACATTGTAAGATAAAAGATGCATGGTAAAGCCAAATTTAAGTTACTCAGAGTTGACATCTGTTGTGCAAAATTAATGACTGATAAATGAGATTAAATAAAACAAAGCCTAAGGATGTGTTTTAAAAGACTATAGTGTCAACTTGAACCTTTAGGTTGAAACTCATTAGACTAACTTGAAGAGATTTTCTTTTGTTCTACGTGTTTCAGTATTGCTGGCTTGAGGAAGAAATACATCAAAGAGGCTACTTCAGGCTCAGAAAACATGAGGAGAAGAAAGAAAACAATGTATGGCTATCTTATCATCTAGAGTTGAAGCTGGCTACAAACAACATTCAAATTAATTCCCAAGCTCACAGTAAGTCCCCACAAGCTCCTGTTACCACAAAGAACTTCTTCAAGTTCAAAAACCACCTGACTACTGCTCTCTGTAAGACTTGCAACTTTTATCCAATAAAGTGGCCAACCCCTTTAAGAACCATCCCCATCAGCCAGACTGCTCTTCCTCAACAAAACTTTGTCTAAGACTTGGTGTTTGTCTCTCATTCTGTGCTTTGAATGACCAGGAAAGGAACAAGTAATGGAAACCAAGACATTCTTTTATACTATTACATGACAACAGCCTAGCAAGACAATAAGTCCATAGCACAGCTTGGAAGCCTGACATAATGCACACTTATCACCAGCTGTAGCCGCCTAAAAAAAAAAAAAAAAAAACAAAACATCAAAAATTGAACAAATAAAAAAAAAAAAAAAAAAAAAATCTGCTGATTATATAATCATCTTAAAACCCCATGTAGGTTAAAGACTTAAATGTTGTCAATGACAGCTAAAGATTAAAGCAGATGTTCGTTAATCCTCCTCTTATTTAAAAGAAGCTATAGGCTAAATAATACATTATTGCAGCATTAGGTGGCTTTTTGCTCTGCTGATTAATCTTATGTATTACTGAAGAACTCGACAAATGTTTTAGATATTTAACTACTGAACTCGAAGTTGGTCTTCACAGCCTTCCTCCTGCTGCGATTTGGTCTGCAGAAATTATATTTTAAGAAACATAAAATATTTATTTGGAGTGTTTTATTGGGAGTCAAACTAGTATTAAGGAGAGATAGTAAACAAATCACCAAATGAGTAAGTAAGGATGAGAATCCTAACACATTTTACAAGTTGCATGTTCTGTGTTTTTGACTACCGAGTTGGTTATGTTCAGCCTTTTTCTCATTGAACTAAAACAAAGGAAATTTTAATTTTACCAAAATTCACAATTCCTTGATTGTTTATATTGAAAGTTAATTTTTTGCTTCTATTAATACAAATGCCATTAACCACAGAGTTTTGGTTTTTTTACTTTCACCTGATCTGTTCAAGGGACACTAAATTTAGATCTCACAGAGAGAACCCTTTACCCTCAAGGTCTGCATCCATTTATGTGCCATATCACAGCAGCTTCTTAAAAAAACAAAGCTTAAAATGGAAGCTCTTTTTAAAAGTGGTTGAAAAGCTCTTTTAAAAGTTGCAGTGGTTTCTGAAGAAACAGCTAAGCGAGATAATTCTAAATGCAATAAAACTTTTCCCGATCAACTGAATGGGGAGCATTGGGGTTCTACCAAATGAAAGAGAACACAAACTAATCTTCAGATCCATAGTTTTTTGCAATTCAGTGTAATCTGAAACAGACATTTCTTCAGGTTCTAGAAACTCATTCAGTTTGAAGAGAATAGGAGATATTTTTATGACATTAAATATCAGAGTACTTGCTGAAGTACAATTTAACTTTATTAATTATTTTGTTTAATGGGAAATGAAGGGAGTTCAGACCCAAAATATATGCTGTCCTCTCTATGCACAGAAATTTATGAAAAATTCCCCTTCATAAGGGAATCCTTACAGAAGAAGAGAGAGTGAACAGCTGTGGTGCTGATATTTTAGAGTATCTAAGGGTTTGTTCTTAAACAAAAATTTTCTTTGATTTCAGGTACATAGACTCTTTTTTATTATGTGGTTGTTTATAGTTCAGTTTGAGACATATTTTCAGTAAGTTCCAAGGTAATTTCTCTCTTTTCATTCAAATTTAGAAGAAAAAAAAATTAGATCTCAAATAGCTTCCCTAAAAACAAAAATAGAGATATAGAGATAACAAACTTGCCTCAAAAAACTTTCAGGAGATAATAAATTCCTAGGAAAAGCTTGAAGGTAAAAAGGAAAAGACCTGTTCCTGCCAGGAACAAGGACAGAAGGACTCTAAGTGGAAATTGGGTATTTTAACTCACTTTGTAGGGTTTCCACCATTACTTTTATGTCAGGGTATGTACGCTAAACAAATGCATCTTTCAAATACCTGTGCTGAGATACTTCTCTTTTCTTGAAAATCTTCTGCTAGTCTTCTCACCTCTCTTCCTTGCCAAACACCACAGAGCCAGTATTTTCCAATCCTTTGGAAATGGCAGTCTCCTCACTGCCTCTCTTCTCCCAGGCACMACTCTCTCATGTTACTTCCTAAGGCCAACAATAGCTTTTGCTGCCTCCCAGAGCTGATAGTGCCATTTGGGAGGGCACTGCTATAATTAACTCAGGCATCACCCCTGTGATTTATCTTGGTCATCTGAGTCCTGGCAATACCAATAACGTAATGGGTTAGATCCATTAGCAAATCAGTCCATTACAAACACAAAAATACAAGTAAGGTGATGTACATTTTTTTTTCTTCATCCTCTTCCAGCTCCCACAAGCATAGCACCTTAAAAATAGTACTTAGACTTCTACTGTTTAGAGCAAGTCAAAGTTCATATGTTCTCATCTCTTCCTACTACCTAGATTACCCAAGGAAATTTTCCTGTGTATCTCTCTGCTTGGATATATTAGGCTCTGTCTGGGAAAGGGAATGAGAAAACTCAAATTACCACATTAGTAGTCAAAATAAACAAACTCTCCTGCTGATTCCATCCAGTTAAGTAGGTTACCTCATGGGGGGCTGGCACATGCCAAGACAACACATTTGGATCAAGAACTTCCTAAAATACACCTGACTGAAGGCACAGTCTGGCAAGCATTGCTACTTGTGTTCTCAGCTCTTCTGGTCTTCTGCAACTGGTCAGAGCAGGCACCTATAGTGCTTGGCTTAGTGCTGGCATTTTAATTTTTAACAAAGCATGGGCATAGTGGGCTTAATAAGCTTAATGAGAACTGGACCTGAATAAAAGAAGTAAAGGCTTCAGCTTTACACCTTTTTCTATTTTCTTGACAAATGTTCCAGAAATAAATAAATACTCTTGCCCTAAAATTTTCTTTCAGTATTCCTTTCACAGGACTATTATGTTCAATTTCAGGAATTCTTTCCATGGTCTCTATTCATTAGAATTGGTCTCTCTTGCATTCAAAAATCCTGGCAGTTTTGCAGTAGCAAATTACTGAAAGAAACTTCTCCCAGACAGCTTTGCAGCAGGTCTTATGCCATCTCTAACTGGAATTAAGAATGTCTCTCTCCTATAGAAATTTATTGTTTTATCTACCATTTTCCTTCACTTGTAGACCATTTAGTCTTGTTTTGTGAGTTATTAAGACAGCTTTTACATTTTAGTTCTAAACATTGTTTTTATTGTGTAAGGAAACTACACAATCTATTCAAATTTTTTCTTATAGTTTCTTATAAAAAAATGTGTAGATGTAATGTGCTATCTAAAACTTTTTTACTTCTGAAATCACAAAACATTTAGTTCTGGAAAAAACCCAATGTTTGATAGAAAAATTCTGCTTTGTATTCTCTGAAATAGTAAGAATTTGATACTCATCTGCTTTACATAAACCAATGCATTTAAAAGAGAAACACGGATTTCCTGGGAAATAACAACGTTTTGTACATTCTTTAATCAATTTGGTTACTAATTTATTCTATATGAATATTAACATAGGATTACTTTAAGCATTCACTAGAGCCAAAAGGAAAGATGCCAAGAAAAACAGTAGTTGCATGAGAATCTGGAATTCTAGATCCAATTTTACTGTACAAGTCCAACACATGACCCTTGAGGATTTTCCTCCCTTATCAAAAAAATTAAAATAAAATAAATTAGACAGGACAGGGACATTAGAGAAATATTTCATCGGAGAGTGCAACATGCAAAGACTTCAGATAAATGAGTTCTTTAGCATGTGCCATTTACCAGCCAACTGCTATGAGTAAAAAGAGTAGAAAAGAGTCCCAAATTTTCCATTATAATAAAGGATAAATGTGTGCATGAGTTTTAAGGCACATTCTGAATAGTAGAAGCACAGTTACTGCATGCTATGAATAAACAATTAATGAAGTAACTGTGCTTAGGAATGCATTTACGCTTGTGAAATCACCTGTCATGTAAACTCATGCTTTTTTGAAGATATCTTTGAAATTCCTAAGAAAAAATTGCAGGTTGCTAAAAATAAAAAAATAAAGTAAATCTGCAAATAGTTATTCATCCATGTTAGAAACACAAGTGTACCTAGGGTTAGAAAAAATTCATGCCTTACTTTAAATCTTTCCAAACATCTGTCTCATCAACAGAAATAACACAGATTTTAGAATTTTATCACTTTTTTCATCCTCAGACTACAGTAATAAAATCATTGCTTTAAGTAATTCATTTTCACTTTAATTGCAGCTTTTAAAAAACAGGTTAATAACCATCYATATTTAAGCTGTAGATTTTATGAGTTATACTTATTATGCGAACCATTAAATTTTTATAGTCTTTGCAGAATAAAAAAAATCATTGATCTTTTTCATCTGAGTGCTATTAAGGCAAAGGGTGTAAACATTAACCAATTAAAACACTATTTAAAATGTTTTTAAAAATGTGTTATAAAATTTAGTTTTAAGTAATTTCACTCATCAAGACTTGACAAATCTGAAGATTACTTCATTTAATTTCCCTTATGAAAATGTTTTGCATTCAAAGCAAAATCCCGAGGGACCCTCAGTCCCCATAAAAGGCTGTGCATAAATGCCTTTGCCTTGGGTACTATGACTTTCCAACAGTAAGTTGGCTCACAGTGCAGTGCCCTCCAGTAAATGTCTAAGGCAGGACAAGATGACTCAAAGTCTATTCTTCTGCTCTTCCTAATCACCAGCTAAGCAAACAAGAATGTGAAGTATTTAGATCCTGTTTATTGCCTTAGGAATAAGAAACCACTTAAGTAAATTTTAAAAATACATTGAAAACAAAGCATATAATAATGTAATCTTTAGGTATGTGTAGTCCTTTCCCTAGAGATCACTTCCAGCCTGCAACACTGCTAATGAAAATGTCTTCAAGTTTGTACTCCATGGCCTACTGTGTGGCCATTTATACAATAGCAGAGCTATGAGCTTGTACAAACAGGGTGTTTGTGGCTCAAACCTGTTTAATTATGGACATGAGAATTGGAAGAGAATGGTTATGAGTTCACCCATTCTCACGTGACAAGGAGGAGCAGCACAAACATCTCTTCCTCAGAGACAAGTTGCTGAGTCACTGGAGAGTGATACACTGTGTGAAAAATCCTGAAAAAACTGTGAGCTATCAAACAGAGGATGAAAGCGCATGTATGATAAGCTCAGCTTCCACAAAGAGCAGCATCTTACCTGCACCCAAAAAGTATATACAATCTGCACCTGGCCAAATGACCACCAGCACTGAGGTATCCATAAGGACCTTGAATGAGGCCATGGAACTGAAGAGAGAGATATGGTAGGTGCAGGAGGTCAAACAGGCAATGCTGTTTCACCCATGTTTACACAAAATAAATCTTCCAGATAAATCAAAGCAGATTAACCAAAGACACACATTATACCCCAGAAGTTGGACAGCAACCAGGAAATGAGTATTTTATTTGCATTGACATTACAGTTACAGAAATTAATTCAAGGATAGGTATAATAATGTTCAGCAAAGTGAAATGACAAAAACACAGGCTATCTTAAGATAACCTTAAGATTTGCTTCCCAGGAGAACACACACCCTAGAAACCTGAATTTCTTCAGAAAGCAACCATGGAAGGTCAGAGCACCCTTGATTCAAATTTAACTTAAATAAAAATAAAACTTTTTAATTGATACTTTTATGGCATCTACCCATTTGTACTCAACAAACTCCTTGAGGGTGTCAAGGATACTGTATTCTATGTAATGGGGGGTGACAGCTGCTCATTAGAAGCATAGGAGACTGCAGATTACCTAATTGGAACATAATCCTAAAACTGCTCTAATAAGTTGTGGTAAATCAGAGAAAAAAATGGGTTGTGTTGAAAGGAACCTGTAAAGATCATGAGATCCAATTCCCTGCCCTTGGCAAGGACATCCTTTACCAATCAGGTTGTTTAAGTCCCACTGAACCTGACCCTGAACACTTTCAATGATGGAGCATCGGCAAATTAACATCTTTCATGATATCTTAATGTAATATAATAGAAATTAATGTCTTTTAAGATCTTCATTAACAGCATTGACAGAGGGATTGAGTGCACCCTTAGCAAGCTGGCAGATGACACCAAGCTGAGTGGTGCTGTTGACACACCTGAAGGACAGGATGCCATCCAGATGGACCTAGACAGGCTGGAGAAGTGGGTCTGTGGGAATCTCATGAGGTTTAATAAGACCAAGAAGAAAGTGCTGTAGCTGGGCCAGGGCAACCCTCGATACCAGCCCAGGCTGGGGATGAACAGATTGAGAGCAACAGTGTTAACAAGGGCTTGTGGGTGATGGTTGACAAGAAGYTGGATATGGCCCAGCAGTGGTAGCTCAAAGCCCAGAAAGCCAGTCCCATCCTGGGCTGCATCCAAAGCAGCATGGGCAGCAGAGCCAGAGAGGGGATTCTGCCCCTCTGCTCCCCTCTGGTGAAACCCCACCTGGAGCACTGCATCCAGCTCTGGGGTCCCCAGCACAGGAAGGATGTCTTTGAGTGAGTCCAGAGGAGGGACACCAAGTTGATCAGAGAGATGGAGCATCTCTCCTGAGAGGAAAGGCTGAGAGAATCAGGATTATTCAACCTGGAAAAGAGAAGACTTCAGGGTGACCTGRTTGTGGACTTCCAGTACTTGAAGGGAACTTACAAGAAAGATCAGACAAGACTATTTACAAGAGCATGTAGTGAAAGGACAGCGAGAAATGGGCTCAAAAGGAAAGAGAGTAGGTTTAGATTTGATATTAAGGAAAAATTATTTACTGTAAGGGTGGTGAGGCAAAGGAACAGGTTGCCCCATGGGAGTTACTCAAGGCCAAGTTTGATGAGGCTCTGAGCAACGTGGTCTAGTTGAAGATGTCCCTACCCACAGCAGGAAGGTTAGAACTAGATGGTCTTCAAGATCTCCTTCCAGCCCAATTAATACTATTATTATATGATTCTATGAACTTCTCTGGACAAATTGTTCCAATGCTTCACCACTCCCATAGCAAACAATTTCTTCCATTGTAAAGGTACCCTCGTTCTTTTTAAAAACATTTCCCCTTGTCCTATCACTACAGGCTCCGGTAAAAACTCTCTCCCAATGTTTATTCAAAGTGCCTCTAAGTACTGCTGGGCCAAAATATGGTCACCCCAGAGCTTTTTCTTCTCCAGGCTGAACAATCCCAACTCTCTCAAGTCTTTCCGCGTAGGAGAGGTGTTCCACTGCCCTGACAATTTTCCTGACTCTCCTCATAACCTGCTTTAATACACCACTGTCTTCCATTGGAAGCAAGATGCTGTACTCCAGGTGGGGTTGAATGAGAGTAGAATAGAGGAGAAGAATAACCTCCCTTGACCTAATGGGCACACTGCTTTTGATGTAGCCCCAGCTAAAATTGTCTTTCTGGGCTGGAAGCGCACATTGCCAGGTCGTGATCATTTTTTTATGCATCAATACCCCAAAGTCCTTCTTCACTCAATCCTTGGAGTCCCCAGTCTGTCCTGCTACCAGGGATGGCTCTGACTCTGGTGCATGAACTTACTTCTGGCCTCGGACCTCATGAGCTTCACAAGGGCCCAATGAAATCAATTCAAAACACAGACCAGGAGCACTGCTACAACATAAGATAATTCTAAGAGAAAGGTAAGAAAAATTTTGTTGTTTTCTGGGTTTAAACTTGCAGAAGGCCCAAGTACAAGTTGCAAATTTTTTGAGGGAAAAAACATTTAAAGGAGGTTGCAAAGGGACTAAATTTTGATGTGCCTTAACAGTGCATCAAGTCCAAAGAACATAACAGCAGTGACTTTGGAGAGAGGTCCTAGGGATTGCTGACACTACAAACAGAAATAACATCCATGCAGTCACAGGTGACAACATTTCAGGAACACTCATTTGTACCAAGTCAAAATATAAACTCTCCTCCCTGTGCATGACATGGAGCACAGACCATATATAAAAACAGGCAGAGTATGCCTAGAGATCTCAATCCAGCCTAATCTGACTTAAAACCAGAAAAAGACAAAAAGCTTATTTTCATGATGTCTCCTGAGCTGTAAATCTTTCCTCTGCATCAGGAAATCAGTGTTTTACTGGCATTTCAAACAGAACCCAGTGTGTAGCTTAAGGATTTAAGTGTATGGGAAATAAATCTGGCCACTTCAAATGACTGAATATTTCATACTGATGTTGATTCATTCCTGTTTTGCAAGCACCAAATAAAGCATCTGAATTGCCAGGATTTTCTTGTGTTTGCTCTTTTCCTAATTCCTGTACTTCTCCTGCAGATTTCATTAAGCATTCTGGGCAGCAATGAAAATGTTATTATAATAAAGAATTCCTGAACTTGGCCATTATTTTTGTATTGTTCCCTATTTGCAATAACATTCAGCTAAAAAACAATAGAGATACAGGTTGTAAAGAAGAGTATATCTATCTTACAGTTCAACTGTAGTGCTATGTAAGGAAATTAAAAAGTCAAATCCTTTGTTTCTAGGTACCTGTAAATGAGCAGTTACTCAAAGATTGACCCCAGAAGCAATAATCCCCTCTGTCTGACTAATGAAAAATTTGGTGCACTACAGTTCTCCACCTGATAAAGGACCTTCTTATGAAAATAACATTAAAAATCAGCACAAACTATATTTTTACTGCCAAGTTCTTCTATATAGGCAATATTCCATTTTGATTCACATCAGACTTAGGCCATTGTGTTGTTGCCTGATTATCCTCTTCTGGAAACAAAGCATTCTGACAGCATGTCATCACTACTGAACTTGAAAGGATTTTATATGAGGAAAAATAGTCTCGTTATGCTACTCTGCTCAATTAAGTCAGAAAGCATAAAACAAAACCATTGTGTAGTGGCATACAAAAGATTTGACTTTATTTTGTAAATTTCAGGCCAATAATGTTTAAAAAAACCAACATGTATTTCAGAGTCCTCCTCCAGTCTTCACTATCAAAACATTACTTCTTATTCATAACATCTAGAAAATTGTCACATCATTTCTGCAGCACATATCTCTCTTCTGGGTACAATAACTACCCAGGACAGGAGCCTAAGGAAAAGATTTTTTAAATCTCTTCTGACAGCTTTCTGACAGGTTTTCTCTGCATTTCCTGGCATAACCCTTCCCAGAAATACTTCTCAGCAAGCAGGTTTTTTGCACTGTCCATTTCTATCAACTGTCTAGCCACAATAGGAGAAGACTATACCTACAAACACAATGTTCACCTCTATAAATAAAGCGCAGCCTTTGTGCTGTCCTGGAAGCTGCTGGGTTGTTGCACAGGGCAGTTTTCAGGAAGCAAGGAGCACCACATTGGCACTCTAACCCAAGTTACCACTGGAGCCCCGTCCTATGGGCAAGGGACACTGTTAACTCCTCCTCCTCCTTTCCCATAACCAGAAGAAGGTGAAACAGGAAGCTCTTAATAATGCAATGGGCATTATTATTATTATTATTATTATTATTATTATTATTATTATTATTATTATTGGAATAGAACAAGCAAACAGGAAAATCAGGAAAGTAAACAAGGATTACTACAGATGGATCATGACAAATGTGTCTGTAGGGGAACAGCTCATTTTCCATCTGACATTGCCATTGCTCTTTGAAGTCATGCTTTTCTAGTCAAAACGGTAGTGATGTTCCTTTCCAAAGCATGCTTATTCAGAATATTTTCTATTAGCAAACAGGCTTTCATTTGGAGTTAGAGATTAAGCTTTTCAAGCAACATCACTCTTTCTCTTTCCAAGCATTTATTCAGATCTTCTACACTGTGTACCTCTTCCTTTACAGATTGTACTCATACTACGAAGTGTGATAAAATATTTTTTTAGAATTTTTTCAGAAAAATGGTCAGCATATCCTTCAAAGAATAAACAAACAAGGAGTGCAATGCACTCTCCAATTTTCTCCCTTGTAATGGCAAATGTCCTGCATTTCTAAACTTTAAATTCTGTCTCCTGTTCAAGAGACTGAAGTATATAATTCTGAGAGCTTTGGAAATAGGCAAAACCCAACTTCTGATGAATCTGTGATTTGGAGACTACCAAAAAGTCTGCAAAACATTTTTTCTGTCATAGAGTCCATCAGCTTAGAGCTGATGCTGATATCTTGCAAAACTAAGCACCTCCTCTTAGACCAGAGACCCATCAATATTTTTCTACAAGTGTATTGATTTCTAGACTTTGATGCTTTGTGAAATTTCTCTGCAACAAACTATCAGTTCGTGAATAGAACACACAAATTCACATGCAAAGATCCATACACGCTTAATCCAACTGTTAAAGCTTTGCATCTCCAAGAACTAATTCTTAGATGTATGCAGACTTGCAGCTTCCCCCTCTGCAGATGAAAATGCAGAAACATAACAAATGTTTGCTAAATTATCTCAAACTATTTTCAGAGGAATTTAMTTATTTTTCCATTTCTCAGAAAATTTTCAAATAGTATTTTAAAAAGCTAGATAAACATTATTTATAGCCATCATTTCTCCCATTAAATAAAATTTAGCCATTTAAATCCCATCCGGTTGATTCATCTTTTCCGATCAGAAAAACTTGCAGTGAACCTGGGATTCTTCAGGGTCTGTTCCAGTGGGCTGTTTTCAGTTTAAACAGCTGTGTTRTTACAATTTCCTTTTACATATGACTTGAGGGTACCCATTTGCTTCACAATTAAGAGCACAGCACCTACAAACGTTCAGCTAACCAGATTGTTAATTGCTATGTTTGCTTTACGCTTTCTCCTATAAATAGAAAAYGTTCCTCCTGAAAGGGAATGGTTCAAAGGTTCAAACATTATCTTTCTAACTTTTCTCAGGTTACTCAGTTTTTTCTTTTTCCTCTACTCTCTGTCCAGGGATATTAACGATAAAGGTTTGCGCACTCCGGTTATCTCTTCTGGTCTCTGCTTCAATGAAAGCTTTTGCCTTTGTGGAAATCAGTGCTGAATGTTTTCTTCAGAGAAAGCCAGCAAAAACGTAGCTTGATTTAGAGCAAGGTCATCAGTAACAAATAAAATTTTCACATGCTTTTAATAAACTGAAGTAGAGTGAAAAATGTTATGAAATACACCTTACTAGGATTATTTGCAATACTTAAGGTTAGTATTGGGTTTTATTAGTTCTTATGCACATGTCTGACTTTCTCCACTGATAAGTTACTTTTGCTTCCACTTCTCCTAATCTTTCTATCCAGTTCATCTGAATCCTCAAATTCCCTGAAGATTGTCTTTAGATAAAATTAGAAGCATAACTGCTTTATAAATGGGAACATTCCTCTGTAAACATACAATACAATGTCAGCACTTCTGTCATGTGATTTCTGAGTGGAATTTAATATATGAGCTGTGAATAGCTTATGACCTGTCCCATAATGTGGGATTCATCTAAATGTAGATGCAGCTGAGCCAGTCCCTCATTACAGTCTGAATAGATGAATGCGAACTTTCAGGGTTCACTTCACTTCATGCCAAAGTATACATATAGCTTGCATTGCAAGCTACCTCTGTGCATTTTTATCCATGCATGACCTGGAGAAATTGCTGATTTTTCTCCATTATATTTTGTGAAGAAGCTTAGGCTGATTACCTCAGATGCCTATGTCCATCACAACCAAACTCCCATGTTAATTAGGATTGTGAGAGACCACTTATTTTCTCTGAAATATGTCTGAACTTTTATTAAAGTTTTCCCTTGGTCATGCTGTTTTCAAGTAAAGGCTGTTGAAAAATGGCCAATAAGTGGCCAAAATTCTGGACTTCCCTCTAGCCTTTTGAGAAGTAGTCCAGACATGCTGCCAAACTTATTTCTTCCTGTGTAATTTGTTCCTGTGAGGGTCAAGAGGTCTTTAGAAATCCAATTCCTATGACTCAATTTATGACCCTGATGTCTCAGTCAAGAGAAATGCTAATTTATTGATAACACAAGAGAGAACATCCAGTTCAGGTGTTCTGTTATGGACCACTTGCTTGACCTGGGTTTAGCCACAGAGCATAAGTGATTCTCCACTGACACTGCACAGGACTGTCAGTGAAGTCAGACAAAGCATCATCAACACCTGCAGTCGATCATGAAGAGTCATATTTACAAAGATGATTTTTTGATTAAATACTTTTTTTCTGCCTCACATTCACATACTGAAGCCCCTGCCAGAAGTTGTGTTTAAAGTCTAACATGATGTGTGGGTTAACTTCTTTTTGGGCTGATAACAGTCAGCAGCTGATGTGTCCCCAAAAGTTTTGTTGGCTTGGAGAGAATTTCTGGAACTGTGCAAAACTATTCAGCTAGTCTATACATTTGGAGGTTGCTGCTAACCATCCCTGGCATATGAGCTAAACATAGCAGCGTTCAATAATGTGCTGCTCACAAAGAAAATGGGAACACGGAGGATGACACTGCATGTCAGCACACATGATGAGAAGGCAAAGGTCACTTAGCAAGGCATAAACTATGAGCAGCAAGGCAGGTGACAGCAACTCTGATGACAGCATCCTCACACTCAAGACTGACATATCTGCCTAAGGTGGACTTGGCAGATGGCCACACATCACAGGAAGCAGCATTTTGCATGGGAACAGATTTCAGAGTGCTGTTAAAAAGGGCTTCAAGACTCACTCCTGAAAACTAGGCTCACTTTACCAGTGCTCCTACCAAATTATACGCTACTAAGATAATGTTCAGGAATAACATGGTATTGATACGAGTCTATTTTTACATTCTTATTTCCAAATTAATATGACTTATCCACCCCTCCCTCAAAATAATTATAGTAGCAAAGCAGTTTGTGTATGAAGAAAGAAAATGGAAATTTATAGAGTAGCACAGGATTAACAATTATTAACATTCATCATTAAAATTCCATTTCAGTTATATAATTAAACAATTAGCGAAACAATCTGAAGACTCTGAACCATGGAAAATCCTGAGGAAGAAAAATACAAGGCATTCTAATAGATATCTTTTAAAAATTCAGCTGGCCTATTGCATGAATACAAACAGTGATTACAAGGCACAACTGGTTAAAAGATCTCAACTCTAGTGCGCACTAAACGAGTCTAAAGTTGTATCCATTTCATTATGGGTTATCAGTACCTTGGTTAAACCCAGCACATTTTAAAACCTTGTGGCATACTAAAAGATCTTTTAAATTTAAAGTTTGCTTGTAATARTAGTTCATTGACATATTGTTTCTGTGCTTTTTAAGACTTGGAGTTTGCAGTTTCTCTGTTTACGCTGTGAATTTCTTGAATTCAAGACTGTATAAGTAGTTTTGGCAATTAGCTTATTTTAATTACTTCAAAGCAAAATGAACATTATGAAAAGTAAAAAATAAACATTTAAATTCAGAAATTTGCTATTGATTGCTATTTTTTTTCTAGAACACACATGTTCTTTTACTACTCTTAATTATTTTAATTAAGATTTCTGCATGTCAATTAGAATTGGTTCAGAATGGAACACTCCACCCCCTCTCTGTCTCTGAAAACAGGTAAGCACACATGTTCTTAGGAGGGTTTTTTTTTTAATATATAGAGTATATTTAAATAAGGAAAAGAGCACCAAAAAGTAATTGAAAAGGGGCATAATTCTATAAAGTCAAAACTAACATAAAACCAATGTACACTCTTCTTTTTTAGAGCATTAAATATCTCAGTCTGAAACAGAAATTGGAACACTGATGACATATTTCAGTAAAATAATTAAAATACTAAAGAAGGAATGGGATTTCTATAATCATACATAGCATGACTAAGTAAAAGAAAAAAGGGAGAAATCTATCTAGTTTAAATCTAAGACATGAGAAATAAGAAATCTTACCCTGAAAAAAATACTCTGGATTGTTTCCCACTGAATAGCTCATACAGCAGCTAACATGGTTCTCATTCTTACTTTATCTGCCCTGACAGAGTTTTCTTCTTTAGGCTCTGTAAATTTTTAGTGTTTCTCAGGAAGTGTGTTGGAGATGAGATGTAGAATCCCAATGCTCTGAAACTTTCCCTCTCTGAGAGTTGCAGTGAACTGCAAGTTAGTGAAGCTCTGCACGTCCTAAATTACTGTGGGAAATTCACAAGCCCTGGGACTGAATATGGCCTGAAACTTTATTGCATGTCACTCGGGATCATATAACTTTTTTCCTTCTACATTTGTTCTGACTAACACCCAGGTAGGTTTCAATTTATGGCCCATCAGCGTGTCTGAAAGAGCTATTTGGCCCTCAGCAAGGGAGAGGATATTCCAGGTGTAATGGAGTACATAAAACCCTGCTTTGTGCCCACTTGAGCCTTCCATGAAAGCTGTGGCTCAGTGTAACTGTTGGGAGAGTACTTACTGCATTGAAGTTGGGGAAGAGATTCACTGCTGCAGCAGTGTCCAGAGGAAACGGGAGGAACGGCTTAATATCCAGCGATGGCTGCAAGGGTGGTGCAGGAGGACGCACAAGGGCTGGAAGAGCAGGGCTCTGGCATGTACCACCTGCAGGTACAAAGAGACAGAAAGCAGTCAGCAGGTGATATGATTAGTGAGGGGRGATAAAAGCCAGCATGCGCACACACACAAAAAGCAACAGTAAAAAGACAATATTTCATCAAGCAAATATATTTTGACTTGTCCAAAAATTACTGCATTAGTGAAAAAAAGCGCAGCTGACTCAGTGATTGAGTTGGTTGTAATTCTTTGCCAGAAACTGCTTCATGTTTCAGTCTATCATGATTAGAATTACCTTATAAGCCATTTATTTCCATGGACAATCTGGAACAACAGTTCAGCATATGTCTAACTTCCCTTGAGACCTTCAGCTAGTTTCATTCTCTTATCATTTCAGCGCTTCATCCCTACCCTGCTGCTCAACCCTACAAAGGCAGATTACTCAAAAAGATAAAGAACAACTTGCTGTTCAGCTCAGCAAAAGTCATGTAATTTGCAGACTTCTTTTTTTTTTAATTAAATGCTCACTCATGGAGCCAACGGCTTCCRTTTCAACCTAAACCTCACAAACACAACATACCTTGCTGCCTCAACAGTTGATCAATACAAATCTAAAAATAGCAATTTCAGAAGCCACCAAAATTCTGTTTATGGGAAGGTACCGATGAACACTTTCTGATCTTTGCAAGGGGTGGATCTGATTCAGAGTCTGTGCAGCAGAAAGCKCCTCCCAGCTAACCACCGGCTCTGTGGGAACATAATGCAAATGAAGAAATTCCCTTGCATACTAACAAGGCACTACCTGTTTGCAGTGGACCCTATTTTGTGTATTTTTTTGCCCCTGGCCACAGCCAGCTACAAGCTGGAAGGATCCAAGTTCATTCTCTGCTTTCAGTGTCTCCTATATTGGTTGCACTCCAAAACATCAATTCTCTGTTAATTAAAGACTATTTGGATCCTAGGAAACTGTTAAAATATGCCAGTGTTCTTCTAATCCGAGAGGCAGGCAACAGACTGTAAAAACYTGCTGGTAAGAGTCCAAGAAACATTGAAAAAAATGAAAGGGGAGTTTTACCCTACTGACTAAACAGGGACACAGGCAGACAGATCAACAGAGGGAGAGATCAAAAATCTGCTTCTTTTTTCCCTCTCATACATACAGAGATTTTATTAGATAAGTTGCATACATCCTTTAAGAGTGCAAATATAAAGTAGCCAGAAAGATATATGACATGTCTCCATATTTGGCCAGCAAATCTGCTAACAAGGTTTGTCATGTTACACATCTAATACAGGGCTAAAACCATAGGACTTAATGARCCAGTTGTAGAAGATCATCCAAGTTGTGCTTCTAGATATAAAATCAGTTGGAGCCAAATTTTGAAGACTGTATTTTTTGCCAACTTTCAACTCCTCTGTGAAGCGTTTCACTAAGAATCACTAGTAAACTAAAGGTAGTGGATTAGGGGTCACTGTAATCTCATGATAGTTTTTAATCCCAGGAATAACTGCTTAAAGAATAAGTATAACTTATTAAAGAATAATTTTTGGGGTAGTTTCTACATTGTGCCTCAATGTAAGTGTATAAGAAATCAAAAGTTTTTGAATGCTGCAGCTGAAGATATAGGCAACAGAAAAGTAGAGCACAAGCAGCATAGAATTATCAAGTATTTGATTGCCRTTGCTTTGGCAATTGTTTCATTCCCGTGACATGGTTACAAAAACACTGTAAAAATAAATCTAACAGGTCAGAATGATGATAGGGTAGTGTTGAACATGCCAATCATGCTACCTCAGAATAGGAAAGACCCATAAAGGCACTTTTTAAAATGCTGGAGATACTTAGCTTTAGTTTTATAAAGCTTTCAYACGCCTTTTCACATGAAAGGAATAAGTCACTCTTACTAAAGAAAAAAWTACAGATTGCACCTGAGATTGTGAGAATCACACAGAAATTTCAAGGTGAACATTTGCCTGGAAATAGCAAAGAATTTGAGGCTAATCAAATATTCTATAACTCACAAACGCAAACTGGACTGAGAAATGTCACCTGTGCTTGGGGACACAGCTCATGGGCTGTATGGAGAAGAGCTTTACAGGTTTGGATTACCTAGAGCAACAGCAYTGCTATCCCAAACTCATCTGAGATACCAAGCCACAGAGGACAAAATAWTTCTATTCTGTGATCCTTTCCTGTGGCATGACTCGGCACTCGCGCACCTGCTGCTGCCAGCCAGTGCAATGCAAAGCCATCTGGGGACAAGAACAAGCTTTAAATGGAAAAATCCAGCCAGCTCTGCAGGACCTTGGCTGGGACTCAGAGCCTCTGGAACAGAGTTTAAAATCTACCACAGCCCTGGCTATAGTGGCACAGAAAATTAGTATGTTCAGGAGCACAGCTGCTCTCTGTTTTTTCAATAGTGTCAGACATGTCCCTAAATGATGGAGCATGTGAGAGGCATTATGAAATCTGAGCCTTTGCTTAAGAACTTCTCCAATGTTTATGGCTGCAAAAATTAGCTTCTCTTTCCATTTAACATGCATAGAGTTGTAGTCTAGAATCTACAACAGAAAAACTGAAGCAATGGCAACCATTTTTGCAACTCAGCTTAGCTTGGACAACCTTTGAGAATGCCAGYGGTAACTATTCCACACCTAATCCATTAGCAGAGGGATGGAGAGGRGTAGAAGACCACTGGGAAGAGCTCTTGAAGAGTGTACAAATTCCAAGTGTTATGGAATGTTGGATTACAATGAAGAACCATAAAATTTGCTTATGACAGTTTTGGTATTGTATAGGATGTGTTTCTCCACAAAGACCTCCACAGCATTCTCTGAGCAGATGCAGCACTGCGTCAACACACAATGAGGGTGAAGGTTCAATGTCAGCCTTTTTACAAGCTTTCTACCAGCAAGGTTTGGATAACATTGACCAATAAAACTAGGATAAAATCCCACAACACTGATAGGTTTTGTCCACAGCCTGCATTTAATGCTCCCTATTATTATTACCTGAAGTTCACATAGATAACCTTGCCTTTATGAGGAGCATACTACACCTTAAAATGGCAGGATAATATAGTATTTTCTAATTCCAGTCTAACAAGTTGTGATATTAGAGTCTCATATCTTTCTAAAGAGGAYGAGAATCACATTCTAAATGGGAGATGAATGTTCATACATTTGAGAAATTCACATCAATGTTGTTACCTTAATTTTCTTTGTAAGGAGACCAAGAATAATACTACTTAGAAGCTTAATCWGCACAGCATTTAGTCCAAGTTTGAAGTAGTCATTTGTTTCTTTAATTTTCAGACAATTTAAATCACAGGCAAGATAATCTCTTGGACAGAGGCACTAGCTATACATCCAAAATAAGTGTGGGCATACAAGTTTGGGGAAAAGCTTGCAACAAAGCTTTGCTCCTTCCTATATCACATTGAGCCAGTTTTGACATTGGAGAACTCCTTCAAAGTCAATCAAAGAGCACATTTTTTTGCAAGGGATGCAGTTCTGTGTCTCCAGCTGGGACCAGACATTTTGCCCTACCACTGGGTAATCTGGTTTGAAACACAACACCGTGTTCACGTGCTACAAAGGCACGTGAGGAACATGAGGTTCATGCTCTTGGTGACACAGCCCGGCCATGTGGGTTCTTCTTCTGAAATCACCGGTGATGWGAACTGAATCACCACAAGACCTCTCTTGCCCGAACCAAGGGAATATGACACAAACAGGTGAGAGATGATTCCTGYTCGTTGCACTTCAAATTGTCCATTCCATGAGGAATTGGATATTTTTTAAATTATATTTGAGTATGAATGAGAACAAATACTGGTGTCTGTCCTCTCCCCTGYTTCCCCTCTATCCCATTTTGACTTTAGAGATCATGTTTCACTGTGGAACTGAAAATTGATTTTAAAATGAGAACCATTCTAAAAAAAAAGRAACCAAGTGTCATTAAAAATGCTTAAGTTTTAATCTTATCTTCACAATTTTTTTGTGACAATCCTTTACACAAGTTAACACATTCTGGGGGAAATGTTGCTTTCAATGAAATGGCACTTACTGAAAAGAAAGTTTCCCATGTAAATTTTTGTGCCCAGTTCACCTGAAATTTTGCTTGGATYGGTGTTAGGTAAAGAGTATTAACAGCTGTAAGTACTCACCCTAAAATCTGGATTAAGAGAATCACAAAGACTGAATATACACATAGGAAACCAAACAAAATAGCCCTAGAATAAGCAGACATCCTAAAGCAGGGTGGTTTTTAATGCAGGATAAAAAATTGCAAATTTCTTTAATGTTTTTCAAGAAGCCAAGATCCCTATTCTTCAGGATCCCTAACAAACAACTCGACAAATTGGCAACCACCTCTTGTTATTTGTGACTTGGCTATAGAGAAAGTTATGTTACATCTTTCTCTGCACAGTCTTTCCTCATGCACATCCAAAGTCCMAATCCCTCAAATTTAAACTTAACTACAGATTTAGTTTCCAGAAAAAGAATCCCAAGATGCATTATCAAATAGTCTCCCCTAAGGAAGAATCTAGCTCAGCTTTTGCAGACACAAAAATGTAGCTAATTTTTTGTAATGCATTTGAAACTTGGAGGTATGTAAACTGGGCAGAAACTCTAAACTATTACCCCATTAATCTAAATCCTTTGCAGTTCTTCCATCACTAACTATTACCACCATAAACACTGAGTGAAAAAGCAAATCTCTGCAGAATTTTATTTTCATTCCTTCACTRCTTTGCAAGTTTTTCCTTCTGTCCATGTGCACAGCTATTTTGAATACAGCAAAGACACTCAACTAATGTACCCTTTCCTTTCCTTCCTACAGTCTGAGTTGGTTTTCAGGATCTTAAACTAGTTTCTCTAAAATATGCATATTTCCATGTTTTGCAACCCATCTCACACCTCTCTTAATATTTCCATGATAACTTATCTGAGGTCAAAAAAATATACGCATTGTGCCTTGGCAAAAGCTCAGAGAACCTTTCAGCTGGTATGACTCAGTGGAGAAGCTGGGAAAGTACCACACATTTCCAACTGAAAAGTTGACTTTTAGGAGGCTTTAAAAGAACTTTGAAATCTATAATTAATAATGTTTATATAGGAACCTAATATCTAATAGTACACATGCACGAGGCAATAAAACATATACTAGAGAGTCTGAGCAAAATCAGGAATTTCCATAGAAAATTTTCAAGAACAATGACTCAGGCTATTTTAAAGTATAAAAGGGAAAGTATATGTGGGGMACTCATGGTCAAGTTCATAAATGTCAATAAGCTTACATTTGGATAACTCAATATRAGCTAGAACTTTTAATTTGTTATGAATCAAGTTTGCCAGTGGGCCAAAGGAAAGGTATATTTGTAGGGATTTTTTTYGAAAAGACAATAAAGACACAAGCCTTTAAGAACAGCAGGCTATTCATGGTGAATAATGCTCTTTCATGATCTAAAATCACAGATATCACATTTATATTTTCATGGAATCTSATAAACCAGGAAATTTTAAGATATCCAAAACCAAAAGAATAAACTTCTCTGGTATCTAACAGAGGAAATATGACATGAATTGTAGATGTGGCTTCTAGGAATTAGTTTAATGTAATTTGTCATGGTCCACAGTCACTAGGGTACTCCTTTTTATCACTGTATGGTAATCTTCATTTTTCCAACAGATACTTTTCTCAAAAACTGCTGAGTCATCCCTTTAAAGGTAAATTCAGCTCCAGAATGAGTAGYACCAGTGATCTAACCTGGCACGGAAAAATGAGACTCAATCATCAAAATACTTAGTTGTAAATGTTGTAATAAAGTGTCTAAAATATGAACTCAGCATACAGAAAGTTAGCTAACATGCAACCTGTACCTTTTATGTGCATAAAGAGATACACTTCTGATTTGGAATATTTCTTTTTTGTAGGTTACGTATTATCACCTGTGAAMTGAAAGGAGATTAGATGTAAACAAGTAACGTGAATGGAGAATTTAGTGCTCAGAAAATCTATTTTCTGACGATTTATAGTCTTAGACCTCTTTTCTTGAAAGGGCTTTTTATCATTTTGAGTGGTTTGTTTCTTTTTTCAAATGTATTTCTTTTAGAAGGGGAAATAACAATTTTAAAGTGTTTTTGACTCATGTATTGTTGACCTACTCTATTTGGACAGTGCTTTCATTTTTTAATAATCTCAAAAAAAATCTTCAAAAATATGATAGCCACATTTAAACACAATACTTTTATATATAATCGCTTTTAGGTCCAGAAAAGAAAGAAAAAACCCAATTGTATTAAATATTTGAAGCCCACTTGAAAAGAAGAGCCTTCAAAAAGGGACTCCAACCACACCATCCCCAATCCTGCTGGTTCTCCTGAGACAGCTTGAGRATCAAGTACACTGTGTGGCCACACAAGCTTTTCTTTCACTGGTTTTGCTGTTAGCAATGCGAGCAGTGGCTAGTCACCTTGAAGAGGATGAATGCAACACTGTCTCAGCTGTGGAGATCTGTGAGTAATTGATTTTTCAGTTCACTGGCCAAACCAAAAAAATAACCACAGATAAAGGGGGAAAATCCCACCACTGTGTCAGCTGAAACTCTTCTTTCACCTAAAATGACACTCTATAGCTCCTACTTAGATAYTTAACTGTTTTTATTATTTAAATATTGGCAAAATTCAAACATCCAGATCCAAACAACTCAAAGTGAGTCATTACAAAAATATTTTCTTCCCTCCTTTTTTTTTTTTTTTCCAGATTGGCACAAATCAGTACCCACTGTTTATTTATAGACAGCACTTTTCAGCACATACACTGTTCACCTGGAAAGTTTGAATCAACTCTGGTCATTTGCTGCTATTCAAAGTATTATTTTTTCTAGAGAAAATATTTATTCTCTGGTTCCTGCAAAGTGAGCTAGTTTAAAAAAGAATTATTTTTATTATTATTATTAGTTTTAGAAGCCTGMAGCTATGCATCATGCAGTGTTTTTTAAAGTCTTTTCTTTCACACATGCTAGATTTTGAAACACATAAGACCATATATCCCAATAATTTTGATTGGAAAATGTACTCCTCTAGGYGTACAGAGAAGTAAATTTCTCTTTCCATTATGTAGAAACCTGTGAAACTACTATTATGATGCTGGACTGGGAAAATGCAGAGACAAATTTGCATGTGTAGTCTGATACCCATTATCTCCTGCCATTATTTCCCTTACTTTGCTAAAAAAAGGTTTCTGCTCCCATKTTGCTACCTTTTTCCCTCCTGTTCCTTTACATCTGCATTACAGGAAGGTGGGCTTACCTTAGAGAAAATGAAGTCGAGTTCTGGTTGAATGGGACTGAAGTGCTCAGCAATGTGCAGATCTTACCCACCTCAGGCCTCAAGGCTAATTAATGTCAGAGCCCCCATTAACCCCACAAAGTATCAGCTCTTTTGCCTCATATCTAAAATATGCCATGGACCGCAGGTAACACTACTGAATAAAGTAGTGTGTTTTGCTTTGGATTTTTACATAACAGCCACTGAAAAGCCATGACCYGAACTTCAGTACCTAACACGGTCAAGCAAGGAACTGGTCTAACCCACTGTGGGCCACATCTTATACGGATTTCAAATTGCACAAGGGCAGAGACTTAGCTTTTTATTTTAGCAACATGACCTACCTAATTGAGCTCTTCAGAGTCCTTTGGGCTTTCATTGCAGCTGGTCAGACAAATTTGGATTCTTTTTCCCTATTGGAAACTGTTGGATCACTGAAGTTAAATGACCCAAAATGAATGTTCCACTTTCTGTAAAGTTCTGTCTGTTTCTAGTATAAGGAAACAACTAGAAATTGTCCARTTTGGTCAGCATGTTTATTACCAACTGCTCATACCAAGTACCAACCATGCCAACTACCAGAGAACCAGAAAGCCTCAGGCAGAAAKTCATGGCTTTGGAGAAGACAAACTAGAATACTCATGAACCTCAGCTCTCCTCCCTCTTGAGAATGRAGAAGCTTTTAATTTCTATTTGCCTTACAAAAAAAATCAAATATTAAATACCCAGCAGCCTTACTTTTTTCTCTGTGTAATTCCAGTCCTAATTCTCTGGACACTTCCACCTGGCAAGAGATTATCCTAATTTTTCAGTTTGGAAGAAACGTAGGACAGACAGCAAAAGTCTTCTTCTCAAAGCTTACACATGAATCTGTGGCAGACAAAGGAACTCACCTCTAGGTCCCCGAATTTAGTCCTCTGAGAACTGTAATATCCTCYCCTCGTTGTAGGCTAAGTGCAAACTCAATGTGCTTTCACTTAGACTGGAATGATCTCACAGACAATGTCAAAACTTGCTCTTCCTTCGGTGCCATAAATGCTACAGGGGAGAGTAGTTCACCAATGAYTCTACAGTTTCACTAATGACTCTATTTGCTTTTGGCAAACTACATATCCTCAGCTCTATTTTACAGTTTCTTCCCACACTCTCATGTTTTATACTACTTTGTACTTTCTTTGGGAAGAAAGCGAATCCAAGGAAGGAAAATGCCTGCCTTGCAGAGYGAGCTAGAAACGTACAGAGACATTTCTACCACCATGCAGTAATGCCAGGACAGAACAGAYGGCTGAGAAGGGACCTCATCAATGTAAATAATTGTTGGAAGGGAGGGTGTCAATAGGATGGAGCTGGGTGCCTCTCGGTGGCGCCAAGTAACAGGACAAGAGGCAATGGGCAGAAATTGATGCACAAGATGTTCCAGGTGAAYATGAGGAAGAACTTTACTGTGTGACTCAAAACTGGCACAGATTTTTCAKAGGTTGTGGAGTCTCCATCACCAGAGATACTCAACAACGATTTGGATGCAGTCCTGTACCATGTGCTCTAGGATGACCCTGCTTGAGTAGGGAGATCGGACCAGGTGGCCCACTGTGTTCCCGTCTAACCYRACTCACTCTGTGATTCTGTATAAGAAACAGGTTTCCTTTTCCTTTTCATGATGATCTTGGCTAGTTATTCCCACATTAAGCAGCTACCCTAGTGTGATTTCCAGCCTGCAGCAGAAAGATTTACTTTCAGACTCAAGCTAAGGAGGGAAGCATGGGTATTTAAAGAGGAGCACTACAACCCGATGAAGTTAGAAGAAGRTCACAGTGTTACAAACGTGCATTTCCCCAAAACTGCATGCACAGTGTTTCTCAACACCTTTCAGCCTACAGACGTATTTTGTGACACTGTTGAACTGACTGCACCATTATTTACTGACATATCATGGATGTTTCCTAACCAGTGGGCCAGTATATGGTTCRTAGCCTCTACTGGAGAGATACTTGATCTTATCAGATCATGTCCAGCAAAAATGTGTTTGCAAACTAACCGGATCTAAACACTGAAACTCAAGAAAGTGCTGAAGGCAATTAAGATCCATCCCAAAGTGTGCTTCTCTGAGGTCACAGTCTCCTGGTAGATCCTAACCACAAAGGCTCAAAAAACTCCCACCATAAATAAATAAGCTAAGCAAAAATACAAGCATCAGCCAAGTATTATAAAAATCACATTAATTTTAAAGCTTTACGCTTTTTGACATTTGAAAAACTCTTTGACCTGGCATATTCTGCAGTTAGATTTTTCTGATGGTTTTATAAAGGTCATGTTTATGGTATAATGAGCACAAATTTCCAAGGCCTATTAATCAGAAGAACACTGTATTGCAAACAGATTTTCAAAGAATTTTTCATCTTTATGAATATATTGAATACAATGAATATATTATCAGCTTTAAAAGTGCCATTTTTCAAAAGCATGCTTGGGAAAGAAATAACGATTAACTTCTGGTGTCTTTACTTGAAATGAAACAAGCGCATGACTGAGAGGAATATGTAACTAATGTCATGAAACGGACACACTCCACTAGTAAACTCTAGGAAAATAGTTCTGTGTAGCAACTTCTCTTCAGCACTAATAATTCCATTTAGCATTAATAATTCACCAGAAAGTGGTTTTACATATTTGTAACTGCATACTGCAAAGTAAGTGGAACTTAATGACAAGTTAGTGCATGTTTGCAGGGTACCACTTCACTCTTCTGCTAGCTGTCAAACCTCTGCTGTCTTTACTGAATAACAGGCAGATCAACTTCAGAAAGTAATGAAATTAGGAGAAGCATCCAAGCCAAAAGAGCAAAATCAAAGCTAGCTCCACAGAGGGATTGGAAGGAAGGGAAGGAGAAAGGTATATTGAGAAAAAAAGTGGCAGAAAGTCTGTGGTTTTGCAGCTGCGCTTTGCTGTTGGTCTCACAGGTAGAACACAACAATGGACATGAAAATACCTCTGTCAACCTACGCCAGTGTCACATAGCCTGGACCATGATTCCCCCCTGAACAAACATCACAGAGTTGCATACACATGCCTGACTATGTGTATGTATGTGACAAAAACATACACTTATTGAAATAAAATAATATTTTTCATTTTTATTTCCCAGGCATAATGGCATAAATGCTTGCACATTACATCAGAAAGTACCACAGTCTCAAAAATTTTGATTCACAAAAATCGCTGCAACACATATGTGTTTAAAATTATTAGGTTTATGATCTTTCATAGGTAGGTAAAAGAATAAGTGGAAAAATTAGCATGGAACCAAAAGCACGGGATTTACTAATGGATAGTGACCAGTGCCACAGTAGATAGAAGTATGTTTTACAGGACAGGCTCCTAGATATAAATAACTTTCCAGTTCATGGTGGTTTGAAAGATACTTGTCAAGATAAATTATAGATCATAGCATCAATTTTCCTGGATGTATGTATTTCTAAATTAAAAACACTTCAAGTTTTTGGGCTCAGGAACATTTGTCCAACAATGAAATAACTCCCACTCTGAATGAAATACCTGAATTTCTTAAAGAAAACTTAACGAAAAGAGCAAACACAAATATTTTTCTTTCTCGAGATGTAAAGCCAGAAAAAAAGCCTATTAGATCACATGGCCCAATTGCCTCTAAACCCCAACCCATTACTTTTCATAAACTTCTACTATATTTGATTGAAATGAAAGAAGTCCAGTCCTCAGGAGATGCAGCTGTTTGTGCAAAAAGCAAGAGCCTGAGGCTCTGTGGCTGAGAGTTTCTGGAAAAAGAAGTTGATGCAAAACTGAAGTTTTCCTAGCAGGCAACCTATGCTTTGTATTGAGAAGCAAAGAAAAAGCAGACAGTGCTTGGCAGTTTGCTGTCCCCACAGAGACAGGGGAAGAGAGGGATAAAATATTTAGTTAACTATTAAGTTTGAACCTTCCTAGGACAGAATTTTATGCCATCTCAAATTACACATGCACAATGTCAGTCATGACTACACCTTGGATTTTCATCAGCAGGTAATTAAAAAAAATATTGTTGTAGTGGGGAGAGAAAAATATCTATATCTTCTGCTAAGTACCCAAGTACTTGATGATTAGATTAGAGTCACTCCCCTCAGCATTAAGCAACAGAGTTCAGCTTACATCTTACTGGAGCTGTGCCATCAGATGTTGCTCTCTTGCCCCACAGCAGAAAAGTTCAGGTTCAAGTTGAACACTCACACAAGACAAAAGCGTGACCAGTAACAACAGAGCAGCCTTCCAGCATGAAGAGGTGAGGAATTCACCAGGAATTTGCAGATCACTCCTGACTTGCTAGGAACCTTTTTGCTGTCCTGATAAACTGGCCAGCCATTCTTCACCTGTCTGAAAAAAGCTAAGGATGCAAACTATCAGCAGGTCTGCACTGCAGGACAGAGCTTTGAGTTCAGCAAGGGAGCCACGAAAGGAGAGCTGGGGCTGATAGAGCGCAAAACCCTGAAGAAAATGCTAAGGGCAAGGAGTTCATATCAAGTTTGGGAGAGGGAAAAGTGGAGGGGAAGGAAGGGGAAGTAAGACAGTATAAGGCAAAACAAGACGGGAAATAAAAGAATAGGATGTTGATTTCCACTGGGGGAAATTTGAACCTTGGCCAGAATTAAACTGTTGTCTTCTGGAAATTCTATATCTAGTCACAGATTTAATTTTAATAAAGTTTAAATAGGACATGTTATAGCACACTTAAATAGTAGTAATTGTGTAACTCTATGGTATTTACAAATTACATCTTTGCCAAACATTATTTAGTGCAACCACATGCTGCTCTTGTGCAATTCAAGTGATTTTACTATTTTTTTTCCCTTTCTTAAACAGAGACAAACATGTGTCATATGATATGCTGGAACACTGAACTAAGTGTTAATTCACAGTATAAGCTGGTGAGGAAATGTTTTTATTTTCATCCAGAAACTGTGCAATTGTGCTTCTATATGCATAGCYGCAATGAAAGAGAAAAAGAAAGAAAAGAGAAAACACAAATTCCAAAAGACTGACTCCACTGCCCAAGCAGGGTACCTTCATTCTCACTAACAGATCCCACCCATGATCCTTTTGCAAAAGGGAAAACATAACAAAACAGACTATATTGAATTCACTTTTATAAATCTTTTTATTCCCTGTCATAAAGGACCAGTTTGAAACCATGCTTTAATAATCTTTGAATCAGGCTGCAGGTTTGCACATGCCATGGCAATTACAAAGTTACTGATAATTAATCTATTCCTCTGTGCTAATTTGGCTGATGCTTTGCTTCAAGATGTGATTGCTTATGCATAAGAAAACAACAAAAAATTCAGCTTTTTCTGTGTTGCAAAGCTCTGTAAGAGTTTATGTTCTCTTCAGATCTACATGGAAGCTACACTTTCACACATAATGTAGAAACAAATTCTTCTAAAAGTTTCAAAAAATTAAAGCAATCAAGGTCTGTATTTTTATCAAAGGCCCATATTGAAGCCTGCCCTGTAAGTCCTCAGCACCTCAGGGAAATGTCCCAATAGTTGGGCTGTTGACTGACTGGGGAGACTTGCACAATGATACCATTTTGGAGCAGTTTAGACCTGTGTAAATGTGTATTCACTTCACGGAGGAATTTAGCTTGTGTTTCCAGCAGCGCACAAAAACCCTTGACCTCAGGGCTAGTGTTTTTCTGGGGAAGTTAATATATTCTTTTACAGTGGAGAAGTTCTAACAAAATGGCTATTTATAAAAAAAAGGACTATGAAAACTTCAATTCTGGCAAGCTTACACCTGATAGAGCTGAATTAGGGAAATGCTCTGAGAGCTGGAATATGTGGTAGTTATTAGGTTGACTGTCCTTCTCCACACACTTGGGAAAATGCTGACAGGTTTTTTTTTCAAATCTCTATGTAAAATATGCCTATAATTTTAAAAAAAGTTTTTCAAGCAAGTAAAATTATCTCCTGTCATTCTCTATAGGTGGGGGAAAAGCATTACTGCTTTTGCAGACAAGACACAAAGGACAAAAGAAATTTTTGTCCTATTTTCCAGAAACACAGGCATGTCAAGCCCAATTTATCTAATCCATGACATGTTGGATGCTCCAGGCTGCATCTACGGAAATAGATAAAGGCTTGTCCTCCACAGATTTAATGAATGGGAATCCCTGCCCCTGGCTAATATAAATCGTTCTTGTTGGTGGATAATTCTATTGATTACAGTCCAGTTACATTTACACAAGTACACACAAAAATTTTCTGTAAAGCAGCACAAAGTGTGGGCCAAAAAATGCAAACCTAGTAATATGTACACATTTCTTTAAGCTGTATGAAGTTATGACTTTTCAGTTTTTTCCATATCCTACCCAGGTGTTCCTTAAGAGCATTTTACTACCATGTGACATAAAATTATTCCATAAAAAAATTACAAGTGATTATTCACTCTATTCATAGCTTTTACCTCACGTAAAAAGCAAAGAAATTTTTATAGGTTCTGATACATATTTTACTATAATATTTTACATATAGGTTTTATAGGTTCTGATACATATTTTACTATAGGGTTTCCTGAGTCAACCATACAGCTTGTAGCTGTAAACAGAAGGCACAGACCAGTATCCTGTGTATCTTGGTTACCATTTGATATGGGCAAAATTCTAAAAGGGAAAAAAACCCTAACAAAGCAAACAAACAAAAACTCCAGGGGGAAAACCACCCCCCGCAGGGATATGAAAGGTGGCAAGGAGCAGTCTGCATACCAATGTGCAGATTTCACTGCTGGCTAGAGATACCAAGGCATGCTTGAAGGGACAAAATCTCTTTTTTTACATAGGCCAGAAACAGGCTGAAACCCTCTCTAAAGAAAAAGAAATGTGACCAAGTCTCAAGTACTAGTATCTTTCCTGGACTGCTCTTCAGTCAGCCTGGCTATGCTGTGGTCCTCTATCAAACCATCTTAAAATTTTATAGCCCCTGTTCCAGGAACCAAACACAGAAAATGTTATAAAACATTTAAACAACATTTTAGAGAGAGCCATGCTTGCTCACACAATCTCACCAGTCAAAATAGTTACTTCTAGCCCTTTGTAACTATTAAAATTTAACATTGTGTGTATCAAAAATCAAATTTGGCATTCACTGATTTTGCCCTCATAGTTATTAATGGTCTATAATTCAGCATTTCTTGAAAGAACTCTAAATATATATTGAAACAGGCCTATTATAAAAGTAACCCACCTCAAACATTTCAGCTTGTTGTAGTCAAAGGTCATTTGTCACCTACCTTCTTTCTAAGGTGTTCGAAAAAATCAAGCCTTGGGCATAAGACACTAAAACTTATTCCACAGGGAAAAAAGTCTCAGCTGACATGTTTTATTTCATTTTTAAGGCTTTCTCTGTTGGAGAGGCAAAAATAAAATAAGATCAATGACTTTGATTCTGTTACATTACACAATTATTTGAGAGATACTAAAGGAAATGTGGGGTTTTTAAAGGCATTTCTACCAATGCCTTTAAAAACAAGCCTTGTTACAAGCCTTGTAACCATGATAAAATAGAATACAGCACCAAGAAAAGAAAAATTACGGTGTGCACTTTTCTGATAATTCACATAGGTCAGAAGGATCAGGATCTTGCATCTTCACAATTTTAAGTCTGTCTATTATAATTCCAGATGTTATTGAGTATGCATATAGCATACATTTGTATTTATATATATATATGTCTGTGTGTGTGAATATATGTGTATGTGTGTGTATATATATATATGTGTGTGTATATATATATATATCTGTGTATATATATATATTTCCTCTGATCCATGTTAAGTCATTGCATTGTTTTGTTTCAGTTATATGGAATGAAGACCTAATAAAATTCAACTTTTTTGCATCACAGCATTTGATACATTTTTAATATTTTTATTACTTTTTCAGATTAAAACAGGAAAGTAACACCTAAATTTAGCCAACAGGCTTTTATCTAATTGAATTTTGTGTCAAGTGTTTCAGGTAATTTCTCAGTATGATTTTATGACTTGAGATGAGCAAGTCACCCCCTCTACAAAAATTAAAACRTTTGAATTTTAATGAATTTGGGTTATTAACCTGATCAGAGAAACCTTGCAAAACCTAAGAAGCAAGGAGGACAATGCAAGAGCAAAGAGCCTTAACAGAACATGCGTTGACAAGCTAGAACCCTCCTCCCATCCTCCCACTCCGATGCTAAGGAGTGAAGGGAGCCTCACACACTGTAATCATCTTTGCTTTCCATAAGAGGTAATCTCACAATACATTTTCCATGAATGAAATTATATTAAACCAGTGAAGTGAGCCAACCAACTGTCAGATTGCTATAGAAATGCAAGGATTTGCTAAGCCACAGACAATTTTCAATCCTGCAAATACTTTTGCACATATTTAACTATTCCAATCCCTCAAATCAGTGAAACAGCGTCAGAAAAGTTAATTWTTTTTTAATTCAGAAGTGCATGCAGGAGTGGAGTCCATCTCTTATTTGTGCGATTGCATCTGACTAAACATTCAAAATGTTCCATAACAATGAGTTTTAAACAGATATCTGCTATTCTACTATAAAAGAATTTAAAATTTACCAAGGGTTCTGAATTTGAAGGATTAATCAAAACCCCAAATACACAACCCACATCATTATATACATGAGAATTTGCTTGTATAATCCAGAATTTGTCACTGTTTTCTTTAAAAACAAAACAAACCCACAAATTACCAAGATACTAAAGAGAAATACATAATGAAACTATAAACAGCAGATGAAAATGAAGATACTCCAAGTATATTGCCAAATATGCAAGAAGACACCCATCCCTTCTTCCTGACATTATTTTTAAAAATTCAGAATGATTCAGTGACAAGAAAACACTTCCTGTATCTAGAAATGGCACTAAAAAACTCCCATAACATTATTAAAAAAAGACAGTGTGTCGAGAAGACAGTCCCTCTATGATTCCAGTGGCTTAAGGAGAGTTACACTGGGTATTAGTTTGAGCTGAGATACTAAAGGACAATTATTGCAGCACGCTGAATCTGCTTAATTAGAGGTATCAATTCAAGTAATGAGGCTATTTTGCATGTAAACCTCTAAGAAACCTGAAACCAAACACAGCTTGCTTGTATAAGGGTTGCATTCCAGAGCTTAAGCTCAAGCCAACTTTACAGATCTGGAGTTGCAACTAAACATAAATCACCTGACTCACAGCAGAATGTTTTGGGCGTGTTAACCTGAAACGCTGAGAAGATTTCAGCAGTGTTGGCCAAACCATGACAAAATTCAAGATCTGCACAATCTTCTTCAGCCTTAAAATGCTAATGCTGGCACGGTTTTGTTGTCCACATATCTGCATTAGCCTGGGACCTTACAGCTTCTGCTCCTCTAAAGTTTAACACATGGTATCTGTAGCTTCACAAATCTGCTGCCTTTGTTTCTGCTTTACAGAAAGACTTGATTTATCATCTAAGAAAAGACTCCCCAAACCTGTATTTCTTGCTATTCTGTTTCACTGGGACTTGGGCAGTATATGGTAATTTTGTCTAAATATAGATAAAATTTAAATGGGAAGTGATAGGATTTCTTTACACTCTTCAGACAGCCAAATTATACTTAAAGTACATTGACAAAACCTAGAGCACAGACAGCTGTTTCATGTTGCTATGTAGTTCTGTTGCTACCACATGGCAAAAAAATTTACATTTTATTTCTCACTTAACTGACCATTTAAGTTTACAGAAAGCATCAAATGACCCAGGTGTTCAGCTACATGAGTATTTACAGTTCCAAAAGTTGTGAAAGTAAAATAAATCTCTGTGTCCAAGGTCAAGCACCAACTGTATTAACAGAACTCTTATGAAGTTCTAGAGGTTGCCTGCAGCCTTGGGATTGCAGCAGGGACACAAAATTAAACAATGCAGTGTTCATCTCTACGTTGCTACACTGGGCGCTTTTCAACATATTTTTGTAGAGCATTGCAAAGACTATGCCTGGTCATGCTACTAAATTGGTAAAGTCAGACTACCAAGACTGGTGAAACTCCAAGAACAGCAAAACAAGACTGAAAAAATTCAGTGTAATTCGGTGTCGGTCAGCCTGAAGTAACTAAACCACTTGCTGAGAATTTGATTCCCACAAAATATCCATTTCTTGCATTTATAATGCCCTTCAGTGTTTCCCTACAACTTCCCTACAGATGTAAGTTGGTTTTAGCCCAAATGAAAAAATAAATAAAAAAAAAACAAACCAACTTGAAAGCCCCTTGTGTTTGGTTTACCACCTCACAGGATTTCAAGATTCTTTCTGCTCACTGAAAGCAAGGACAAGTTGGCATGAGCTATTTCTTAGACCTATCACACACTGAAAAACCCACATAAAGCAGTAAATGCCTCTACCTACCCAAGGGGACTAGAAACTTTAATTTTTTGTCATGGAAATCTATTTTTGAGAACATTTGCTTAATTTCATGGTTTTGCTCTAACAGCATGAGCAATGGCTTCTTATTGGACATGATTTAGTACAAGATTTTATCTTTTCCCCTAAAATTCACTATAAATTTCAAATTTGCTATATATTATAGTAGTATAATGTTATTTGGCCTTTTCAAATTCGAAGGTCAAAGCAACTTTCTAATTACAAATTACAGTTTCCTTGTCACTAGAAACTATTACCCATATACAATTTTAATACCCATCCATTCAGTAGCTTCAGACGCGCAACTGCAAATGTCAAAATCCTGCAGACTAGAAATGAACTTCTCCCACACACAGCTTTTTCTGGCTGAGCTACAAACCCACAGAAATGATAGCTTGATATGATTTGTGGTCAGAAACTTCAACAGAGCTGTGTCAGATGATGCTCTAAGAAAAATGTTAAGCCTCCTCTGCTAGTGAGGGGGTGGAGGTGAGGGAGGTGGTGAAGATAAGAAATCCCAGATATTTCTTATTGCTGCTGTTCTGCTTAACTAAGGGAGTCTGTTGACTGAAGGAGAATCACCMCAAACTATTTAACTATTCAATGAATTGTCTTGACTTTTTATTGATATTGCCAATAATGTGCCTTAATGAGGCAAAAAAGGAGTTCAACAAGGCATTGGAGTGGTGGCCCGCAGGAAAGTAAATAAAACTAAAATAAAAATAGGAATTTCGTGAATTAAGAGTTACTCTACAAACTTGTACATAACCAGGAAGGCTTGCAAGCCACCATCCTACACACATAGAGGGATTCCTCACAAATTTAAGCCTAAGAGGGAATTGGTTTAGCCAAGGAGTGTATAGAACTAAACAGTCCAGTTGACTCAAGAATGTCATGTTATCATTATTGGCATAGATGACTTGGTAACAGAAATTAATAAGAACAATGATGACTAGATGTGTTTGCAGCAGAAAGCTGCATGCTAAGCTTAGAGAACAGAGGTTTGTGGTTCTTTTCTTTCCTGAAAAAAAGAAAAAAAAAGGAAAAACAGGAAAAAAAAGGGTAACTTTCATTGCCTGTTGACTCCTGTGCCTTTCTATGGAAACCATCAAAGCTGAGGTGGACAAGGGAATGATGGAGTCTACCCCACACGTATTCAGAGCTCCTCTAGCATGGTGAGACCTGCAGCACTGCATTCCCTCCTGCAGGTGCATCTTCCCATAGGTGGGACTCCCGACACAAGGCCAATGCAATTGAAATTATCCAACCACCCAAGCTCATATTTCCATCCCATTCATTACCCCTTCCTGCAAAGATACAGGGAGCACCTATTTAAAGAGAATCTGCAACCCAAATAGCTAAATCCTTCACCATCACTAGATCATGCTGCCTCTATCCCAGGCCCACTGCCCAACTGGCTGCCAGAGTTTGACTACACTGCTGATGATCAGTTTTAAGTTTTAAAAAACATTTAACTCACATTTGAAATGATTGGAGACATTAAACACAATTGTCACAAATTATTTGGCAGTTACCTTAATTAGAATAGGTCTAGTTTAATATTYCAGAACAGCTGAAACTCTTACTTTTCTGGGGGCCATGGAAGCTTCCCAGGATTTTAGGTCCAGGAAATGAAATTGAGTTCAAGCAAATCGGTTAGCACAGCCCAATACTTTCCACAGTTCATTAAAAATAATAATTACTTTCTGAAACATCCTCCTTCACCATGAACTGATCTGACTCAGTAAAAACAGTATCAGTGAGGAAAGCTCAGTTTTTTTCTGAAAGACCCTTGAACTTACAAGAGCTTTTTTTGATACCTGCTAGCAGTTGCCATACGTACATTATACCAACAGTTTTCAAAAGCTGCCCAACTTCTTTCAGACAAACCTTCAATATTACCTTAACTAATTTACTATTACAATCAGCTCCCTACATTATTCAGTAGAATAAAATACGGCTACAGAGACAGAAAAACTTGCAAAAGTGGAAATCTGCCCATCAAAGGCATCTCACAAAGATTTTTAAAAATATTAACCTATTAATTATGGTAAATATTCTCCAACAGTGTTAACCATCTATTGCTGTGAGCATCTAGAAAGGGCTAACAATGTATAATTACCATTATTTCTTCTCATCTTTGTGATTTGGAAGATATTAGCTCAGCTGGAGTCTCTCAAACAGATATTTGATATAAAATATTCATAATTCATTTGACTATATATGGCGGTCAGATGGCAATATTTCTGTTTGCAGATGAATCTAAAGTGAGCTTTGTATTGCTGAAAATCTGCTGGTATAGCTTTTAACATAAAATCCTCCTATAATAAATAACAATATAGTATCATGCAATTTTTATCTTTGTAAATGTTCCCATTAAGAAATGTTCCTACTAGAAACGCACAAAAAACTTATACAAATCACATAAACATTGTTAGAAAAAACTGAGGGATATTTTAAGAGTATTAATTATTAATGTTTTTCAATGTCAAGTATCATCGAAGACTGCCCACCTGAGACAGTTCTGTTCTGTTTTTCATCCCTACACTGAATTTTTTTGATACATTTAGCTTTCTTTTTTAAAAAATAGGGCAGGGGATAATAAAAAGTAAAAATAAATTAATGTTCCACACATCTGCATTTTCTTCCTGAAATCTGTGGAATTTTCTGGGTGTCCTAGTAACATGTAGCATCATCATTCATGGTTTTCAGACTGTTAATTTCAGAGTATTTAAATATTTTTTTTCCCTGTGTGTTGATGATAGCATGTGATGTCAATTCTGCTTCAAGCTAATGGCAAAACAGAGCAGTTTTATTTGGTCATCTTGGAGTGCTTGTGGAGGGTGGTGCTGCCAGTACCATTTTGCTGCTGCACCAGGAGGCCACCTCACTTTACCTGCTGCCTGCCTTTCTCTGCCAGCAGAGTCCACACATATTTCACACACTCTAAGTTGTTCCACAATCACATTTTGATTGTATCCACAGTGCTAGAGAGATTTGCAGCATTGGTTTGATTGTTTTTTAATGTGTTTTCAGCCTTTCCATGTTTGTTTATTACATTTGGTAAATTCATTCACATGAAGGAGCACATCTGTGGGGGAATTTGTGTAGTAACGTCCCTCTTTAGGGCCATTGATTCTTTCAACCTTGAAAACCTTCATGTTTTCATGCAGGTAACCTATTGCATGCATTGTTAGAGTGTGTAGAGCTAAATGCTAACATGGATGCGGTGCTAACTAGCATTGAGTAAGTAGGTTTGTCAGCTAAACCTATGTAGGAATGTATATTTTATGTTCTACCAAAATACTGCAAAGGATTGGGAAAAAAAAAAAGAAAAAAAGGGAAAAGCATTAGGAATTTATAAATATAATGAAAATTTTTATCTCAACCCAATTGAAAAATAAGCAGGTGTCTTGAAACCTTCTTTAATGAATAAATAATGGAGAGAGAAAAATCATACCATGTAAACCAATGCAATATCCAAGTACTCAGAGCTACTAAGATTTAAGCCTAAGAATCTAAACATGTTATTAGGAGGCTGTTGCAACTGCCCTAGCACTGCATGTGGAAAGGAGGACCAAACAACCAGTTTTACAAGGCAGAAAGACTGTGGTCAGGATTGGCGAGACAAATGTTTGTAAATGATTACATCATGTCTTGAGTGCTGAAATCTTGTAAGGATACTAGAAATACAGTTCAGTGACCTTATAGTACCCATGTTCATGTGCCTACCATGCACTTCAGGCAGAAGGAGACAAAAAGCAAAAGGATTTAAATATATCCTTACACATGCATACACAACTTTTTATGGCCTGTTTGGCTTGCTAGAATTTGTTCTTTACAAACACAGGAATTGCAAAGTTAAATAGGTGATTATGTAAACTTGACGTATGTCTGCAAAGTTATTACTTTTTTCTACGCTACCTAAAAGCAGACAAGCCATGCAACTTCCACTGTTGAAAAATTTGCTGCTTACAGCAGCACAATTTACCAGAAATAATAGAAGAACAGAGAAACAGTGTGCTTGCTACATAATAGTCACATATCTGGCAAACTGAATGCACCTGTTACATTGCCGGTTTTGACAGGAGGTGAGTGGATTTGCTATCACAGGTAAATACCAGCAAACAAAACCTAATTTGCTAAACATTGCACTTTAGAGACAGTAGACCCTCAAGTCACTACTGAAAAATGACTTGGCTTAGCAAAAAGAACACTGATATTCCTTGCAGTGCCAAGACTGCCTTCCTCTCCACCTGCTCCTTCCTTTTGCATTCATAGTTGCAGATCTGGTCAAAGTTCTGTGTTTTTTGACTTGGTTTTCTGTGTTGTTTTTTTCTTTTTTCTTTTCATTCAGTATTGATCCGCAGTGCAATGATGGGTAACAATATTGGAAAATGCAATCATTATCTCCCTCTATCTTCATAACTTACAGTCCATAGTAAACAAACTGAGTAAACAAGGTCAACAGGAACAAAAGAAGCTGAGAAAATCTTCATTTCTTTCATTTGAATGAATTGTCCATCTGCTTTTTCAATTATAGCATAAAAGTAAATAAATGAGAGAACCCCTATGAAGTAATACTCAAAGAGAAAATTAAGCCTAGCTTTTTTCTTTTGTTCTCAAGAAAGAAGTTTTAATATTCAGAGGAGGTTTTCTAGCATAAACCTGCTTTTTAGGTGCTATCTTGTCTTCTGATCGAGAGAATTGGGGAAGAGACTGCTGGTTTGCATTGTAATAAAGAGAACACACAAACAGCACACAGTATAAAAACTACCAGTATGAGCCAAAGCCCTTTGAGACCCTAAGCATATGCTAAAATTTCAAACAGCCATGCCCACAGTTAGCAGACACAGTCAATCTCACTTTTGTAACTGCTTCAGAGATGAAGATACTATACATTACCAAACCCCAGGAGCTTTTCAAGCTTTACTTGAAAAGCAAGTGTTACATTATGGTTTTAAATTCTGAAACCTGCAGGGACTACAAAACAGAGTAAATTAGTTGGCTTGGTAAAAGATCCAGGACCTCATCTCATAGTGATGAAGGAATTTCTCATGATTTCCAAACAACTGGTTCGGCCAGCTAGCAGAGGTATAAAAAAATATTAGTAGATTGATCTAACTCCACCTTTTTAAAATAGATGGGGGAGGGGGAGGGAAATAAGGAAAAAAGGAGGGAAAAAAGGCAGAGGGAGAAAAAGTACTTTTGTTTACACACTAGATAAGGACTCAAGATGTCTACTTTTTCAAACCTGAAGAAACTTAAAATGGATATTATTTTAAGCCTCAAAAGAGACAGAACTGTATTGTCACACAATAATAATCACTGTATTATTAACAAGAGCCAAGTGTGTGTAGTAATTGAACTTTCATAAGAGCCTCCCTTACAATTCCAATCTGAAATACCAGTTGCATTCTCGTATTTTACATTTCATCCAGACCCTTGCCAATTACTTTAAGCTGTCGTTCCATGCTTAAGATTGCAGTAACTCTTTATGGTGAATATGTACGCAGAAAAAAAATTGTCTAAGAGGAACATGAGCATGAGACTGGTGAGCTGAAGGAAGTGGTCAACAAAATGAGCAAGAAGGTCTGAGCATATGAGTCAGTAATGCAGCTTCGTGTATTAGATTTTTTCACCCCTAAGTAGATTTCTCAAAGAAATGTTGCTAAAATAACTGAGCACACAGGCTGACCTACAGAATGTGGTTTTGCCATATAATGACTGAGCCCTACAATACAGGGAAGCTTCTTTCCACTTTCATCCCCAGCAATTTAATTCAAGTGCAATCTCGGCCACTCCAAGCTTTGGTATTTCTCTCTTTTGCTGCATTTTCTCTGAATGTTACCAATCATCTATGCAATTTCAACTGCAAAACTAATCTTCACAGTATATTACATGTAATATCTCCTTTTTAAAAACGGAAGCCCTTATGACCTCTATTGTATTTCAAGAACTCTTCATGATCTAATGGCAAATTGAAATATTTCCTTTTCCCAGTCCAAATATATTTCTCCTTTTTCAAATGCCACCACCTTCTTTAGTGCAATGAGAGGCAAAATCTTTAAAGGGTTTCCTGTAACCAGATTAACATTTTTGTAATTGCAAGAATTTCTAGAATTGCCACTAGCTTATGAAACAAAGTCCAAATAATGTGGAAGGATATTTGCACACAGGCACAGAGACATATCAGCCATATGATTCTAATATAAATACAGTCAAAGGCTCTCATTATTTGAAAATACTTTGTAAAAATTTATGTGTTGCCTTTTAGGAAAAAAAAATAAAACAGATGCATGATATCACAATGAAAATTTTAAAAATCTAGTTTCTTCTTAATTTAATTTCTTAACAGAAGAAAGACATTTATTGGATGCAGGATTAGATTCTACAATCATCCCAGTTAAAATATGCACAGACACACATCCACGTGAGCACGTGAGCGCACACACGCTTAGTTAAAGGACCTTCAGCTGAAGCAACTGTGATCTTATCTTCTCTAATGAAGCAGGAAGCCACTGATTCCAATTTTAGGTTTGGAGCAATTCTGTCACCCACAAGAAAAGTCATACTTGGAATGATTTTTTTTTTTGTCTGTGGAATGGCAAAAGGACCTTTTGTTTAAGGCAACATACWGAATGTATTTTGAAGCATTTCAAATTAACAGTTTCTGTAACAGAAACTGTAAGGRTGCAATCTAGCACAGAGCAATTTCTATAAGTTCAAACAGGATTTTAAAATTGTTATTACATATACATGCATTAATGATTATTCAGTGCTTCAAGATATGAACTTCACTGCCCAGGAGGCTGTAATGTTCCAAATATAAACATCAGGCTCCTGCAGTTTTCAAGATCCTATACATTGGCTTGCTCAGCTGAATTCTTCTGTCACACACAGCATCCATTATATATTAACTACACTTTCTTATTGCAGATGGCTGATGATAAAACACAGTTAGTAATCCAGTATCTGTGCTTCTCAAAACATTTTAAAAGAACAGCCTTATCAACACCAATTCATCCTGACTTAAATGAAAACAGAAATGGTACTAAAGGCCTCCACAGTGTCTAACCTAGAAGGAAATATAACCTCCTAAAAACAAACCAGTAATAACCAAATATTTTCATTGAAGCAAAAAAAAAAAAACCTTGTTTCAGCAGTTGGTCACTTGGCTTGTACAATGTGTGTTTTCTTTAAAGAGGTGATGAGATTCGGGGTGTGGGGGGAGGAAGTATTCTTTTTATTCCATGACTCATCCAGTATGAATCTCTTAAAGAAAGTGTTCCAGAAATAAAAAGTGATATTCAGAATAGTAGCATGCATGCAGACGAACTACTACATTCTGCTACATTGACTGAAAAAAAGTCCCTAAAGATTAAAACAGCCACCATACAAACAGAAATGTTATGGCATTTTTGGGTAAAATTATTTGTTTGTTTCCCTTTATGTTATATATAGTAATTTCCATGCCAATATATTAATTTCCCGTATAATGTGAAACATTGAGAAGTTACTTAAAACAATAATAGGTTCAGAGGAGGCAGGGAGGGAATGGGGAAAAAAAAAAGAAAAAAGAAAGGTACAATTTTCTCCTTTCTCCCTCTCCCTTTTCTTTGTAAATTTAAATTTTAGAGTTTCTTTGGGTTGTSCTTCTTCAGTAAGGCTAAAGTATGGGGGCAATGATTTTTTTGGTGCTAGGGGTGAAGGATTCGCTTTGCTCTCGGTTCCAGCCAGGCTCCCCGAGCCCTGAGGACCCGTGCTCACTGTCCCAGAACCGCAATATCACTGCGGCGTTCCCTCCGGCTCCACGGCCGTGGCGCGTGGAGCAGTGCAGGACACACAGCAGCAGCAGCAGCAGTTCTGCCCCTTCCCCTGGCCAAGAGCACTTCCCACCTGCCCCAACCACGCCGGCCACCCCAGCCCCAGGGGCGGCCGCGGGGCCACYGCGCTCCAGGACAAGCCAGCTCCCGTGGCTGCCCGCGCTGCCAGGCCCAGGAAGGCGCACTCATGGCGAGGTGGCCAAGCCAAGGTGACAGTGGCCAGTGGGGCCTTTCAAGGTAGAGGTGCAGCTCTGGCCATTAGCCACAGCAGAGCCCTCATGCTGAGCAGGACTAGGGGAGGCTCTTCCTCATCAGCGTGCAACATCAGTGCTGTGGCACTGAGAGCCACCCACTATTCCTCCTCTCGGAACGGCTGAGGATGGTCACAGCTGACTTTTATCCTATGCTAAATTGTTAACTTGGCCATAAATACAGGCAAAAGTTGCTCTGAGGTACGTATGTATGTTCTTAAGCACAAAACCTCTCCGTATGATAACACTTAACAGAAATGTATTATTTTCATTGGCTTTTGGCTTACTCCATAAACACACTACATCATTTCGTAGGATTTTTATTACTATTATTATTACAATCCCATATTCCTATTCAACTTGAAATGATGAATGCAAAAGCAATACAATAAGTAACAAATGTATCCACGGTGACCAAATAACAAACTCAAAAGCACAGCACGGTGAGTGAAAATTAGCAGTTCTTAAAACAACTACATCACAATTCAGTTGCACTGTAAAAGAACGGCTCATGAATTTAGAAGGGTTACAATGAGCTTAATTATTTGAAAGATCASTTCAAAAAGAAAAATACACATAGTAGGATGTAAGATAAAGGAAGGATATATTCTTGGAGTCTACAGCTTTAAAGAGAGAGAGAGAGAGAAACATGATGACAAATCCCCGAATTTAGCAACTTCTCTCTCTGATAGTTAAAAAACTTCCTTCACCCATTAATACTTGCTCTATAGCAATAATACTATCAGAGAGTTAGGTCTTATTTTCCATGGTAATTTTCAGTATTTCTTTCCACCCTAATGCTGCACACACACATTCCCACTATGCCACCTCACATCAGTAGCAATTCAACAAGAAGGCCCAGAAAAGCAAACAAGATGCATAGAAACATACAGAAAAATGCTTTCCTTTTCCTCCCTTTCTATACTTATGTGGCCCAGTAGTTGCATGTATGGATTAAAAAAAACAAAGAAACAACCCCCCCCAAAAAACAACAGAATTCTTTATTAATATTTAAAGGAAAGAACTTTTTTTTTCCCTTAGAAAAATAAAATTCCAATATTGTCTATGTGACGGCTGTAGCCATTTGAAATCAAAGTAGGTGCACGATGTACGCAGTCAGGCTTTCATCTGGCTCAGTGCAATACTGCTTTGTGCAGTAACAGGGACAGGTGAGATTACAGATGTTCTTGCTTCTCACTGACAGTGCAGGAAAATACCCAGAATAATAAGAAAATACCCAAAATAACCACAGGTAAATATCCCCCCAGCTTATGCTTTCTTATGCAAAAGACAGGAACAAGAACATTCATCTAAAACTWAATATTGAAGGAAACTTCAGACTGAGCACAGCAGACAGAGAAACTTTCAGCTCTGCTCTCAGTAGTGAAATTCACTACAAAGCACACCACAGTTTTTTCCATTTAAGCACTTGTGTTGCACCAGAAAACAATATGATACAGTGATTATTATTTTTTCAAAGTAACTCCAAAAAAAGTTTGATCATTACATGCTTCTGAAAATTGCAGACAGAAAAAAAATTAAAATTAAATACCATGCAGCTCACATATACCTAATACCCTAACTCTATAACTTCAGAAAACTGCAACTTCTAATCCCACACAAGAAAAACTGATTTTTAAAAAAAGCCAATCAACCAAAAAAAMCAAAAAACAATCCATCTTACACTTGCAATGCTGTTAAAGGTAGAAAAATACTGGAAAGAAATGAAGCAAGTTAACCTGGCTTCTTTAATGGTGAAGAGACTTAATCCAAATTACTCAAACCTAAAAAAATATTGCTTGCCTATTCCTCCTCAGTCTTTTGAAAATGCAGTAAAGCTAAAATATTGAAAATTTATTTTTGAAAGGGACATTGAACAGTTCTGACAACTCAACCAATTTGTATATTTCTCTCTGCTAGGACAGTGTACATCTAAATCTATCGGCTTTCATAATTGATGTATTTCACTGGTAAAGACAAATCACACATATATACACAGTCTTTAATTTTATGAAAATAAGAAGAAAGTGCTTAGCATGGCACAAGGCATAGTACTTTTTTGACAGAGCTGAGAATATTACAAAAGTTCTTCCCTTAAAGCTTTAAGTGAACTCCTGATTCAATATTTAATGAAACTGAGAAAGCTGCTGAATGTCCCAGAAATCCTTCAACTCCCTGCTCTCTGTTCACTCTAAGTACTATGCTGCTATAAATTAACAGTGAGACTAGATGAGATTTCAAGCAGCCAAGAATAGCATTTTTCCATCACACCATCAAATTCTGTATTTTATTTTTCTTCGCTCTTTAACAGCACTAACTTGCAGCATTATATTCCAATCGTACATCCCAGCCCAGTACTGCAGCACTACATTGCTCAGACACAGCTCTACACTCCAGCATGTTTTTGGGGTATGCAGCCAGCTCAGCTGTAAGCTGAAGGAAGATTTCTGTCAAGCAACAAAACTAAACTCTGCACAAATATTTAACAGCTCCAAGACCCCTAAAGGCTTAAAATAATATGCATTTTGTGGCACACTAGGAGCCAGCTCCACACCGGTGATGTGCACAATGCAGAGTACTCAGCAATCGCAGCACTGCAAATAAAACATTGTTTCCCCTTCTACCTTGGAATTCTTCAAACTAAAAGCTGAATGAAATACTGAGGTTTGCTGTGCTTCCCCAGCACTGACAGTGCAGTAGCAGCTCGTCCATTACATTAAGTTGGTCTGAAACTTCCCATGCCTCACAAGCATTCCTCATCCTCTCTCAGCAGATGAAACACAAGTTCATTTAAAACAAACCTAGCACGAGTTCATCTTATCTAGCTTGTTTTTCAAACCGCTAGCACTACGCAGTAGCCCACTCAAACAGAAAATTTCCCAGACAATGGAATCCTTTCAAACTGCAAAGCCGGCAGGATTCCCCAGTTGTCAGTTTTAGGTGCGTGCCAGCACAAAATGTTCTTGAATCCGAAATCTGTAATAATCACTCCTATTGATAATGTGAGCAGAAGCAGAATTACATCACGGTTAACACTTACCAAAATACATTATGTTTCTCATTAATCATGCAGTCAGGATCCCACGGCTGTGTATTCAGCATTAGCTCCTGCACAGGGCTGACATGTAAAACAGAGCTTTTTCATTCTACATTATGTGGAAATTTCCCAGCACGAGAAGCGTGAGAGAGCAGCGTGCCTCCTCAGGATGAGCGCTTTGCAGGCAGTCTTATCCCTGATACAATCCCTGTCTGATTTAGCGTTTACTCCGGCTGCATGCTGCACTGCCCATTCTTACTGTAATCTGACTCCTCCTTCTGATGTCCTTGCTGTGCCTGTGACATCAGGACTAAGAGTACTACAAACAGATCTTTTCGTTTCGAGCTCGCAACGACATGCTCTTATATCCTGGTTAACCTAACTCTGGTTTGGACAAAAAAAAAAAAATAAGCCCTTCTAAAATTATACAGGTTTTTTTTTCTTGGCAGTAAACGCGTCTAGTGACATAACGTGCTCAATTACATAATAGATGGGAAAGACAAAGCGTATATTGTTAGTGTATTTTTCTTTGAAAAGCAGGCTCCAGGAGAAGCTTTGAGTGCCCAACTTCAATAGAAGATAAAGATGCCTGGCACTTTGCAAGATCATGTACCCCTTAAGACTTTTTTTTTTTTTAATCAATAGTTCCACTTCTATAAACAATTTCAACCCAAATGTTGGATAAAAACAAGACTGTTTCTATTTTTTAAAAAGCAGCTGGCAAATAGGTAGTTCAATTTCAATACAGCTGAACTGATTTTTTACACAATAATTTCTTCACCTGAATAACAAAGCATGAAGACAGGAGACATACGACAAGAGGATCTACGACAGAGTTTATAACCTTTCACCCTCCAGGTCTCTAGTTGCTTTCTGGCCAAGGTTGATAAGTCATTAGCAGCTGGTAGGTATTCTATTAATCTGTGGCAAATGGAGTGGTCCAAAGCTTTTAAATAGGTCCCCACACAATCCTTGATGCTACACAAACCAGTAGCAGCTTCAGAGGAAGGAGGACCAAAGAAACACCAGAATACTGTCAACCTTGTACATGGTAGTGCCTTGGGATTGATCTGACAACATTCCAGTGCAGCAGTGTGGTGAATACAATGTGGTCTGTATTTATGCACATGTGTCTCTTCTCTGAATCAATAGAGGACATTGGTTTCCTGCTGTCAGTCTGGCATGTATCAGTGATAATACACTTACACTAAATAAAGGTAAAAAGTAATGGACAGTATGCTGAAACATTTATTTCATTATAATATGATTAAATGGGATGAATGTTTTCATTCTGCAGGAAAGAGGATGATAGCATAATTCATTTAAAGCTCCACTTCTTATTTGTAAAACCACCACACAATAAGTACTAATTCATGAGGTCCAAGCACTTCGGGCAAAATTATCACGGCAGCACAGCAKACAAGGGACACTCCAGTTGCAGCAGCACAGGTAAGAGCCCTGSTGAACATGCCGCTATGCATCTCTCAGCAAGAGTCCTCTGCAGCATTGCCCTCACGAGGTTTCATGCCACCTGTATGAATGTTACGGAGATTAAACACTGACAGGGAACTGGGGCACCAATTTCAGTCCTGTCCCTCACCGGCAGTCCCACTGCTATTCATTTCTCATACCTAGCCTTTCTCAGTGCCCTTTCTTATTTCAGCTGCCCCCAGCAAGACGCAAGCCCTGAAACGAGGGATCCACAGTGCACATAAACTCCAAAATAAGCTTTGCTTCATGACTGAAGTGCACACAGCGCAGGAGTGCACTTTGAGGCCACAATGCACAAGGGAGGAAGACCAAATCCTCTTGTGTGGGTCAAACTGACCAACAATGTAAGTTAAGCAGATCTTAAATCACAGTGAAGAAATGCCATCTAAAAATCCCTGGAGAAAAATAAAAAGCTGCCTAGAAATCATGGCCTATGTTTCAACTACATAGTGTGGACAGCAAGTAACAGAGGATATTCACAGCGCATTCCTTTATTTTATCATTACAATGCTCATTCACTTCTAAAACACAGGGAAGGACACCTCACTAAAAGGGAAAATACCATCTTCAAAGACTGGTTTAAAATATCTCAGCWGAAACACTCCAATGTTCCCTGAGCAGTAGGTATAAGCTACTATCAGGAGCCTTCTGCAGCACAAGCATTCCCTCCTCTCCCTTCACGGAGGGTAAAAGCTCAGAGAATCAATTCTCTGTGAAATCCTTCAGCTCCTTTTCCAGCTCTGAAGTGCTTTTGCAGAGGCACTGCGTGACGTCCTTTGAGACAGTCTGCACCCAGGCACAGCATTTGCCTGTTAAGTTGCATTTACCCTATCACAGAAAAAAGGATTGAGGTTATTCTGCCAGGAGTCAAGCTCTGCAAGATGTAGGCTACCTCAATGTTCCACCAAGCCAACGTGCCTCCTGATTCATGCCATGGGAACAGAATGCTCATGTCTGTGTAGATGTGCTATTAGTGCTCAGGCAAGGACCTTGCTGCCTTTAATCATCCCTTCTTGAAATGCTGTTCTGCTACAATACCTGTACCAGTTTGGGGGTGTCTAATGGCAGGTCAGATCCTTAGGCAATATAAACACCAAAGTGCCTTGTGTTCTGACTGACATGTTCTCCACTACTTGGCTCTGAATGTTACCTCCAGTTTTGTTTTGCCCTGTAGGACGTAAAACAAGAAGGACAACCTCCCTCCTCCTTATTGCATCTTATTTGTGTTCTGAAAGTAAGTATGCAATTAAAGTAAACAAAGAAATTGAAACAAGAACTTCAATTTCTTTTAATTTCAACTACAGAAATGCAAAGTAATAGGGAAAAATCACTGGAAAGCTTTCACAGCCCAAATTCACATACTCTATGACAAACTCTGCTTTCACTTACACACATACAACATTAATAMGCTGCAAAAAGAAGTAGGGTTTCAAGAAGGAAGAAAAAATAAATTTTATTCCCTGAGTGGGATATTGTCACTGTCAGTGAAAGCAAGGTTTAGTTTAGTAATTGCAATCCCAAATGGCTGGTGTTTTAATGCAAGCACTGAGGATTCTGCTGAGAACAGCTGTAGGGAAGTACAGTCAGGAGCAGCAAACACTTATGTGTGCCTGGAGATTTGAGTAGACCCAGCCTGTGCATGCAGGATCATGCAGAATAAATGAGCAAATTAGTCTATGATGTCAGCCCATGATGCAAACTCTCCAACCACCAACAAGCCGGCACAGGTTAACCAGCATTTAACTTTGCTCCAGATACCGGTCAACTGCAAAATTATCATATTTTCATGCATGGTTCACATAGCATAAACATAACAAGAATAAAATTACTTCTCCTAAACCAGCTAGCCTTCACTCTTATTTCTAATAAAAGAAGCCACTTCTACTCCCTGAAATCCTCTTTTCCAATAATCTGTTTCTTTTTTCATAACAGCATTTCTACCTTGAGTTCTTCCGCCCTTTCTCCCCTTGGTAAAAGCTTTGCCACAAAGGGCAGATTTTCAAAACACAGAACAACCCACAAGGCATCACCTCCTTGGAATAAACAAAAAGTACATAGCAGACATGGCCCAGAAGTACAGCACAGGCCCTATACTTGTCCAGACCTGGGAAAGCTACAGGTTATTCCCCAGACCTGACTTGATCTAGAGACAGAGGGCCAACTTCATGAAGTAGCTCCTCTGTTCTGTGCTTTCTCCTGATTTTTATCTATCCAATGATTTAAACAATGCCTCCATAATGTATTAAAGCCACTCACAGGCAAGACTGTTGCAGGGACTAATTAATATTTAACATTAATGCACCCAGTTAACYCTCTAGGATTCCTGGAAAACCCTCTTCCAGTCTTGAACTCTCCCAGGAGGCAACTAGTATTAGATTTATACCCAAACTACTACCAATTGGCTTTGATGAATGTCAGTTACTGAGGCTGACCACAGATCATCTCTTGAAAACACAGAAGCAGATCAAGGAACTCTTTGCTGGCAGAAGTATAATAATAGTCAACAAATACACTACTGACACAACATTTTAAGTCTATGCATCATGTGCAGTAGGCTAAAAGATCTCATACAACTCAGAGGTTTCCAGATTTTCCTAAAATAATTTTTGTCTACTGTACACAGAGAGCTATTAAGAACAAAAATTTATTGTGGAAACATTCATTTCTGAAAATAAAATGGGAGAACAATCCAAATCACACTTGGCCTATTAATTCATTAAATGCATCCCAAAACTAAAAGATTGTTGCAAGCAAAGTGGGTCTAGAATTTCCAGATAATTTGGAAATTTATGTATTGAAATTATTTCATTCCTATTAGTGACCACAGTGCAGAAAGAAAGAACAGCAAACAAGCCATAGCTTTGTAAGCCTCCAAAATTAATTGAAAATGTTTCCAAGMACACATATTTTGGTGCCTCTAATCAAATATACTAAGTACATCAGCTAGAAGTTTGGTTTGTTTTTATTTTGAAGCCATCTGGAGCAGTTTAGGACATACTACATAATAATGCAGATTTTGTGATTCATTACTAATCTCTTGAGGTTACACTAAAGGATAAGAAGGGAAGGAGCAAGTTACATTTGTATATTTTAACCACATAAGCTCATCTTTGGTTTTGAACATTCTTCACGGGCTAAAACTACCAAATGTGTTTTTTACCCTTGACTCAGAAGTGTCATTTCTGGAAATGTGCAATATTTGTCACCATGAATACCATTTAACTGCAGCAGTACCCGAAGGAACTCTGTACCACAACATGTGAATACACTGGAGGAACTTAATTAATCTTCCTGTCACTTCCATGATGCTTTTCATTAGTTTAGCTGCTATCTGATCAACTGCTCCTTTCTCTATTGGAAATGGCTAACCAGAACCTCCTATAAAAGCATTTTCAAGAGGTAAACAGGCTCACTTTTGATTCTGAGAGCCTCTACAAAGCTTTGCCAAGCAGACTTTATCAGTTCAGTAACAGTACTTACAGCACTGCTCTTTTTAAGCAACTGGGATTTTCCACATACACAGCTTAAGAAATATAAATAGAAAAATATGCTTTTTTCTTAGCTTAAAGCTACTACTACTGGTATTTTGTAGTTTGAACACAGATAATATGTAGCAATTGAAAAGTCATATTCTTCTGAATTTCCTTCCTATAGGCATGGATAGTTATTAAACAAAAAAGCAGCATGTAGCCAACATAAAACCAAACCCACATTTTGGGCACTGTTGCTGCTAATTGTTTCACTAAATGCTCACTCCTGTCATCTTCTGCTCCTAAGCATGGGACAAGATTCAAGTTAAAATAAATGTGAATTAATACACAGCAGGTGTAGAAGCTTCTTTAACTATGTATATTGATAACAATTTTAAATAGAAATATGGTCTTAAAGCAAACAAGACCAAGAAGCTTGTCTGAATGCATGTCAAATATATTTTGAAACACATCCACACACAAAATGTAATTTTTTTTTCTCTCAAAAATGAAAACTGGAATTGATGACAACACAATGTCCAACCTGCATAATCCTCCCTTTCTCCCTCTTCCCCTTTCATTTCTGTACAGCTTTCAGAACAATTTCTCTAACATGTGGGGTTTGAGCATATCACAAACAGACAATTCATCACTACCTCTTGTGAGGTGAATGTTTAATTAATGTTTCACTATTTCTGTCCATCTTTCCAACACTCTCTASAATTTTGCAATATACCATGTAGACATATCACCAAATCCAGACATTGTATTCTCACAATTTAAAAACTTAAATTTAGAAATCCAGATGTTGTACTGAAAAGTTTTGTACARATTTCACACTCGGGATTTTTTCTATTTTTGCACTCTGATTTACAAGATGCCTCTGTTGATCTGTAAATGGATGCATTTTGCATTTCWGATTACAGGATCAAATAGCCAAAACTACGCACTTCTATTATTTCTATAATAATTTTTAGCAATCAACTTATAAGTCTCAGAATAAAAAATACATAGTATATAGTAAACTCATCTACTCATTCTGCCTGTTTTTACTGTGTTTGATTAAACTAAAATAACAATTTATTACATTATTAATTAGAGATTACCTAATTTAGTTTAAAATTATAAAAAGCAATTATTGCACAGGTATCAGCCTGTGTTTTAAGGTGGGAATGTTTGTTTGGGGGCTTCTTTGGGAGGGGTGGTGGGTTGTTGGGTGGGGTTTTTTGTTGTTTGTTTGGTTTTGATTTGTTGCGCATTCTTTTTTTTCCTTCAACAAGGTGCATCAAAGAACTGGAGATTTTCTCAACACATCATTTAGGACTCTTGTGTGCAAATTGTCCAGGACTGTTGATTTTAAATAGTCTTTAGTTCAAGCAGCTGCTGCTTTACATCTTCCTTTCTTTCCTCCAGGCCTTTTGGAATGTGCCTTAGCACACTCATTACATGAAGACTGCATCAAGCATTTTTCAAAATATAGGATAAAAATATTTTTTTACCACTTTTGGTGCTTTCAAATCACTCGTAACAATCTTACTATCTCCATCTAGTGGCTTATATGATTAGGACTTTTGCTATTAATACACTAAAATCTTTTTATTGCCCTTTGCCTTGCCAACCACAGAATTTTCATTTCCTGCTTCCGGCTTTCCCTATAAATTTTCCATACTTCTTACTTCTAACTTATATTGATTAGTATTTGATTCCTCTTTTATAATTTTGTTCCAAGTTGTGTTTTAAATTCTAGTTGCTCTGCTAATTTTGTGGCTGAACCAGGAAAGACTTTAACTAAAAATTTGCTGTTTTCTGGACATGAAACAACTTTTTTAGTCATCTAGTGACCTCTAGTAATCTAAGGCAGCATCAATTTTCCTCCCAAGGCTTTTTTAGCTCTTCCCAAACATTTCTGCTTCCAATTTTCCTATAAGAAATATCTTGAAACACAAAATCTGCAACCGATTTTATTTGTATTCTGTTTGCTCCTATAGAACATTAAAAATAAATCCCTTTCCATACCCTTAAGTACCTAAAGGGAAGTATTTCAAGATACACACACAAAAAACCCCATTCCTTCATTTTTTTATACTGTTCAAAGAAGAAAAGGGGAAAAAAATAGCACTGCAGTATGATTTTAAGTTTCCCAGTGATCATGAAGGCACTGAGCTGTGGTTCAAGTACTTAACTGCAAGAGGAAAATGCCAGCATGTGCAGCCCCAGTGTGAATGGGTGCAAAGCAGTTTGCTTTGTATACTGGATCAATCAGTGGGAGGGAGGCTGGAGCACAGACCTACAGCCAGGAAGGGACACAAGCACTTCCAGCTGCACAACATTACAACTTTCCACCTGCTATGAGAACTGAGATACTTTGCAGCAGCACCCAAAGCGATTGCAAGACGCCAGCACCACATTTGCAACTAAGAAGAGGCAGGAGCTTCAGGCATGTCCTGCTTTAATGACGTGAAGAGACAGCACCTCAACTAAAGTAGCCAGTGTTACAGACACCTCCTGAGGCAACTCATCCCATGATAAATTGTAATCTGACAGGAAGAAATTTCATCTCCAGTGGCATAGAAACAGTTAAACTAATCTCACAGAAAACACTATTGCTGCATCTGAATTCCTCTTTCATATTCAAGGAAAAGCTGTTTTAGCTAAAACTATCAAAAGAAATGCAAGTCAGAAAGTGTCATGCAAGAAGGGGAGAAGACACAATGGCAGCAGGCAAGACACTAATTTGAGGCTATAAAAGGATGCAAGTTATAGCACAGTATTCAACTTTTTATGAGATTGTTTTTAAAAATCTGTATTAGATTTATTCACAGCAGATCTGAATTTGATAGGCCTGTCCAGGTGTAAGCATTTTGTAATTCCACACATGCAAGCTCCACAGCAGAGTGCAAGAAACAAATTGTCATGAAGTGAAAATATCAGCAATATCTCGCTGTAGGTGGGATTTGACTCAGAGACTGACACTTCAGGTTTTATGTGTCCATTTGTGTGTGTACATGCAATCTGGATGCCTAATTTCCCACCACAGTCAAAGCAGACCAAACTGATGCAGTCAACAAAGTCAGAAGAGTTACTCATTACATCTGGAAATAGACAACAGCTTTGGGTGGCCAAGCAGCTCTCCAAGCTCCATTAACTGTATTGACTGGAGTTTCACCAATCCAACGGGGAGCTTAGACACCTACCGCACACATACAGACAAGCACACGTACACACTCTGCCAGCTAAATCCCAGCCAAGGCTTCCAAATCCCTTAAACAATCTGGGATCCCTGCAGATCACCCACACCTACTGAATTTCAGCTCCATCTGGGATCACCACAGCAGCTACCAACTGTGCTCACCAACTCTAAGCAGCGCTTAAAAACAGAACATGAGGAACACCTGCAAGTGAAACAAGCATATAATTTTTTCAAGAAGATTTTAATGATCTCCTAAGGAATTAACTATAAATTAGCTTCCTCAGTGAGTGGGGAAATTTCCTGGGCTCTTACGTGACCCTAGAGTGCCTCAATATTACACTCTGCAAAAAAAAAATCAAATATCAAAAATGTCTGTCTCAAAAATGTCAGGCACAGAAAAAAAGTACAACTCTTGAATGACCAAGACCATCCTACAATAACCATGGTCTGCTAAAATCCCTGTAGTTTAACTTAAATTATTTTAACTTCAAGTATTCATGCTTAGCTTTAAGAAAAAAATGGGAGCGTGCCACAAAGTTGCTGTTAGGTGATATAGGCATTTAGTGTTAATAGTGAACAGGAAAAGAATGTTAAAAATCATCCAGAAACTATTTATTTCTTCTAATTTCAAATGCTTCAATACTCTTTTCCTGGAGGAAATGGAAGGCTGTACTGCTTCTTAACCTTCTGCCAATAATGTTCAAATACAATCCTGCCTGGTTTATAATAAACAACAGTAAAAGGAGTGTTTTCATCTCTGTTGCCACCTTTTGATCTTATTGACAGAGACTTCTGCCACTTTAATTTAGAATGTCATGTACAGCAAAAATCTCCTGTCTGTATCTGTTTCTTTCTCATTGCATCTCATTTCTGTACAGATTCCTTTTGATCTGCCATACCTCTGAATTAAATTATCAGATTTGAAAGCACCCTGCCATAATAGCAGCCTATAGGTAAGCTCTGTTTCCAACAGCTGAACAAAAACACTGTATGCCAAAGCCATATACCTTCCTTGACTTGCACTTTTCAGGGTCTGGCTCAATACAAACACTTTCCAATTTATATATGCCAATATACTTAAAAAATGAATAATTTTGAAATTCAACAGCCTAAATAGAGTGTTGTGGCTATTTTTAGATAATTTAGTGATTTTTAGTTTGCTGTCCAGTAACACTTATAATAAGCCTAGTTACTCTAGGTGTCTAAATACATATATATAGAGAGAGAAAATTCTCATCTAAGCCCTCAAAGAATTTTTTCTTCTCTGCACTATACAGATGAACAGAATACAACAGATGAAGATGTATCTCATAGCTTCACTTCATATGTCTACATAGCATTACAGCTGAAAGAATTTCAGCTAGGTTTGAAAGCCCCAGCCACATCTCTTCAGTCTCTGTAGATATGAGACAAGTGTTCCAAGGGTACTGGCTGTCTATGGATCCATCTTGTGCAGGAGGACTGTGTCATGTCAATACTATATATAATAGCCTGGAAGTGTTAATGGAGGAAGAGCTGGCTGTAGGGGTCTGTATCTCTCCCCAGCCTGAGGAAGGGTGTGCAGATAGCAGAGCAGAGGATGCAGGAATGGTGAACTGGACTTCTATGCTCACTTCTCCTGCAGATCCTCCATTTTCTCCATATATAAAAAGGCAATTGTCATTTCATGACCATTTATGTTCTGGCTGCTCAGACAGAGTTGACTGCAATGTAAAAGTGACTTCTAGTTCATTGGAGGGTTGCATTGATTTGGCAGTATAGTTTTGTCCAAAGGAAAAACTGCATCACTGACAGAAAAGCTTTCATGGAAAATAGTGTAAGAAAGAGAAGGCCTCAGTAAAACCACTTAATGCAGAAGTCTGCAGTGCCTATTTAATCCCACTGAAGTTATTTTATCATGTTCTCCAAGTTTCTGATACTTATGTACTGATACACTTTTCATCACTTATCTACCACTTCCTTCCTTAATCACTGTCCACCAGAGCATTTAATTAAGTAATTATTTTTACCAAGAGTAACTGTCTATACATTAAAATCCACTGGGCCATGCTCTRTTTTCATTTTCATCCTTTAAAACCAATGACTTTAAGAACAAATTCAGGAAGTACCGAGCACGAGGCAGTGCACTGTTGCATAAAGCAAATATGCATGCTAATATACACACGTATTTGTATCCAGCCTTGTGCACACACAAATGCATGCAGTGTAACACAACAACGCTAGATGCTTTCTCAAGTGTATAATTAACTTGCTACACAGGTCAAAAGCCACAYTACGATTCCAGTTTCCTCATTTTTTTCTCACTCATTCCTCCTCAACAAGGCGATTTATTTTTCCTTGTTGGATATGAAGCCAATCGAAGGGTAGAATTAGGAGTGATAAAATTTGCAAGTTATTGTGTTACTTTTTACTTCCTATTAGAAGGAGGAATTTAAATTATAATGCTGAATATTTTAGCTGAATATTTCAGCATTATATTTTATCTTAAAATTATAAATAATAATATTTATTATAATAATAACATTATGAATAAGTCTTAGGAATTTCTCTTGGTAAAGTCACATTGGGTTCATGCTCATTGTTGCTCAGCATAAAATATTTCATAATTTGCTATTGCTCTGTCTTCTGGGCCTTGTAAATCTTGTCCCCTTGTGCAAGGATTACTATCTAGAGTTYCACAGCATGTGCTTCACCTCTCATCATCACCCAGTCACTACAGGAATTGGGACTATTGTCTCCTAGACACCTGCTGAGTACTTTAATAAGCTTGTGATTTTATAAACTTCTGCCTGATGCTAAGAATGTTAGGACTCCACCAGAGTAAACAATAAAACAGTAAAATCTTCAGGTTAAGTATCTCACATCAATGTGCCACCAAAGATAGGCAAGACCAAAGGAAAATGTCTTGATCTGAATCAAGACAAMTAAAACAGTGTCCATGTAAGCTATTTATTAGATTACTGTTTAGGCTTTTTTCCCAGAGATAAAAAATACAAGCTAACTATTAAAATACCATTTTTAACTGAGAAAATGCATCACATAATTGATGGGCAGATTCCTGCTAATCTAAATTTTTGTTATAAGCAATAAAATGGGAATGTGAGTTATTCTGAGTGAGAGATATTCTTAGGTGCCTCATTAAAGGGAATCACAATATATTGATATTTTAAAAAGAATTATTAATTACTAACTTTTCACTGGAGTTTGATTTTAATATAAAATCCATAAAATTAGAGATGTAGATAATTTTGAAGTAATAACAATCACAAAGAAACCATAGTTTCAAGGCCTCAAAATGTTTTATCATTAATACTTTCAGGGTTTCTTTAGAAGAAAGTTACCAAAAAAAAGTGCAACAGTCAAACAGCAAGCTCAAAGGAAATTATTTTTCTTTACATGTTATGTGACTACTTAATCTGATTTTCAAGTTCAGAAACAGATAAACTGGTGGTTTGGTCCTTGCTGTTGCTCATACTTCATATTTTTCTGCTATAGTATTTTGCYCTTTTGTAAAGAGTCATTTTAAACTTTTCATTGAATATTTCCKAAGGGAAGGTCAGATCTGAGAGGCTATGAATGGATTAGCCTTTGATCTTCCTTCCTTGAYTAATGTGTATTCAAGTCTGCCAGGAGATTTTCTAAAAAGACAGATGCAAGACTGACTGAACAAGAAACACCTTTTACTTGGAAGGGGGACATCACAGGAGTTGTAATAGTTTTTACCTAGAAATTGCAAAGTATGTGATTTACAGAACTTTAGGAAARGCAGATGTTTATTACTACTACTACACATACGTACATATTTTTGAATGCATCAGAAAAGCCAAATTATGAGATAATAAAGGCATATTACATGAGTCATCAGAGCATGTACATTATGAGAGGGATAATTAGYCATTTCTGATGACTGGCTAAATACCATAAATAGCATTTCACTGTCATTCTGGGGTCACACCATGACATTCTTGTAGAACAAATAAATCCTTTAAAGAGGGACAGTTTGACTGTAAAGCTCCTCCTGTGGGAAGCGTCACTATACAAATAACTCTCTCCCTTTTTATTCCGAGCTAGACACCCTTTCAACTAAGCAAGGTAAATGACCCTCACTCATCACCAGTAAAATATTGTCACCTCTTGAGATGTTGCCCCCACCAGTGTCAAGATATGCTTCACAGAATTAATCTTTCTGTAACCTGACTGATGAAGTCTTAATTTACCAGACTTGAGGCACTCATAATATAAAAGGATGAAAGGACATTGACATTTATGATACAATATTAWTATTTTTGCAAGAGCTGTTGCTGTTCCTACTAGATGATTTTATAAGATAGGAAATAGTATACCCCTGTTTGCAGTTGAAATGAGATTTAAAATATAATAAGAGGAATTACTTAGTGAAAGAAAAAAGGCTGAATCCCTGGAGCTCTTGGCTCTACAGCAGCATTCGACTCACAACACCTCCCACCACATGAAAAATGCAACTGTGAGGAAGTGTATACAAAACCTGTACTAATCCCTYCTAAAGCTGAAAGAATATACACAAAATAGTTAATTATTTGTAAGAAAACACTGACTCACATTTTCCTTACACTGTGTTCACAAGACAAAAATGGGTCATTTTCTCCTTGTATAGATTTTGTAAGACTATCAAAGTTACATTGGGGTGAATTTGACCCAAATTGTGTCAGGAACAAGGTTGTGCTGCTAATAAAGATAAAGGTCTGTTCACTATGACACTATTAAGTAGTTAAAAAAAATCTTGTAAACAATTGTTGTCAGCTTTCAAACGCAATTTTATAAAACTCTTGTGGCTGTCAGACATGCCACACTTTTATCCTTATCACCACATTAAATCACCCTGCCAATAATGTCTTCGGGAGGAATTTGAATTCTTCAGGCTTTAATTTAATTACATTATGTAAACTAGGAAATATATTCAGTGCACTTTGAGGGAACAGCTTATCTTGGAAATTGTTAAATTCTGTTTTGTTTAAAATATTTACATTTTGATAACTTTATTCTGCTGCATATAGCATTTATTGATCTTTCTCAGGAATTMATTTTCAATACAATGAATTCTACTTATTTTCCATAAAATCTTGACTGTGCTAGGCCATATTCTTATACAGTTTTTAGGAAAAAATAATTTAACATGGTTTTGGGAGCATAAATATTTTGTTTTATAGCAATTWTAAGACAGGGAAATACATCCTTACACTTTTTTTTTCTTTTCTCTGGATACAGCACTTTAGTCCACATCTTGGAACATCACAGCAATACCTTAGTTAAAATTTTTCAGAGTAAAAGTATGGTTATGTTGCCTGCTACCTGCATATGGAAGTTTTTTTCTTTCTATATTATGACTCATTTAGTTTCTTTCTATATTATTACTCATTTGACTCATTCAGTAAATGTTTTGTTCTTGTGGGTTTTTTTGTTATTTTGTAAGGAATTGGAAAGTATTTTCAGGAGCTCTCTTTTTAACTCATCTCCTGATTTCTCACTCTTCTTCCCAATCTTCCATCCCCAATCATTATCTCTTCTCTCTCACACTTACACCTATGGCAGTGTTAACTGCATTTTCAGATACTATCAAAGTATATTTTTTCCCTCTCATACTTACTTCTCAGAATATATCTATAGATGTGAATGCATTTCACAGCCAGTCAAGCTAAGATTCCCTTCGACTTGCACTTGAATGAAGCTCTCAAAATACATGAAAGTCCAATTCTAATTAGGAGGGGAGGATTGCAAGCAAGTATTGCATAGAAGTCCATCATCTAATTAAAAAAATATGTACATCCAACAAAGGAAGATAGAATTTCAGACCCTAAATCCTTCAGTTTACGAAATCAGATTAGTTTAAAAATAAAGAGGGGAGAGAGGGGAGA